>CM060256.1:40814649-41237149 GCA_030684275.1 Acipenser oxyrinchus oxyrinchus | reverse complement strand
TTTTTAATAAACACAAAATAAAACAAATTAAACACAAAACAAACACCTAGCTCCATTTTGGAGCGCTAACTAAACAGGTTATTCCCTGACTAACTCGCAGGACGGCTAAGCCGTTTACCTGTCACCAACACCATAAACCAAACAGGTTTCAATTACACGCTCTTTACCTTTCGACTGCTCGGAAGCAGAGCACCTCATCTGCCTCCTTCTACTCAGCAGCCACGAGCATTCTGACTGCTCCTCTTTTATACCCTGCACCTGGTCCTAATTTACAATTGCCGCCCAGGTGCAGGGGATATTTAAACAATAAATCAATTAACAATTGCCCTGGGAGTGCATTTTCACATGTTTTTCTGCAGGGAGGAAATTAACCCCCTCCCTGCTGTCTTACAATATATATATATACTGTACATAAAGCTTTCATGTGCAGTACTCAAATTCTAACCATTCATATATAGCCAGAAACAATCCAGTATCTTTATCTCAATTGTCTGTTTGTTTTTAAAAGCCGCTTTACGGACCGTGTCCCCAAATGGGAATGCTTCAATTGCTCCAGAACTTGGATTTGTTGGGGATGGTCAAAACAGCTTTCCAAGTTTCAATAAATGATTATTTTTTTGTCTTCTTTATTTCAGCTGTGCATCAGGGACCATTTAGGCCTCAAAGATTAGATAAATAAAAATGATCAATCAGATTAAGATATATAATTAAGATGTATTTTCTCAAGCCTCCTGTAATCATGTCTAGATCAGAATAAAGATCTCAGGGTCAACTAACTGATCAAGCCAGTCCCTTGTGTCTATTGGCAATTTTAACCGGAAGCTATTTACATCTAAAGTGGCTTCAACATCTAATCTCTGTTTAAGGATTAAAAGCCAGCAAACAATCTACTTCTAAAAGCATGTGTGATCTCGTCCAGCACCTGCAGTTCTACAGTGGGTGGATTTTACTTCTAGGTATTTTATTTCATCTCGGCCAGGATTCTGGAATCTGTACTATAATTCACAAAGCTGCTGGCTGTTATGAGGTGTAAGGACTGGATTGATGCAATATAAGCAATGGCAATAGGCTATGTTTGTGTTTTGCCGAGTAATAAAATGGAGGTGATTGTTTGCTGAAGGAGCTTGCGTGACAACCCCTCAGAAGGCTTAATAAAATATAGAGTTCAGGCTAACTTTTCTACCGAGAGATGTGGTAGAGTCCTGGGAAAGCTGCTGTTAGCTGCTCAAAAAGGACTTTCCTGTAAAGTTTTGCATAGATCAAACTTTTTTTTTTTTTTTTAAATATGTTGAGTAAGAATATAAAGTTGTGTTCAAGGCTACTTTTTTCTCTTTGAATTTTGAATCAGTTTATTTTGCTAGCCCTGGAAAAATGAATGTATTTAGAGTGAAGAAACAGCAGCGAATTAGTAATCCTGAGGCTGGATCCGGGGCTGGATTTGATTTATTACATACCCTGTAACGCATTAAAACAACATCTTAGGAACCCTGAGAAATAGCAAAAGGATTACAACTTATTTTTGTAAGTGCATGGTTTATTATTTCCATTTTTTTAATTGTTATTTAGAAAGACAGTGATGTAATAACTGTAGCACATGCTGCAAAGAGGTAGGAATGTAACCTTGCCTTCTCAGATAGCATTGTGTCGAGCTCATGGACCTTTCTGATAATTACACTGAAAACAAGCAGCCCAGGTAACGTCATGTGCCACTTCAGTGCATGTTTAGGTAAGTAAGACCTGGTTCATCCTGATAACACTCACAAATGGTCTGATGCTGTTTCTAATGCTAGTTAGAGCTAAGCAATTTTATGTAAAGCTCACCTGACTATTCAAACACATGTTAATATTTTAATCTTGACATATTCACTGCATCTTTCCTCATTAGGAAGTGTACTTTCACTTATCAGGAATACATTTATTTTCAAATACAACACACACAACTTACATAGATGTGGAAATTTGGGTAATTTATCATGACAGCGGAGTGCACTTTATTTATTTATTTATTTATTTATTTTAACAAATTAGAGACTATTTTAAGTTGCCTAAACAAGGCTTTTAATAATTTTTACTTTTAATACATCTACAACTTATGTTGCTTTTTTAATAATAGGATAGGACCAACAAAAAATATGATTTCAAAAATTCTACTTGTGTTTTGTTTTCCGGTATTGTCTCTTTTATGTCAGCACATAGATTGAAAGTATACGTTACTTTTGATAAAGGTGACCAGTTTGCAGTTGTTTGTGATGCATTTTAAAACAAATGTTTTAAATAATGCTAAATACTTAGTCTCTTTGAATCACTGCAAGTATACTGTATACTCATTAAAAATTCACAACGTAATTAACATTTGTTTTTTATGTGCTATTTGAAGTTCCATGTTATTCATTGCTATCTTTATCATGACTCCGATAAGTATTTAAACACTTGGTATACAAATCCTTATTGGATCCAGTGTACCAATACATTATATGACAACCATGCAAACTTCATGCCATGTCCAGGTAAGACACTAATATTAAGCAGTCATATATGAATCAACATATAAAATCCAACATGTCTTTCTTATATGTTGAATTTGTCCTTGTATGTGACAATGTTTATACGTGTATGTTAAATTCACAACATATATGTTAAAAATAGTATACATACATTAGATAGAAGAAGCTTGTACATTTGTATATATTTTTTCAATATGGGTTGCTATAGACACATCCTTTATTGACACAGTTCCTATTTCATATTTGCATGTCTGGTTCTCAGGAGAGGGGTTTCATTTGTCTGGTTCTCAGGACAGGGTTTTTTCACACAGTGACTGGATTGGTGCAGGGTCCATGGTATCTCACACAGTGACTGGGTTGGTGGTGCAGGGTCCATGGTATCTCACACAGTGACTGGGTTGGTGGTGCAGGGTCCATGGTATCTCTCACAGTGACTGGGTTATTGCAGGGTCCATGGTATCTCACACAGTGACTGGGTTGGTGCAGGGTCCATGGTATCTCACACAGTGACTGGGTTGGTGGTGCAGGGTCCATGGTATCTCACAGTGTGACTGGGTTGGTGCAGGGTCCATGGTATCTCACACAGTGACTGGGTTGGTGCAGGGTCCATGGTATCTCACACAGTGACTGGGTTGGTGGTGCAGGGTCCATGGTATCTCTCACAGTGACTGGGTTGGTGCAGGGTCCATGGTATCTCACACAGTGACTGGGTTGGTGCAGGGTCCATGGTATCTCACACAGTGACTGGGTTGGTGCAGGGTCTATGGTATCTCTCACAGTGACTGGGTTGGTGCAGGGTCCATGGTATCTCACACAGTGACTGGGTTGGTGCAGGGTCCATGGTATCTCACAGTGTGACTGGGTTGGTGCAGGGTCCATGGTATCTCACACAGTGACTGGGTTATTGCAGGGTCCATGGTATCTCACACAGTGACTGGGTTGGTGCAGGGTCCATGGTATCTCACACAGTGACTGGGTTGGTGCAGGGTCCATGGTATCTCACACAGTGACTGGGTTGGTGCAGGGTCCATGGTATCTCACACAGTGACTGGGTTGGTGCAGGGTCCATGGTATCTCTCACAGTGACTGGGTTGGTGCAGGGTCCATGGTATCTCACACAGTGACTGGGTTGGTGCAGGGTCCATGGTATCTCACACAGTGACTGGGTTATTGCAGGGTCCATGGTATCTCACACAGTGACTGGGTTGGTGCAGGGTCCATGGTATCTCTCACAGTGACTGGGTTGGTGCAGGGTCCATGGTATCTCACACAGTGACTGGGTTGGTGCAGGGTCCATGTTATCTCACACAGTGACTGGGTTGGTGCAGGGTCCATGGTATCTCACACAGTGACTGGGTTGGTGCAGGGTCCATGGTATCTCACAGTGTGACTGGGTTGGTGCAGGGTCCATGGTATCTCACACAGTGACTGGGTTATTGCAGGGTCCATGGTATCTCACACAGTGACTGGGTTGGTGCAGGGTCCATGGTATCTCACACAGTGACTGGGTTATTGCAGGGTCCATGGTATCTCACACAGTGACTGGGTTGGTGCAGGGTCCATGGTATCTCACACAGTGACTGGGTTGGTGCAGGGTCCATGGTATCTCTCACAGTGACTGGGTTGGTGCAGGGTCCATGGTATCTCACACAGTGACTGGGTTGGTGCAGGGTCCATGGTATCTCACACAGTGACTGGGTTGGTGCAGGGTCCATGGTATCTCACACAGTGACTGGGTTATTGCAGGGTCCATGGTATCTCACACAGTGACTGGGTTATTGCAGGGTCCATGGTATCTCACACAGTGACTGGGTTATTGCAGGGTCCATGGTATCTCACACAGTGACTGGGTTATTGCAGGGTCCATGGTATCTCACAGTGTGACTGGGTTATTGCAGGGTCCATGGTATCTCACACAGTGACTGGGTTGGTGCAGGGTCCATGGTATCACACACAGTGACTGGGTTGGTGCAGGGTCCATGGTATCTCACAGTGTGACTGGGTTGGTGCAGGGTCCATGGTATCTCACACAGTGACTGGGTTGGTGCAGGGTCCATGGTATCTCACACAGTGACTGTTTTTGCTGTTAGAAATATCTCCTCTCTCTCTGCAAATTCGCTCCCATATTGAGGAGGGGGGCGGGGGAATCAAACAAATAAGTACATTTTTCAGGCTTAGTTTTTCTATAATAAAATTGAACGAAACTCAGAATGCAAGAGAAAACAGTGTTTGAAATCTGCTTTGTAAAAGCATCAATATAGGGAGCAGCTATTTGATAGGAATAAAGCCTTGTGAGCAAGCTTAAGCCCCGCTGTTAAAATCTGAAGCCAGTATAGTTTCTGGCATATTTCCTGGATGTTTAGATGAAAAGAGCTGGTCAATAAATCAGTTGCTGAGTTCTCAACCAAAGGAATCTTTGAACCTACTGGTTTTCCATATATCCTGTGGGCAATTAGTTATCCCTTCAGCATCTGTCCCTTCACTCCTCTTGTTTTCTGGAGGTAAGTGCAAAATCATATGCCTTTGTAAAAGTTGCAGAATTCTCTCATGATTCAGACACATTTCCAATTGAATTGAAGGCTAACTAGGTCAGTCTGGTGGATAAACTGTGGCTAATGACAAGACTTTGTTTGTAATGATGTTTTCTCTGGTTGGCAGCAATGACTCATTCCAGACGCATCTCATGAGGGAAGTTCTAACTCCCCCAGCTCAATCATATAGAAATGCAGTATAACGATGCCTATGCTACACACACTCAGTATAACGATGCCTATGCTACACACACTCAGTATAACGATGCCTATGCTACACACACTCAGTATAACGATGCCTATGCTACACACACTTAGTATAACAATGCCTATGCTACACACACTCATGAGCACATTAAGGGCATTGTTTAGGGCACCCCGAATACATTTCAGGTATCTTCATAACAAGTCCCTTGGCTTGACGGTCTGCATGCATTCTGATGTGTTGACTCTTGCCATCAGTACGTTAGCTATCCATTGAAATTCCTGTCAAAGTATGGTCAGCTGAGTACAATCAGTTTGCCTAAGTGTCTCCCATCTCTGTGAAGCAAGTGTTAATAGAATTATTGAACTTTTCTTTATTTCCCCAATTTGAAAGGCCTAATTGTAATGTCTCCTCACCGCTACAACCCTTGTAGCAATATGCTGTGTAATTAAAAACCTCTCAAAATCTGAATCTGAATCTGTACGAGACACCAGTCCAGTAACACAAACACCCATGGCCGAATCATATTAACAGTGCCTGCTACACTGCATATACTGCGATAGTGCTACACTGCAATAGTGACTGCTATATATGATAATAAGAATCCTCCTACAACCCAGCTGCCCACCCTTTAAAGATCTTGTCAATGACTAGCGGACTCTTAAACAGTCTGAAAATTGTATACAATGTAAATCTATACACCTTAATTAGGTTTAGATTACTAAAACTAGTAGCAAAGAAATTGAAGAAAAAGAGCACAAATTAACTAAGGCTGTTTTTTGTGAAAAATATGTGCTGTGCATCCTGATAACACTCACAAAGATCTGCAGAATTAAAAGGAAACACCAATAACTATAAATAATAATAAATAAAACCCTTTTGGCATGCTTGTGTTAATTCCATGTACATTATCTCTTTACTCAACATTGCTGCTGAATGTAATGGAGTGCAAACTCCCAATAACACACCAATGGATTTTGAAGGATATTGTAGTCCACCTCGACAACCTCACAGCAATTCATATGGCAGACCTCCATGCATTAGAATGGATCTCAGTGTGGTGAGATCGGCATTAGGAGACCCTCCCCCTGTTATTGTGCTTTTCTCACAGATGGATATTTTGGGGTGCAGCTGAACTTGTAAGGGGGCTTGCTCCTAAATCGTTTGCATGTATTTGGAGAGAATGATCTTTTCTGGGATACCAAGGTATGATTGATTGAATTATTTCAAATCTTAAAAGGAGTTGACAAAGTTATCCCTAACCAAAACTGAGAAAACAGGACCAGATGACATAGTTGGAAATGAAGTGGAGATAGACTTAGGACAGAGGATAGGAGACATTTCTTCACAGAGAGAGTGGTGAGGGTATGAGATGGGCTACCTCGCTCCATCACTTGGATCCCTTAAGACCCAACTTGAGATCACCCAGCTTCTAAGAACCGGATGAGCTTAGATGGGTTAGAACATAACAACAAACTGAAAGTTTACAAACGAGAGGAGGCCATGCAGCCCATCTTGCTCGTTTGGTTGTTAGTAGCTTATTGGCCGGTCTAAATGTTTTTATGTTTTCATGTTCTTATGAATCACCTTCAGTTGCTCTTTATTCATCTGTCCCACTACATGTAGTGTTTATATAGTGTAGCTGAGTTTTGGGTATTGTTGGCTGTGAGGGAGGAGACCCGCACATTGTCTCAGTATGTATCTGGACATTTACTGCAAATGTTTTTTTTAACTGTTTTTGTATTGTGTTGCTGATCCTTGTGTCTAGTAACGAAAATAATAAAGATAAAATTCACTTAACTGTTGTATCGGGACTGGAGGCCTGTGGTTGGGAGAGTCCTGAAAAAAACAAAAAACAAAAGAAAGGTTAATCAAGAGTACTGTTTAGATAGTTGGTTTGGAAGGGTGCATGCTTCCAGAACAATGTATTGCAGTACTATTGTTAAGATAAACTTTAAAATGAACAACAGTTATTTTAATGTGCATGTTTTTTGATATGCAATGGTTTAGGTAACCTGAGTTGGGTGTGGTGGTGTGGTCCTCCATCTTGACAGGAAGTGGGGAACCAGCCATGTTGGTGAGGGAAGCTTTTATTGACTTCCCTGGGTACTGACTTCCTATAGCAGGGCAGTACCTGTAGAAGATATTGAAAGGGGGGGATAGCTGATTTTAATTAAGTTTTCCTCTGCTTGTTTTAAAGCATAGTTTTAATGCACGTGTTAGATTAATGTTTAGTTATATATATATATAGTTATGCTTGGTTTCCACTTTTTCTTTCTTCAAATTGTTTGATATTTTGTTCAATTAGTTTTTTGTTTACCATTGTTCTTAAATAAAAATAAATGGTTTTACACCAAACTTCTCTGTGATCCGTGTGCTTCCCTGCAAATCAACACCAGCCGCTGGCTGCACTCTCCAACATTTGGTGGCAGCAGTGGGATGCATCAGTGGCAAGCAGGAGGCACTCTAAAATTACATAAGCACAGAAGAGAGGTGGAAAGCAGCAGAAAGAAGTTTGCAACATGCCTGCAAAGCGGAGAAGAGAGAGACCAGAGGACTCTGAAGAAGGAGCCATGGCAAGTGGAGTTGCAACTTCTCAAGCTGCAGTGCAAACCAGTATCTGGTGGTGATCAAGTGGTGAATGAACTAGCGTTGATGTTCAAAAGCTATCTTGAGGTGCAGAGAGCCAGAGAGGAGCGTATAGAACAAGAGAGTGTCAGACAAGACGAAAGATATAGATGTTTACATCATCAGTTCACCCAGCTTCAAGGAGAAGTGCATCACAGCCTTCAAGGAGGAGTCCTTGAGAGCAGCAGTGAGGGCAGAAGAGTAGTGGACACTTCTGCTGATATTAAGCAAGGTTGGTCCAGGGGCTGGAGAGCGCCAAAGCTGCAGAAACTAGAAGACTCGGATGACATAGAGCACTTTCTAGCCACATTTGAGCGCATGGTGGTGGCTTGCGCATGGGAGAAAACTAACTGGGCTGTGAGGCTGGTTCCTCTTTTAACAGGGAAAGCCAGAAGTGCCTTTGTGGCGATGAACCCTGACGAGACACTTGACTATGAGAAAGTGAAAGTTGCTATACTAAGAAAATATGAAATAAATACAGAGACTTACCATCAACGATTCAGAGCGTTGGAGGTCCAGGAAGGGGAGACCCCAAAAGAACTCTATGTGCGTCTCAAAGAAATGTATGAGAAATGGATAAAACCAGACAATCACACAGTGCAACAGATCGGTGAAACTATCATCCTGGAGCAGTTCCTGAAGATGATGAACCCAGAGGTTGGCACCTGGATTAAAGAACACTACCCATCAACTGCAATGGAGGCTGCCCATCTTGCTGATGTCTATATCTCGGCTCGGGGAGGAATGAAGGCCTACCGTTACACCAGGGGGTCCACAACACCAACACCGGGTAAGTCTGCAGGGTTGAGGAAGGGTTGTGGTCCATTTGTTAAAAATCACTTTCTACCCAATCAGCCTGGTAAATTTGCTAGGGAACAAGTAATCTGCCATCACTGTGGTCAGGCAGGTCACTATAGACCAGAATGCCCATTGAGGAAACCTAAACCATCAAACTTGTGTTATGTGCCTAGACCTACTAAAACAGTTGAGGAAAAGTGTGTGTATGAGAATTTAGTGCAAGTCTCTGTTAATGGTAAATGGGTTCAAGCTCTTCTAGACACTGGTAGTTTCCAGACTCTGGTCGTGAGTAGTTTGATCTCTAGAGGGAGTTTTAATGAGGGAGCTAGCATTAGGATCCTCTGTGTGCATGGTGAAGAGAAAATGTATCCGACAGCAGATGTTTATCTGGTTATTCAGGATCAGACATTTTTAGTGACTGTGGGTGTGGTTGATGAGTTGCCATACAGTGTAATTTTGGGCAGAGATATACCTACAGTTTACTAGGGGAGTTGCTGGGAGTAGCTAGACCCTGTAATGTAGTGACTACTAGAGCACAGAGTAGAAAGCAATTTGAGTCTCTGAATCACTTGCCATTTTTTGATGCAGAGATTGAAACATCAGAAATAAGGTCTAAGAAGTCAAGGATTCAGAGGAGTCAAGAAAAGTTGAGAGGAACCACTCGGCTAACACAGAGTGTCAAGTTGAGTCAGAACCAACCTCCTGTGTCTGTGGAGTGGGAAGTTCCTGACAACCTAGAACAGTTACAGAGAGCTGATGGGACGTTGAAGTCTCTGTACACTAGATTGTCTAGTATTGAGGGGGAGCAGGGAGGCCATCATTTAAACTATGCTTGGTTTGTGTTAATTAAAGGCCAGCTGTACCGTCAAAGTAAGGAAGGAGAGCAATTGGTCATTCCCGAAGCCTTGAGAGGGAAGATTTTGACATTGGGGCATACAATCCCCTGGGCAGGTCATTTGGGGAAGCAGAAAACTCTTGCCCGTATTGCAAGTCGTTTTTTTTGGCCAGGCCTATACACAGAAGTTGGGGATTTTGTTAAGTCTTGTCCTGAGTGTCAGTTTTCATGTGCAGGGGGGAAGGGGATTAAGGCCCACCTCTCACCTCTTCCTATAATCGGTACACCTTTTGAGCGCATAGCCATGGATGTGGTTGGTCCGTTGGAGAGGAGTAGGTCAGGCCATAAATATATACTGGTCATATGTGATTATGCAACTCACTATCCTGAGGCATTTCCCTTGAGGAATGTCAAGGCTAGGCCAATAGCTAATGTATTGATACAGTTGTTTTCAAGGGTAGGGATCCCAAGAGAAATTCTTACGGATCAGGGCACAAATTTTAGATCGAAACTATTACACCAGGTTTACAGACTGATGGGAATTAAAAGTATTAGGACCACACCTTACCACCCTCAGACATATGGCCTGGTGGAGCGTTTTAATCGAACCCTGAAGGTGATGCTGGGAAAATTTGTGTCCACGACAGGAGGAGATTGGGATCAGTGAATACCATACCTTCTCTTTGCCTATAGAGAAGTCCCTCAGGCATCAACTGAGTTTTCACCTTTTGAACTCTTGAATGGCAGGCAGGTGCGAGGGCCGCTGGATATCCTAAAAGAGACCTGGGAGTCGAGCCATGCAGAAGACCAAACGGTTGTTAGCTACGTGCTGCAAATGCGCGACCAGCTGCAAAAGATGACGACATTGGCACAGGAAAACATGGAGCAAGCACAAAAAAACCAAAAGGCCTGGTATGACAAATCAGCACGTACCAGAGAGTTCCAGCGTGGTCAAGATGTGCTGTTGCTTTTGCCGTCTCAAGAAAACAAGCTGCTGGCTAAATGGCAAGGTCCATATAGAGTTTGCAGAAGATGGGCCCACTGACTTATGAGATTGCCATGCCAGACCGCCGCAAGACTAAGCAGGTTTACCATGTTAACCTATTAAAACCATGGTATAGTCGTCCTGAGCAGCCTCAGCAGCATCTCTTGATTAGAGCTGTAGAGGAGGAGGAAGATCGGACTGAGCAATACTTTCCTACAGATGAGAAGTCACAAAGCCCAAACTTGAGCCATCTATCAGCAGATCAACAGAGAGAGCTCTCAAGTTGTTTAATTCCTGGCTTGTTCCAAGAAAGACCAGGATACACTAGACTAGTGGAGCATCGGATCCCATTGAAGGAGGTCGACCCCATCAAACAGAAGTGCTACAGGGTGCCAGAAAAACTGATTCCACGGTTGCGTGATGAGTTGGAAAGTATGAAGTCCTTGGGAGTCACAGAAGCTACCAGCAGTGAGTGGAGCAGCCCCGTCGTACTTGTCCCAAAGAAGGATGGCAGCCTCCGATTTTGCATAGATTTTCGGAAAGTGAATGCCATGTCTAAATTCGACCCCTATCCTATGCCTCGAATTGACGAGATGATAGTGAAGCTTGGGAAAGCTCAGTTCATCACCACCTTGGACTTGTGCAAGGGATACTGGCAGGTTCCCTTAGCAGAGGATTCCAGAGAATATACAGCCTTCCGTACGCCTTTTGGGCACTATCAGTTTACGGTTATGCCGTTTGGGCTCCATGGGGCCCCTGCGACTTTTCAAAGGCTCATGGATCGAGTTCTACAAGGTATGCAAGACTTTGCAGCAGCCTATCTGGACGATGTGGTTGTTTACAGTACTTCCTGGGAAGATCATCTGACACATTTAAGAGTGGTGTTTAAAAGCATCAAAGAAGCTGGACTTACCATCAATCCTGCAAAGTGTGACATTGCCCAAAGAGAGGTCAAGTATCTTGGATACCATTTGGGTAATGGGGTCATCAAACCACAAGTGGCAAAGGTGGAGGCAGTTCAGAACTGTGGTCCACCCAAGACCAAGAAGGAAGTGAGATCATTCCTTGGCTTAATAGGATGGTACCGCAGGTTCATCCCTGATTTCTCCACCAGAGCAGCTATCCTCACTGATCTTACCCGGAAGAGTGAACCGAACAAGGTTAATTGACTGTGGCCTGTGACAGAGCATTTCAAGATCTTAAGGAAGCTTTGTGTAGGGAACCTGTGTTGCAGAGCAAAGACTTTTCTAAGCCCTTTGTTGTCCAAACTGACGCTTCTAATGCAGGACTTGGAGCTGTATTGCTGCAAGGGGAGTCAGAAAACTTGAGACCAGTACTGTACATTAGCCGAAAATTGTTTCCAAGAGAAACTCACTATTCCACAGTTGAGAAGGAGTGCCTGGCAATCAAATGGGCCCTTGATTCACTACGGTATCTGTTTGGCCGTGAGTTTAATTTGGAGACAGATCATCGAGCATTGCAGTGGCTTGGGAAGATGAGAGACTCCAATGCGCATATCACTCGTTGTACCTGGCAATGCAACCATTTCAATACACAGTAAAGTACAGGGCAGGAGCCTTGAATCAGATTGCAGACTTTCTTTCTCGTGTCCCTGTAGAACACGGGAAAGCTTAAGGAGGGGGATATGTGAGGGTGGAGACCCTCACATTGTCTCAGTATGTATCTGGACATTTACTGCAAATGTTTTTTTTAACTGTTTTTGTATTGTGTTGCTGATTCTTGTGTCTAGTAATGAAAATAATAAAGATAAAATTCACTTACCTGTTGTATCGGGACTGGAGGCCTGTGGTTGGGAGAGTCCTGAAAAAAACAAAAAACAAAAGAAAGGTTAATCAAGAGTACTGTTTAGATAGTTGGTTTGGAAGGGTGCACATTTCCAGAACAATGTATTGCAGTACTATTGTTAAGATAAACTTTAAAATGAACAACAGTTATTTTAACGTGCATGTTTTTTGATATGCAATGGTTTAGGTAACCTGAGTTAGGTGTGGTGGTGTGGTCCTCCATCTTGACAAGAAGTGGGGAACCAGCCATGTTGGAGAGGGAAGCTTTTATTGACTTCTCTGGGTACTGACTTCCTATAGCAGGGCAGTACCTGTAGAAGATATTGAAAGGGGGGGATAGCTGATTTTAATTAAGTTTCCCTCTGCTTGTATTAAAGCATAGTTTTAATGCACGTGTTAGATTAATGTTTAGTTATATATATATATATATATATATATATATATATTGTGGGGAAGTGAGGGCTAATAAGTATGTCAGTCTGAGGCTGACAAGATCTATGTTCCCCTGTTAAGGTGAAAAACTTGTAGTTCATGATAGGCGTCATGGCCGAGGTGGCTGGGGAAACTACATTTCCCAGAAGCCTTTCGGGCTGATGGTATTCAGCCAGAAAAGGAAAAAACACCTGTCTAATTGGGTAGATAGGGTGTTAATTGACTGAGTGTTTGCAATTATCTGTCCTATATAAACTGTCCTTTTGTGCTTAGTGAGGAAAAAGAAAAGGAGGTGGCAGGAGTGTTGAATGTGGAGAATGTAAGTACAGAGGGATTAAAATAATTGATAAACTGGATTTGAGACAGGGAAACAGCTTAGCTGTCCTGTGTGAGTTAGGGACTTCAATACAGTGAAGTTAGTATCTTCAAGTGAAGATAGGCTTTTGGTTTGTTCTGTTTGTAAAAAGGGTCTATAGTATTTTGGTTCAAATATTTACTTTGTTCCTGTGTTTTGTTTTATTTTGTGAGAATAAAAGTGCGCCAAGGCGCTGAACGATAACTCTGTCTGTGGGTGTTTGCTGTTCCTGCTGCTAGTCAGTCTTGACTGCCCACCACGCTACCACATATGGTGGCAGCGGTGGGATAGTAGCGCCCCTATAAAAATAAATAAATAAATAAATAAATAAATAAAAAATAAATAAATAAAAATAAAAAAAAAATTATGGAAGATGTTCTCAGAGCCCTGTTGCAAGCCACTGCTACTCAGCAAGAAGCAAACCAGCGTCAAAGAGAGCAGACGGAGGCACAACAAGAAACTAACCGGCTGCAAAGGGAGCAAGCAGAGACACAGCAGGAGACAACTCGGCTCCTGTTGACCCAGATCGCACGAGGGCAATCCGAAAGGCAGGAACTGGCGAATCGGCTTGCCATGGTAGAAAACAACGCACCGGATGGGAGGCCCATGATGAGGCCGAGCCACGTTCTGCAAAAGATGACAACCGGTGACGATGTAGAGGCTTACCTGCTTGCTTTTGAACGAGCTGCTGCTCGAGAGTCCTGGCCCAGGGGACAGTGGGCTGGGATAGTAGCACCGTTCCTGATCGGGGATGCCCAGAAGGCGTATCATGATCTGGAGGCAACAGCAGCGGAGAACTACGACAGCTTGAAAGCAGAGATCCTGGCCCGAGCTGGCGTAACCCCAGTAGTTCGTGCACAACGTTTCCACAACTGGAAGTTTCAGGAGAAACTTGCCCCAAGGTCTCAAATGTTCGACCTCATACATCTGGCTAGGAGGTTTAATCGTACCTTAAAGCACATGCTCAAGAAAGTAATCGGGACGGACGGGAAGAACTGGGACACCCTGTTGCCGTATTTAATGTTTGCGATACGAGAGGTTCCTCAATCTTCTACTGGGTTTTCCCCATTTGAGTTACTTTATGGGAGACAGCCCAGGGGGATACTAGACATGGCAAGGGAAACTTGGGAGAGCCAAATAGACACAGGTAAGAATGTGATAGATCACGTAATGGAGATGGGGGAGAGAATTAGGAAGGTGACCCCCATAGTAAGAGAGCACATGGAGAAGGCTCAGTTAGAACAGATGGGAAACTATAATAAGAAAGCTCAAGTTAGAGGGTTCCAAGTTGGGGATCGCGTGCTGGTTTTAGTTCCAACACCTGAAAGTAAACTGTTTGCCAGGTGGCAGGGGCCCTATGAAATAATTGAGGTTGTGGGTCCAGTAAATTATAAAGTGCGCCAGCCAGACCGCAGGAAAAAAGAGCAGATCTACCACATTAATTTGTTGAAGCCGTGGAAAGATCGTGAAACCGTCTTAATCGCAGAAGAGCCAATAGCTGAGGGTGATAGGGCACCAGCAGATATGGTTCACATAGGCCCCAATTTAGATGCGACACAAACTAGAGAGGTACGAGATTTAGTGAATAGAAATCAGGACTTATTCACCACATTACCAGGAAAGACAACGTTAGTGCACCACGATATAGTCACTGAACCAGGGGTAAAGGTAAAGCTCAGACCCTACAGGGTACCAGAAGCCAATAGGGAAGCCGTAAAAAGTGAGGTTGAAAAAAATGTTACGCTTGGGGTAATCGAGGAATCCAATAGTGAGTGGACCAGCCCCATAGTCTTGGTTCCAAAGCCGGATGGGTCCTGGCGATTTTGTAATGATTTTCGCAAAGTAAATGAGGTATCTAAATTTGACGCTTACCCAATGCCCCGGGTTGATGAGCTGATTGAGAAATTGGGCAAAGCCAAATTCTTGTCTACACTGGACCTTACCAAAGGTTACTGGCAGATCCCGTTAACAGTTCAGGCTAAGGAAAAGACAGCTTTTGTGACCCCGGAAGGTCTATTTCAATACACGGTCATGCCCTTCGGATTACACGGTGCCCCTGCGACATTTCAGAGGCTTATAGATAAAGTCTTGAGGCCTCATATTCAGTATGCCTCGGCATATCTTGATGATATCGTGGTGCATAGTGAGGACTGGGAGACTCACTTAGCTAAGGTGGAAAATGTCTTAGACAGCTTACGTCAGGCAGGGCTTACAGCTAACCCCGAAAAGTGCCATCTGGGTTTAACAGAGGCAAAATACTTGGGCTACGTTGTCGGTGGTGGGTTAATTAGGCCACAAGTGAGCAAAGTGGAAGCCATAAAAACTGGCCGAGGCCCATAAATAAGAAGCAGGTTCGGCCTTCCTGGGTATCGAGGATATTATCGGAGGTTTATTCCGGACTTTGCTACAGTTAAGCGCCATTAACTGAAATGACTAAGGGTAAAACTCCAAATATGGTTAAGTGGACAGGAGAGGCTGAAAAAGCCTTTAACCAGTTGGGAAACATATTGTGTAGTGGCCCAGTATTAATAGTCCCTGATTTTAAAAAGGCATTTGTGGTGCAGACGGATGCCTCTGATGTGGGTCTCGGGGCGGTGTTGTCACAAATGATAAATGGTGAGGAACATCCGGTCATCTACCTAAGTAGAAAATTGTTACCGAGGGAGCAGCGATATGCCATAGCAGAAAAAGAATGTTTGGCAGTAAAATGGGCTGTAGAAACCCTAAAATATTATCTACTGGGTAGAGAGTTTTCTGTGGTGACCGATCACGCCCCACTCAAGTGGATGAGTCTGAACAGAGAGAAGAATGCCAGAGTGACAAGGTGGTTTTTAGCCTTGCAGCCATACCGCTTTACCATTAAACATAGAGCTGGTTCAGTAAATGGAAACGCGGATGGTCTATCCCGAGCACATTGCCTCTCGGCGGAGGCCGCTCTAACCAGAGGGTTTGAGCTGAGGGGGAGGATATGTGGGGAAGTGAGGGCTAATAAGTATGTCAGTCTGAGGCTGACAAGATCTATGTTCCCCTGTTAAGGTGAAAAACTTGTAGTTCATGATAGGCATCATGGCCGAGGTGGCTGGGGAAACTACATTTCCCAGAAGCCTTTCGGGCTGATGGTATTCAGCCAGAAAAGGAAAAAACACCTGTCTAATTGGGTAGATAGGGTGTTAATTGACTGAGTGTTTGCAATTATCTGTCCTATATAAACTGTCCTTTTGTGCTTAGTGAGGAAAAAGAAAAGGAGGTGGCAGGAGTGTTGAATGTGGAGAATGTAAGTACAGAGGGATTAAAATAATTGATAAACTGGATTTGAGACAGGGAAACAGCTTAGCTGTCCTGTGTGAGTTAGGGACTTCAATACAGTGAAGTTAGTATCTTCAAGTGAAGATAGGCTTTTGGTTTGTTCTGTTTGTAAAAAGGGTCTATAGTATTTTGGTTCAAATATTTACTTTGTTCCTGTGTTTTGTTTTATTTTGTGAGAATAAAAGTGCGCCAAGGCGCTGAACAATAACTCTGTCTGTGGGTGTTTGCTGTTCCTGCCGCTAGTCAGTCTTGACTGCCCGCCACGCTACCACAATATATATTCATTGATTTATGTTTCTTTTTGAATACTTTGATATTTATTATTGATAACTGTTTGCTGGTTTGTTTTTATATAACCACCTGCATAATGGTTTATCTGGGGGAGGGGTAGGCCTGGAAGGGTATAAAGGCTGTTAGTTGGTTCAGTCAGGATCTTCCTTGTGTGTAGATCAGAGGGCAGTTTTGCAGCTCTATGGTTGGACTCAGTTATTGGAGTCAGTACCTGTGATTAGGTGACTATAAATAGTTATGTTTGGTTTCCACTTTTTATTTCTTTAAATTGTTTGATATTTTGTTCAATTAGTTTTTTGTTTACCATTGTTCTTAAATAAAAATAATTGGTTTTACACCAAACTTCTATGTGATCCGTATGCTTCCCTGCAAATCAACACCAGCCGCTGGCTGCACTCTCCAACATTGGCTAACACTGCATTCTGCTTTGATCGATGAACTTAGATAAAGTTCAAAAATTCACCCTTATTTAGTCATGAAATGTGCACGTACTGTAATTTAAAATGTTGAAAATTGTGGTTATGCAGTGATGGATGTCTTCTAAAATCCTGCCCTTTATCAATTATTAAAATAAATATGTGTTCAGGTAATTGTTTCACTAGCAAGTGTGTCTGGAACAAAAAAAAAACCATGCCCCAGCATTATTATTCATTACTGTGTGGAGCCAGTTACTCTGAAACTAACTATGTGAAGCCTTTTTGGATTGTCAGAAATAACACAGGTACGCATTTATAATGCCTGAGGATATGAACAGTTACACAGCTTTCTATTGACATTTCGAAAATAAAGTCTACAATCATCAGATCATTTGAAGTTATTAAAATGATAAACATGGAAAACATAAGTATCCTAAATGGTTTTCTACACCAGTGTATAGGTTACACTATGACAAATTAAACTGAGCATATCTATTGCTGCTCCACACATTTCAACATTAAAACAAAATGAGCAAAATGTGTATTAAGCATAGCCTATAGTCGCAGTGCACAGAATGATGCACAGTGGTTTTCCTAACACCTTCAAGATTCTTTTTTATCCTATGCTGGAAAAAAGATGCATTACATATTATTATTATTATTATTATTATTATTATTATTATTATTATATAAGAATTCTTCTTACCGTACTTGGAATCAGCACATATCTCAATAGTAAAATCCCGGCTCACTCACTGACTCACTGTGTGACCCTGAGCAAGTCATTTAAAACCTCCCTGTGCTACGTCTTTCAGGTGAGATGTTGTAAGTGACTCTGCAGCTGATGCATAGTTCACACACCCTAGTCTCTGTAAGTCGCCTTGGATAAAGGTGTCTGCTAAATAAACAAATAATAATAATTAAGAAAATATCTACATGTTTTTTTATGCAATGTTATTATTTTTTGTATAAATATCTAGGGTATGGTATTTTAGAATGTAGAGATTTGAATTCAGAACTTGCCTTCAGAGTTAGGGATGTTTGCATGGGCTTCATATAGGTTGAGTAAGTGTATACCATGTATTGAGGTGGTGTAAATGTACTTCACATAATTAGGTTAAAGTAATTGTTACCAAGAAAATAATCGTGTAACTGTCTTGTTAGTAAAGTCGTGTGATTGTATTATCAATGGAATAAAAAATTGAATTATAATCAGCTACGTAAACAAATCCAACTTATAAAAATAATAACAATAGCTCATCCCAACTTCTGAAAATCCCCCTGTGCCTGGTTTATACCAGTGGTTCTCGACTCCATTTCCTACTGGTGCCTGTAAACAGTTCATATTTTTAACCTTAACCAGGACCGAAACCCATGAAAGATATGGTGGTCTATTTTAATCTAAATAGTAGCAGAACTGAACACATCCACTTTTTAACATCAGATGGGGGTCCCTCTGGGGTAGTTTATTGACTGCAGTGAAAAATGGGGTTTATAAATGCTAGGGTGACACTGTGTTTAGATCATTAACACCCCATGATGAATGCACACATGTAAAATAACAATATTTGTGTAGAAATCTCACAATCTGAGTTTAATCTGTTGGCAAATCAGTTTGTGATAGATCATTTTGTTTTTAAAAGTCATCATTGATTTAAGTAAAGTGCAGAGAAGAGATTAATTGCCAGAGATTGTTTATGCTGCTAGTTCATCTGACAGCGCTGACAGCCAGTTATTGCACTTGAGTATGATTCATATGAGCAAATCCAAAAAATAATACACTGTGCTCACTAAAGAAACACACATTGTACATTTTTACACAATTTAAACTTGACTACCCTGCGTCTGTTTATTTGCAAAGTGGCATCTTTTTTTGTGGATATTTTTGTAAGTAACAAACAATATAGGCACACCTTTGAATACTAAGTAAATCTTCTGATTTGCATGTGGCTAATTTTTAATAATTCAGAAGAAGTGAATTTATTTTTCAATGTAATGTTGAAACTCTTCGAGAATGCTTTGGCTTCTTTAACTACAGTCTATACAAGGTTTAATATTGTAAGGTTCTTGCTTAGCTTTACCCAGTGTAGATGCACTTATATATATAAACCAGAGACCTGCCAGGGTTCCAAAACAGGCCTACCACAATTTCAAATTTCAACAGCATTTTTTTAATATACTGTATATATATATTTTAATTAGTGTATATTCTGCATGGAACTTCAAATAAGTAAGTAATGGAAAGTATGTAATATCAGACATTGTATTCTTAGCTTCTGTACCAGCATTAAGATTCATAAGCTTCCAGGACAGATTCCATATAGTGTATTTCCATCAGTGCAATGTCTTCTTCAGCTTAGCACCTCCATTCATGTCATTTGACAGCTGCTGACATGTCAGAGAGTCATGACACAATGGGTTTGGACTGCCCACTCTTTCATTTCATTCTACTTTACCATCCAGAAATATACAGTAAAACAGTAAATACACTCCCATAAATACCAGCACTATCAGTGCTCTGATGTCTCATTTAATGCTTACATAATAGGGTAATCAAGTACAGTGTTTAACTGGTTAATTTTACATGCAAGTGCAGATTGTTGTAATAGAAAGTAAGAAATACGATGCAGGAAACAGCATCCTCATTAATGTGGAAAGTCGTCAGGTTTGCAGCAGAATGATTTCTCAAAGCTGAAAGTCCTAATTGATAATGGTTTGTGAATGTTTAGGTAGTGAAATGAGCCTGCTGTCTGGAGGCACATTTCCATGAGCTGTTTAGTGCATAATGCCAATCTGCAGATCTGAGCCCCTTTTAAGCAGTTCAGTTGCTCAAGGTGACACTCAAGCAGTTTCATTTGAAATTCAGATCCACTGCAGGAATGCTAACAGTCCTGAACAATAATAGATTTGTGGGAGTTGAGGAAACAAGGTGTGTTCGTGAGTGGACTTTTTATCAGTTCCAGTGGCTTCCAGGTGCGAGGATTTTAATGCAAATTTACGGTTTAAAGTTGATGTGCCAATTTTATGGCCATTGGTTACTGACAGAGATACTCCAGTGGGGAGAGAGGAAAAGGAGAGATGGGTGGTGGCAGCGAGTTTGTGTCCCTCTTGAGGGTCCAGTGGCAGTATAGGGGGTTTGAATAGGGTTCAAAGTGGCTATACAACTTCTGCTCTCTGGATTACTGATGGGCTTTGGTTGCATGTTTCAGCACAGAAGGGTGGAAGCTATGCTGAGAAGTGCACCTCAGTGGATGTTTCCCTGTATAAAGCAAGCCACTGCTATTCCTTATCATGTTAGGCAGGCAGTGTGGTCCAGTGGTTAAAGAAAAGGGCTTGTAACCAGGAGGTCCCCGGTTCAAATCCCACCTCAGCCACTGACTCATTGTGTGACCCTGAGCAAGTCACTTAACCTCCTTGTGCTCCGTCTTTCGGGTGAGATGTAATTGTAAGTGACTCTGCAGCTGATGCACAGTTCACACACCCTAGTCTCTGTAAGTCGCCTTGGATAAAGGCGTCTGCTAAATAAACAAATGTTATTGCGTACATTCACAATGAACACTACTGGTGGGGGCAGCAGTCACCTGTGTGTTGTACTGTTTGTCGCCTGCGTAGTGTGGAGTATGAAAGAGTAGCATGCGTATTGATCCCTTGGTGTGTATGAAATATAGAACCCAGATGTCCACACCATTAGGGTAACCCTCATAAGGTAACCTGAGTTCATTCAAACCCCACAGTGCTTTAGTGTCAGTTATTATGTGGATCTAGTGACTTGATTTTTGTTTCCTTTTAGGTAGTTGTCAGGCACCCATCCTGTTACACTACGCAAAGGATAATTCTATTCCCGGTAGCCTGGTTGAATTTCCCAAATTGTTTTAGGTTTGGGGTCTGTATCAGTGATGTAGTCAAGACTAAAATTTTGAGACCAAGACCGAGACCAAGACCGAGACCAGTATATATGTAAACTACACAGAAAGTAATATTCAATGGCTCATAGGCTTCAATAATTCTATTCTCATGTGTTCACACACACAAAGGATTGTGCTTCAAAAATTACTTAATTTTTCACATCAGACTTTTAGAAATAATAAAGCAATACAATGCATTCACTTTTAAAAATCTTCTTCTTCTTCCTACTACTACTATTAATATAAACATGATATAAAATTATGCATATAGAATTGTGTGTGTGTGTGTGTGTGCATGTATATATATATATATATATATATATATATATATATATATATATATATATATATATATATATATATATATATATATATATGTTATATTCTATAACAGTGTGATTGCCGGCGCTACAAAAGTGTTTTTCAATGAAAAGGGTGCTTCGTTTTGGGTCAACTGCATACAAAAATCTCCTCCAGTGGAAAACCACAGCGAAGGGGAAAGAAAGACTGCAACTGTTAAAATCAAGTCTATATCCACACAGTCCTCAATAAAAGCAATAATATTTATTTAATATCTTTAAAACTTCCAAGATCAAGACCAAGACCAGACGTGCCGAGATCGAGACCAAGACCAAGACCAGACGTGCCGAGATCGAGACCAAGATCAAGACCAGACATGCCGAGATCGAGATCAAGATCAAGACCAGACGTGCCGAGATTGAGATCAAGATCAAGACCAGACGTGCTGAGATCAAGATCAAGACCAAGATCAAGACCAGATGTGCCGAGATCGAGATCAAGAGCAAGACCAGACGTGCCGAGATCGAGATTAAGATAAAGACCAGACGTGCCGAAATTGAGATCGAGATCAAGACCAGACGTGCCGAGATCGAGATCGAGATTAAGACCAGATGTGCCGAGATCGAGATTGAGATTAAGACCAGATGTGCCGAGACCAAGATCAAGACCAGACGTGCCAAGATCATTTTTTACATATATAACAAAATTAAAGTAGGTAAAATGAAGACTGAAGAGAATGCATTGTACAGATGACATTTACATTTAACAAAAACAATGTTATTTTGATTCTTGCACCCTTGCATGTATAGACATTATCCTTCAGGCACTCTGCTGCAGCAAACCACAACTCAACTGCTGCAATTTTATTTGAAAAAATGTTGCACAACTCTCGCTAGAGATCTCGCTAAGATGAAGCAAATAATATTTTAATTAGTATATTGCGGCTCTCTTCATTAACATTTTTTCTTAGTACATACGACAGAATGTGCGAATTGTCAAAATGAAAATGCCAATTGCGGTATGGCTGTGACTGGCCCATCTTAGTACAGGTACCCCTAAATGTGAACAAGTCACTTAACCTCCTTGTGCTCCAAGGTCCTATTAGTAAGTGACTCTGCAGCAGCAGTTGTGATGCATAATTCACCCCCTAGTCTCTATGAGTCACTTTGGATAAAAGCATCTGCTAAAGGACTGATTAATAATACAAACAGATTTCTGTAATAAAACAATAATCAGCAGAGTTTCTGTCCCACCAGGGGATTCTTCAATGTATGTCAGATTTCAGGGAAAACTACAAGAAAGTTGAGTTTATTCACGGCTAGTTAAATTAGATGACATATGTGCCCATATGTGCCCCTATTTGCGATTTCCGAAGCATTTACACGTCTATTTTTAGGCTTAAGGACTTTCCGAGTTACACCTGCTTCTACTTGGTGTAACTCCAGTTGCTATTGTTTGAAAAACATCTGCCATTCTTGCTTTTGAAAGCGAGAATGGCAGATGTTTTTTTTTGAAGTGGTTGCGGAGCAGGTAGAGAGAAGGAGAATAATGAGGAGGGGGGGGTATCCTTTTGCTAGATTATACAGACCCCATATTAGTTTTCTGGACCTAACAGATGATCAGATTATTAGTCGTTTTCGAATAAATTCACAAACATATTGGATTTATGTGAGCAGTTATCAGAGGATTTGGAGAACTCCACAATGCGCAGCTTTGCGGTTGATGTGTCAGTGAAGATAACCATTGCGCTAGATTCTATGGGGGGCTTTCAAAGTATGGAGGATAGTTGATGCCAAAATGAACAATAAATACATGCATAACTAAATATAGAAATAAATAAATAAATGTCTATATATTGTAGCGTTGCATGGAAATGAAGGAGGCTCATACAGTTTGCAGGTTCTCGGATTCACGGTTTATTAGCATAGGACAAATAAACAATAAAACTCAGCAGCACTCTCTGTCTCAGCAGCGCTCTCTGTCTCAGCAGCGCTCTCTGTCTCAGCAGCACGGTCTCAGCAGCACTCTTTGTCTCAGCAGCACGGTCTCAGCAGCACTCTTTGTCTCAGCAGCACTCTTTGTCTCAGCAGCACGGTCTCAGCAGCACTCTTTGTCTCAGCAGCACGGTCTCAGCAGCACTCTCTGTCTTAGCAGCACACCGCAGCAGCAGCCTGTTTCTCTCACCAGCCTGTTTCGCTCTTCTAACTTGTATGTAATAATCCCGAGTGTATCCACGTAACTGGTGGTTTGCATGACCTTCTTTAATAAAAGGCAATGAAACGGTGTCCTTCAATGATAACTGAAGGAGGCTGTGGGGTCCAATGGTTAAAGAAAGGGGCTTGTAACCAGGAGGTCCCCGGTTCAAATCCCACCTCAGCCACTGACTCATTGTGTGACCCTGAGCAAGTCACTTAACCTCCTTGTGCTCCGTCTTTCGGGTGAGACGTAATTGTGTTTACTCTGCAGCTGATGCATAGTTCACACACCCTAGTCTCTGTAAGTCGCCTTGAATAAAGGCGTCTGCTAAATAAACAAATAATAATGGAGATTTAATATTTTTTTTAATTTAAAAGCAAATAATGACACCATACAATTTCCATTTATAAAGCACTTTAGAAACATCCCAAAGCACTGTACAATAATGAATCATTCAATACAGAAATAAACACCCCAAAAAACTAATATCAGTGCTATAAAAAATGTACATAACACTGAGAGAACAGTTCACCAAGATTTACCAGCAGGATACTGCAGTAATTCTGAAGCAGTATTATTATTATTATTTGTTTATTTAGCAGATGCCTTTATCCAAGGCGACTTACAGAGACTAGGGTGTGAACTATGCATCAGCTGCAGAGTCACTTACAATTACGTCTCACCCGAAAGAAGGAGCACAAGGAGGTTAAGTGACTTGCTCAGGGTCACACAATGAGTCGGCGGCTGAGGTGGGATTTGAACCAGTTATACAGTTAAGTAGAATACATAATAGCTACATAATAGCTTGTTAGAATACTTATTTCACTATAGGAAAACAAATCCTACACACCAGCTATAGCCAATTACCTGGAAATTGACCAAGCTGTTCTACCTCAGTGTCTTTATCATTTTTGTGTCCTTTATTGTGCAGCTCCAGGTATTTTCATACTGCAAGAATGATCTTTTCTTCCACCATTGTTTACTGAAGGCACGCAAGGGAAGCTGTTCCTCATTGGTCAGTTCCTAGCTGCCGCATGACAATATCGCAAACTTAGACACCAATCCTTTTTTTTTCGCATCGCAGGCAGTGTGAACGCCTCTTATCAAAAATGCATGTTTTATTTTTTTTTGTCGTGGTGCAGTGTGTCGTACGACACATTCGCTTGTCGCATTGCGTCCTGTGTGTGGAGACCTTTAGGCACTAGAGCCCTGATTAGAGGGGAGTTACAGTTCACTCTGGTAGTCGTTACAGGCCGCAGCATAAGCCCTGCTCTGGGAGGTACCCTGCATGATGACACTGTCGAAAAATTCAGATTCACTATAATCAAAAAAATCCTCTAATCGTCTTGCCATCTAGAATGAATTTCTGTAGATTGGAAATGTTTATATTGTTGTGAGTATTTCTGTACATAAAACAGTGAGCAAAAACACAGAGCAACCTATTATCAAACAGGATTCCATTTGCAGATTTTGAGATTTTTCTCACGAATAACAATAACTCAATTCTCAAAAATAACGACTCCCTTCTTCCATGAGAGGACAGCGCGAGCATCGCCAATGCGGCTGTCCCGAATCGATGCAAGATCATCCCTGCATTCATTATCGAAAACATACACATACATCAATAGAACTCAATAGAGTACTGCTATGCAGTGTCTCAAAACATCCATGTCATGCATTTCGAGGAGAAGTAACAATATGACTACATTTACGTTCCTACCTTTGTGGATTTTGAGCATGAAGTTTACTGGAACGAGGAATGTTTGGCGACAAAGGTACTGGAATGAAGGATTCCTGAAAAATGCAACATTGCAGCGTTTGTAAGATGGATGTGGTTTTAGACGATTCCTGTCAGGAGTTTTCCCAGCCAAATCCTGGAAATGGTCTACGATTGGAGAGTCGAATCCATAATGCGATGGTAAGGGACAACATCGCTACGACTGGCGGGGAATTGTAACCAAACAAACGATGAATGGTAATTCGAAAGCTCAGCAGGACTGAGTTTGTGAAGTAGGTTTATGTACCTTATAGGTTGATGGGAACTTACCGGCAATTGGCTTGTAGATTGACCAAAGAATGTACTAGGCACTTGTATTAATTTTACTTAGGGGTCGACTTAAATCGCAGTAAATTTACATATTTTTTGTGGGTAGGTTATGGATAAAATTAGACCTGTTTAAACATTAAATTAAACAATATTTCAGAGCACTATAAAATTCTAAAAACAATGGTACTTGCTTCCTTACTAAAACAGTGTGCTGTCATTTGTTAAAGGCAAGCATGCAACATCCCCCAACAGTTGCTGCCGACATTCTCTGTCTGCTGTGGACTTGCATACATTGAGACTGCACGTTCTGCATCCACTGAATTGGTTGGAAGGCAAAGCTTTGCCAAGTTCTACAGATGTGGAAATTGATTAGAAACAGTCCCAAAACTCGGTTAACCTCAAGGGCATCTGGTATTCTTTAGTAAAGGCCTATATGCAGCACGCTGTCATGTTGTTTGTCCCATCTAAGAATTTATTTATCAGCACTGAGTCAAAAGAAAGAAAACATGCCTATTCTGGTATAAAATTATAACTGTGTTTAAAACAGTAAACAAGAACGTTAACTGCTTTGGAGTATTTTTTTTGTAAATGTTATTTGAGTGCAATGCACACAGGAAGCCGAAGGAATAAAACATATATATATATATATATATATATATATATATATATATATATATATATATAGTAATAGAATTGCACCTCTCCGCGGTTCGTTGCCCCTTTAAAATCAGACCCAGGACACAGAAATTGAGGTTTTTCAAGCGCTCTTGCACTATTTTTTAAAAATAACAAAACACAAAATAAACAAAACACAAAAACAAAACAAACAAAACAAACACCTAGCTCTTTTTGAGAACTAACTACACCACACTGGAACCTACCTATACACAGGACAGCTAAGCTGTTTACCTGGAACACAAACACCATTCAAAACAAACCTAAACAGGTTTACACTACCTTTTTCTTTGTACGCCTGCACAAACTCACAAGCGGGCTCTTCATACAGCAGCCTTGAGCAAACTGACTGCCCTCTTTAAATACCCTGCACCTGGTTCTAACATAATAATAACTATCAGGTGCAGGGGATAATTAATAATAAAACAATTAGCAAAACTAATTAAACAATAAAGCAAAACAATAAACTACTAGCAACCATGTGCCTGAGCACATGTTTTACGCAGGGAGGATTTTAATCCCCTCCCTGCTGTGTTACAATATATATATATACAGTACTGTCCAAAAGTTTTAGGCAGGTGTGAAAAAATGTGTAAAGTAAGAATGCTTTCAAAAATAGACATGTTAATAGATTATATTTATCAATTAACTAAATGCAAAGTGAGTGAACAGAAGAAAAATCTAAATCAAATCCATATTTGGTGTCACAACCCTTTGCCTTCAAAACAGCATCAATTCTTCTAGGTACACTTGCACAAAGTCAGTGATTTTGTAGGCATATAGTCAGGTGTATGATTAAACAATTATACCAAACAGGTGCTAATGATCATCAATTCAATATGTAGGTTGAAACACAATCATTAACTGAAACAGAAACAGCTGTGTAGGAGGAATAAAACTGGGTGAGGAACAGCCAAACTCAGCTAACAAGGTGAGGTTGCTGAAGACAGTTTACTGTCAAAAGTCATACACCATGGCAAGACTGAGCACAGCAACAAGACACAAGGTAGTTATACTGCATCAGCAAGGTCTCTCCCAGGCAGAAATTTCAAGGCAGACAGGGTTTCCAGATGTGCTGTCCAAGCTCTTTTGAAGAAGCACAAAGAAACGGGCAACGTTGAGGACCGTGAGACGCAGTGGTCGGTCAAGGAAACTTACTGCAGCAGATGAAAGACACATCATGCTTACTTCCCTTCGCATTCGGAAGATGTCCAGCAGTGCCATCAGCTCAGAACTGGCAGAAAACAGTGGGACCCTGGTACACCCATCTACTGTCCGAGAAGTCTGGTCAGAAGTGGCCTTCATGGAAGACTTGCGGCCAAAAGCCATACCTCCGACGTGGAAACAAGGCCAAGCGACTCAACTATTCACGAAAACACAGGAACTGGGGTGCAGAAATATGGCAGCAGGTGCTCTGGACTGATGAGTCAAAATTTGAAATATTTGGCTGTAGCAGAAGGCAGTTTGTTCACGAAGGGCTGGAGAGCGGTACACGAATGAGTGTCTGCAGGCAACAGTGAAGCATGGTGGAGGTTCCTTGCAAGTTTGGGGCTGCATTTCTGCAAATGGAGTTGGGGATTTGGTCAGAATTAATGGTCTCCTCAATGCTGAGAAGTACAGGCAGATACTTATCCATCATGCAATACCATCAGGGAGGCATCTGATTGGCCCCAGATTTATTCTGCAGCATGACAACGACCCCAAACATACAGCGAAAGTCATTAAGAACTATCTTCAGCGTAAAGAAGAACAAGGAGTCCTGGAAGTGATGGTATGGCCCCCACAGAGCCCTGATCTCAACATCATCGAGTCTGTCTGGGATTACATGAAGAGAGAGAAGCAACTGAGGCTGCCTAAATCCACAGAAGAACTGTGGTTAGTTCTCCAAGATGTTTGGGCCAACCTACCTGCTGAGTTCCTTCAAAAACTGTGTGCAAGTGTACCTAGAAGAATTGATGCTTGATGCTGTTTTGAAGGCAAAGGGTGGTCACACCAAATATGGATTTGATTTAGATTTTTCTTCTGTTCACTCACTTTGCATTTAGTTAATCGATAAATATAATCTATTAACATGTCTATTTTTGAAAGCATTCTTACTTTACAGCATTTTTTCACAACTGCCTAAAACTTTTGCACAGTACTGTATATATATATATATATATATATACTATATATATATGTATATTGTAATAGAACCGCACCCACTTGGGTTCGTTGCCCCTTTAAGAACTGACCCAGGACACAGGACACAGGAAATGGATTTTCACTGTGTTGACGCGCTATTTTTAATACACAAACAAATAAAACACAAAATAAACACCTAGCTCTTTTTCGAGCACTAACGAACACACCAACGGGAACCTAACTAAAAACAGGACAGCTAAGCTGTTTCCCTGTAACAAAACCCCAAACAAAATAAACACAGGTTTCACTCTACCTTACTCTCTCTGTACGCCTGCACACACTCGCAAGCGGGCTCTTCACACAGCAGCCCTGTGCAGACTGACTGCCCCCTTTAAATACCCTGTACCTGGTTCTAATTTACAATCACTACCAGGTGCAGGGGATAATTAACAATAAAACAATTAAACTAAATGTAATTAAACAATAAAGCAAAACAATTAAATTAAACCAAAATGTGCCTACACACATGTTTTCTGCAGAGAGGATTTTAATCCCCCTCCCTGCTGTGTTACAATATATATATATATATATATATATATATATATACAGTACTGTGCAAAAGTTTTAGGCAGGTGTGAAAAAATGCTGTAAAGTAAGAATGCTTTCAAAAATAGACATGTTAATAGATTATATTTATCAATTAACTAAATGCAAAGTGAGTGAACAGAAGAAAAATCTAAATCAAATCCATATTTGGTGTCACAACCCTTTGCCTTCAAAACAGCATCAGTTCTTCTAGGTACACTTGCACAAAGTCAGGGTTTTGTAGGCATATAGTCAGGTGTATGATTAAACAATTATACCAAACAGGTGCTAATGATCATCAATTCAATATGTAGGTTGAAACACAATCATTAACTGAAACAGAAACAGCTGTGTAGGAGGAATAAAACTGGGTGAGGAACAGCCAAACTCAGCTAACAAGGTGAGGTTGCTGAAGACAGTTTACTGTCAAAAGTCATACACCATGGCAAGACTGAGCACAGCAACAAGACACAAGGTAGTTATACTGCATCAGCAAGGTCTCTCCCAGGCAGAAATTTCAAGGCAGACAGGGGTTTCCAGATGTGCTGTCCAAGCTCTTTTGAAGAAGCACAAAGAAACGGGCAACGTTGAGGACCGTGAGACGCAGTGGTCGGTCAAGGAAACTTACTGCAGCAGATGAAAGACACATCATGCTTACTTCCCTTCGCATTCGAAGATGTCCAGCAGTGCCATCAGCTCAGAACTGGCAGAAAACAGTGGGACCCTGGTACACCCATCTACTGTCCGGAGAAGTCTGGTCAGAAGTGGCCTTCATGGAAGACTTGCGCCAAAAAGCCATACCTCCGATGTGGAAACAAGGCCAAGCGACTCAACTATGCACGAAAACACAGGAACTGGGGTGCAGAAATATGGCAGCAGGTGCTCTGGACTGATGAGTCAAAATTTGAAATATTTGGCTGTAGCAGAAGGCAGTTTGTTCGCCGAAGGGCTGGAGAGCGTACTAATGAGTGTCTGCAGGCAACAGTGAAGCATGGTGGAGGTTCCTTGCAAGTTTGGGGCTGCATTTCTGCAAATGGAGTTGGGGATTTGGTCAGAATTAATGGTCTCCTCAATGCTGAGAAGTACAGGCAGATACTTATCCATCATGCAATACCATCAGGGAGGCATCTGATTGGCCCCAAATTTATTCTGCAGCATGACAACGACCCCAAACATACAGCGAAAGTCATTAAGAACTATCTTCAGCGTAAAGAAGAACAAGGAGTCCTGGAAGTGATGGTATGGCCCCCACAGAGCCCTGATCTCAACATCATCGAGTCTGTCTGGGATTACATGAAGAGAGAGAAGCAACTGAGGCTGCCTAAATCCACAGAAGAACTGTGGTTAGTTCTCCAAGATGTTTGGGCCAACCTACCTGCCTTTCCTTCAAAAACTGTGTGCAAGTGTACCTAGAAGAATTGATGCTTGATGCTGTTTTGAAGGCAAAGGGTGGTCACACCAAATATGGATTTGATTTAGATTTTTCTTCTGTTCACTCACTTTGCATTTAGTTAATCGATAAATATAATCTATTAACATGTCTATTTTTGAAAGCATTCTTACTTTACAGCATTTTTTCACACCTGCCTAAAACTTTTGCACAGTACTGTATATATATATATATATATACTATATATATATGTATATTGTAATAGAACCGCACCCACTTGGGTTCGTTGCCCCTTTAAGAACTGACCCAGGACACAGGACACAGGAAATGGATTTTCACTGTGTTGACGCGCTATTTTTAATACACAAACAAATAAAACACAAAATAAACACCTAGCTCTTTTTCGAGCACTAACGAACACACCAACGGGAACCTAACTAAAAACAGGACAGCTAAGCTGTTTCCCTGTAACAAAACCCCAAACAAAATAAACACAGGTTTCACTCTACCTTACTCTCTCTGTACGCCTGCACACACTCGCAAGCGGGCTCTTCACACAGCAGCCCTGTGCAGACTGACTGCCCCCTTTAAATACCCTGTACCTGGTTCTAATTTACAATCACTACCAGGTGCAGGGGATAATTAACAATAAAACAATTAAACTAAATGTAATTAAACAATAAAGCAAAACAATTAAATTAAACCAAAATGTGCCTACACACATGTTTTCTGCAGAGAGGATTTTAATCCCTCCCTGCTGTGTTACATATATATATATATATATATATATATATATATATATATATATATATATATATATATATATATATACAGTACTGTGCAAAAGTTTTAGGCAGGTGTGAAAAATGCTGTAAAGTAAGAATGCTTTCAAAATAGACATGTTAATAGATTATATTTATCAATTAACTAAATGCAAAGTGAGTGAACAGAAGAAAAATCTAAATCAAATCCATATTTGGTGTCACAACCCTTGCCTTCAAAACAGCATCAGTTCTTCTAGGTACACTTGCACAAAGTCAGGGGTTTTGTAGGCATATAGTCAGGTGTATGATTAAACAATTATACCAAACAGGTGCTAATGATCATCAATTCAATATGTAGGTTGAAACACAATCATTAACTGAAACAGAAACAGCTGTGTAGGAGGAATAAAACTGGGTGAGGAACAGCCAAACTCAGCTAACAAGGTGAGGTTGCTGAAGACAGTTTACTGTCAAAAGTCATACACCATGGCAAGACTGAGCACAGCAACAAGACACAAGGTAGTTATACTGCATCAGCAAGGTCTCTCCCAGGCAGAAATTTCAAGGCAGACAGGGGTTTCCAGATGTGCTGTCCAAGCTCTTTTGAAGAAGCACAAAGAAACAGGCAACGTTGAGGACCGTGAGACGCAGTGGTCGGCCAAGGAAACTTACTGCAGCAGATGAAAGACACATCATGCTTACTTCCCTTCGCAATCGGAAGATGTCCAGCAGTGCCATCAGCTCAGAACTGGCAGAAAACAGTGGGACCCTGGTACACCCATCTACTGTCCGGAGAAGTCTGGTCAGAAGTGGCCTTCATGGAAGACTTGCGGCCAAAAAGCCATACCTCCGACGTGGAAACAAGGCCAAGCGACTCAACTATGCACGAAAACACAGGAACTGGGGTGCAGAAAAATGGCAGCAGGTGCTCTGGACTGATGAGTCAAAATTTGAAATATTTGGCTGTAGCAGAAGGCAGTTTGTTCGCCGAAGGGCTGGAGAGCGGTACACGAATGAGTGTCTGCAGGCAACAATGAAGCATGGTGGAGGTTCCTTGCAAGTTTGGGGCTGCATTTCTGCAAATGGAGTTGGGGATTTGGTCAGAATTAATGGTCTCCTCAATGCTGAGAAGTACAGGCAGATACTTATCCATCATGCAATACCATCAGGGAGGCATCTGATTGGCCCCAAATTTATTCTGCAGCATGACAACGACCCCAAACATACAGTGAAAGTCATTAAGAACTATCTTCAGCGTAAAGATGAACAAGGAGTCCTGGAAGTGATGGTACGGCCCCCACAGAGCCCTGATCTCAACATCATCGAGTCTGTCTGGGATTACATGAAGAGAGAGAAGCAACTGAGGCTGCCTAAATCCACAGAAGAACTGTGGTTAGTTCTCCAAGATGTTTGGGCCAACCTACCTGCCGAGTTCCTTCAAAAACTGTGTGCAAGTGTACCTAGAAGAATTGATGCTTGATGCTGTTTTGAAGGCAAAGGGTGGTCACACCAAATATGGATTTGATTTAGATTTTTCTTCTGTTCACTCACTTTGCATTTAGTTAATTGATAAATATAATCTATTAACATGTCTATTTTTGAAAGCATTCTTACTTTACAGCATTTTTTCACACCTGCCTAAAACTTTTGCACAGTACTGTATATATATATATATATATATGCATTGGCTCCTAAAATTTCGCGGTGACCCCTCAATTTCACGATTTCCATGAAATCGCTGTTTAGGTAGACCCCTAATTATACTATAGATTTCCTGCCTGAAAACCTCACAAGCGTTGCATTCTTTTTGCACTATTGATGATTCCCAGGAGAGTCGTGGAGCCTATATACAGATTCCTTCACTCCTGTTAGCTGTTCCAGTGCAACACATTTTCTTTTGAGTTATCCTCTGGGTCAGCAGTGATATGACCCTTGTACCAGCCTTCCTGTGCTGAATATAAATGACAGTTGTGTCATGAGTCCTCAGGGAAGGGATTAGTTTAACCCAGAAACAGCAGTAGATTGAATCAGCACTCTTGAGATCATGTACCTCATAGAAATCAAATCTTATATTTAGATTGCGTTACATCCCGGTAGTACATTCCTGTACAACAATTCACAAGTCCTTACTTGAATGTGCTGTATGAAGATGCACTGGGTGCCCTATACAGTAGGTGATAACTAGGGTGCTCAACCCTTTGCGGTCCTATGTCGGACCAGGTCCGACATTACAATTTTTTCTTTCCTTGATGTCGGACTCTGTCAAAAAGATGTCAAGCACAGGTCCCTAGCTGTTTTTTCTCCAGAAAAAAACAGAGAAAAGTTTTCAATTGCTGAGTGAGGCCGATAGAAGCAGAGACAAGCCAGAAAAAGGCAGATCTGACAAATAGTCCCTTCACCACAGACATAACACGGACATTAACAAACAAGATAGCTGCTTCCGCATCCAGCGCTCAAAGAAAATCACTGACATTTGACAATAATCATAATAAAAACAATTAAAGATAATAATATCTTCATTTTTATATAGCACCTTTCATAGTGGACCACCATCACAAAGCACTTTATAGAGGTAAGCTGTGAACCATGCATTATATGCAAAGTCACTTACAATAGGACATTGATTTAACATATTATCTGCAGGATGGAGCACAAGGAGGTTAAATGACTTGCTCAGGGTCACACGGTGAGTCAGTCAGTGGCAGCGGTGGGATTTAAACCAGTGACCATCAGTGGCAGCAGTGGGATTTGAAGCGGTGACCTTCTGGTTACAAGCCCTGGACTTTAACCACTGGACCACACCATTTTTTCTCCATTTAACCACAGCAATGCAATAACAGATTAAGTGATATTAACAATAATAGGTTAACAGATTATAGGTCTCATATATAAAAAATGGAACATGACAGTGCTTATTAACACACACCATTATACAATGCATAACAAAGCATATGGCAATAGTATTAATAGTATTACAGTTTATTAATCCTCCTTGGAGCTGTCCTCTTTTGGCAGGCCTCTTTGCATTTGGTGTTCAGGGCTTGTACTGTGGCAGTTCTCTTTGAGAGGGGGAATTTCTTCATGGTGTAACCCAAGGTTCATAAAAACACATGTTTATAGAATATATTAGATTTTTCATGTTATTGATTTTGCTGGATTACATGCATCTGTATTAGACCCTATACTATACATTAATTCATTTATGCCCAGCAGTAGTATAGGTTCCAATACAAATACACTGTTTCTATTTGTACTTTTAGTCTGCTATCTAACATGGGAGAAAGTCTTTAAAGTAGTGCACTTTGCTTCCAGTGCTCCATCTCCTAAGCACTGTAACCCAATTCATGCTCTGACTGAAAGCAGTATGCAGCATAATTGTTTAGTTGATCTCTGGAGATTGCAGCTGTTGTAAAATCAAGACCTAAATCTAACACATGTCACTAACAGCAATTGGAAGGACTGCTCTTTAAAAACATTCCATGCTGTCTGAACAAAACAGTTGCTGGAAGCTTTTTGACCAATTTAAACAATTTAAACCAATCTAACCAAGATCATGCAACAGTCTCTTGACACAGGGATTGTACCGGCAGACTGGAGAATTGCAAATACCGATCCACAAAAAGGGAGACAAAACCGAACCAGGTAACTACAGACCAATAAGCCTGACTTCTATTATATGTAAACTTATGGAAACTATAATAAGATCCAAAATGGAAAATTATCTATATGGTAACAGTATCCTGGGAGACAGTCAGCATGGTTTTAGGAAAGGGAGATCGTGTCTAACTAACCTGCTTGATTTTTTTGAGGATGCAACATCGGCAATGGATAATTGCAAAGCATACGACATGGTTTATTTAGATTTCCAGAAAGCTTTTGACAAAGACCCGCATAAAAGATTAATTCTCAAACTGAACGCAGTAGGGATTCAAGGAAATGCATGCACATGGATTAGGGAGTGGTTAACATGTAGAAAACAGAAAGTACTGATTAGAGGAGAAACCTCAAAATGGAGCGAGGTGACCGTGGTATACCACAGGGATCAGTATTAGGTCCTCTGCTATTCCTAATCTACATTAATGATTTAGATTCTGGTATAGTAAGCAAACTTGTTAAATTTGCAGACGACACAAAAATAGGAGGAGTGGCAAACACTGTTGCAGCAGCAAAGGTCATTCAAAATGATCTAGACAGCATTCAGAACTGGGCAGACTCATGACAAATGACATTTAATTGAGAAAAGTGTAAGGTACTGCACACAGGCAGTAAAAATGTGCATTATAAATACCATATGGGAGATACTGAAATTGAAGAAGGAATCTATGAAAAAAACCTAGGAGTTTATGTTGACTGAGAAATGTCTTCATCTTGACAATGTGGGGAAGCTATAAAAAAAGATAACAAGATGCTCGGATATATTGTGAAAAGTGTTGAATTGAAATCAAGGGAAGTAATGTTAAAACTTTTCAATGCATTAGTAAGACCTCATCTAGAATATTGTGTTCAGTTCTGGTCACCTCGTTAAAAAAAAGGATATTGCTGTTCTAGAAAGAGTGCAAAGAAGAGCGACCAGAATTATCCCGGGTTTAAAAGGCATGTCGTATGCAGACAAGCTAAAAGAATTGAATCTATTCAGTCTTGAACAAAGAAGACTATGCGGTGATCTGATTCAAGCATTCAAAATTCTAAAACGTATTGACAATGTCAGTTGTCAACAGCTTACCTCAGCAGTTTTACGTAATTGTAAAAAATAAATAAATAAATAAATAAATAAACCATTCTAAATATAAAAAATGAACACACGGAAAGTAGGAAAAACACAGACTTAAAAGTAACTGAAAACAACTGTGAGTTTTGATCTGGAAACGACCGGAGCACTAACATTAAATAAATAAGAACCAGTATAACTATTCACCTACCAGGATATAAAAACAACATTTCCTCTTGGATTAATATACATATATATTTTACAATATTACTTGTTCATTAGTTTGACATACTGTATATCATTTTATTATAATTGTGTTAAAACTAAGAAGTCTGACATGCATGTTTATTTCAGTGTGCCCACTGCACAGACTTTTTAAAAGAGCTGTAGTTAACAAACATGTGTCCACATCAAGTCAGTATTGGCGTTCAAATAAAAGAAACAGCTACACCGTTGAGATGAGTGATGGTAGAGTCAGGCATATCGTTCATTGTGTTGTTGTGAAGGTAATGTGTCAATGCTCCTGTGTGTGTTCTTGCACAGCAGCAGACAAAAGCTTCGCTTTGTAAACATCCTATAAAGTGGAAGAAACCATCATCCGATAGTTTGAGATAGAACTAAAAATGTCAACTACTTCCATTTATGAAGTAGTACAAAGTGATATCCTAGTAGCTGTAAAGCCAAATTTGAAACAGACGTTTGAATTTGGAGTCCGATAAATGCTACATATTAGCAATGTTATTCATCATCAGCAAACGTGGGTCTCTCTAGAATATTCTAACTACAGCTCTGGCCAAAAATGTTGCAGTGCTTGTGCCTCCTGTGAATTTGGAACCCCAGGTCTTTCATAGTGTAGATATAACAACCATAAAAATACCTGTTACTTACCTCTTAAGCAATTCTCCTTTGCAGTCCTCTCCTGCTTTTTTCATTAGCCTCCTCAGATCATTATTCACTGATTATATTTCCACCTTTTAGAGATAAATGTATTCCTATATTGAGAATTACAATTCAGGATAAATGTAATGTGCATTTGGTTTTAAAAAAGTGTGTGAGTGTTAAATAATTTTGCTTTGAAAAACAAATACTTTATGTAAATATACTAAAGGGTGATACTAGATTTCCATGGTTTATTCATTACACTGTTGATTTCCAATATTGCTTCCTTGTCTATAATAATTAATCTAACATTTTCACTGCTACATGGGGCAATAATTGGTTTTATAATGTTCTTTATTTAATACATCAAGTTTTTGCAATATTTACTTTCAAACCAACTCAGTTAGGCAATATGCTGTGTAAGGCAGCGGGTTGAGTGAGACAGCAGGGAGGGGGTTAAAACCTCTCTGCAGTAAAAACATGTGCGGAATGCACATTTGTCTTGAGTTATTTGATTTGTTAATTGTTTTATTATTAATTATCCCCTGCACCTGGTAACCATTGTTAAATTAGTACCAGGTGCAGGGTATTTAAGAGAGGCAGCTAGTTTGCTCAGGGCTGCTGAGTAGAAGGAGGCAGAAAGAGGTACTCTGCTACCCAGCAGTCGTGAGGTAAAGTGTGGTGTATTAAACCTGTGTGTTTTGTTTTCTGTTTGGTGGGGAAACAACTTAGCTGTCCCACTCGTAGTCAAGGTGTTCCTGTTTGTTTAGTTAGTGCTCGTAAAGAGCTAGGTGTTTGTTTTGTATTTTGTTTATTTTTGTGTGTAATTAAAAATAGCACAACCGTGCATAAAAATCCATTTCTTGTATGTTGGGTCAATTTTTAAAGGGGCAACGAACCCGAGTGGGTGAGTTCATTTACATATGGTGTCAGAAAGTGTGGGCGCCCCTACGACCCAGAAAATGGATTTTAAAGAATTGATCGCAATGATCAACCGCAATACTGCTGCTCAAATAGAGCAGACGGCAAGGATGGAGAGGCAGACACAGGAGCTGCTGCTACAAAGGTGGGAGCCGCCGCTTCCGAGCCCAGAGGGAGGAGCCGCCGCCCGGAGCCCAGAGGGAGGAGCCGCTTCCAGAGCCCAGAGGGGAGGCAAAAGCATACCTCCACCACAGCCCCGACCACCACCCCCACGGTCCAGTCCGGCGTCGCTGCGTCCGTCCCTCACCCTTGCTCCAGGACACCCTGCCGGTCTTCCTGGACCTCCTGTGCTGGACCTAGAGCCCAGGAGTCTGCAACACTGGCCACAGCTCTGTCCCTGGTTCCCTGCTCTGCTCTCCCCGAGCACCCAGACGTCGCTGGACTGCTGCCAGACGCCGCTGTCGCTCCCCTGTTTGCTGCTCGCTTCCCCTGGGTGATCGGACATCACTGCGCCGGTTCCCAGGGGAAGACCTCTGTCCACTGCTGCATCCTCCAGTGCCCCTGCCTCACGCTCCGTCGCCCCTATCGAACCGTTGGGTCCCTCGTCGCCGGGTGCGCGGTCCTTACCTGCCTGGGCCGGGACGTGGACCGATCCACCCTCAAGTCCGCCCGTGGAAGAGGGCGAAAAAGGACATTTATGGACTCGAGGGTGGGTGGTTGTGTTTTAGGGGAGGAGGTGGCTGTCGAGTGGCCTGTGTCTTGAAAAGACAAGGGGGGGGATGTGTAAGGCAGCGGGTTGAGTGAGACAGCAGGGAGGGGGTTAAAACCTCTCTGCAGTAAAAACATGTGCGGAATGCACATTTGTCTTGAGTTATTTGATTTGTTAATTGTTTTATTATTAATTATCCCCTGCACCTGGTAGCCATTGCTAAATTAGTACCAGGTGCAGGGTATTTAAGAGAGGCAGCTAGTTTGCTCAGGGCTGCTGAGTAGAAGGAGGCAGAAAGAGGTACTCTGCTACCCAGCAGTCGTGAGGTAAAGCGTGGTGTATTAAACCTGTGTGTTTTGTTTTCTGTTTGGTGGGGAAACAGCTTAGCTGTCCCACTCGTAGTCAGGGTGTTCCTGTTTGTTTAGTTAGTGCTCGTAAAGAGCTAGGTGTTTGTTTTGTATTTTGTTTATTTTTGTGTGTAATTAAAAATAGCGCAACCACGCATAAAAATCAATTTCTTGTGTGCTGGGTCAATTTTTGAAGGGGCAACGAACCCGAGTGGGTGAGTTCATTTACAGCTATTATGTTTGTATATTGTGGGTTTGCATAGATTGCTGTAGTGGCTCCACTTCTTAGGCTCTGCCATTGAAGACCACTCTGTTTCAATAACAGAACACATCAACAAAATACCAATCGTTCTAATTGTTCTTCCTGTGAATCACAGGTCTTACACAATACAACATATTTAACACAGAGTCAATAGATATCTACAGATATTAATGGCATGCCTGTGGTTTAATGTGGGGTTTTAAATTTTAAAAATGCTTGTTTTTTAGCTTAAAAGTGAAATTTGTCTTGCATTTTTGTTCATCTGATCTAGAACGTACTATATTATTTTTCCCTCTCAATTACCCCCAAAATAAAAATAAATAACTATGCCCTATTCTGCCAACACTTCAATATCATACAAAGCTTTAGCTTACAGATTCCAGAATTCTCTATAGAGCTTTCACAATTTTCTATAGAATTCTAGAGATATTTTGTAAATCTCTATAGAATTCCATAGAAAATGCTCATAAGGGCAATCATAAGATTTATAGGAGCACTAAAATAAACTTTTTAGACAAGCATTCAACTCACTGAACTGCAAGAAATACAAAGTAACGGCAATAAACAAAACCCTGAATCAACCGGAGTGTAACAAGGGGGTGAGGCGGTGGGAGGGTTAGGGTTAGGGTTAGGGTTACCCTACACTACACTACAGATCAGCAACGAGTACTGCAGCACCACTGCACTGGGGATAAGGGAGGGGCCAAATCGACAGCAACACAAATCATTTAGACATTCAGATGTATGAGGCCTCAGCCCTTCCAGCTCAGTAATGTGAGTTCTATGAGCTGGCACATGGGAATGCACAGCACGACGATGTGACAGCAGGTACATTGTGAACAGCACCGAGCCTGCAGTAGAGTCCTCAGTAATGTGAGTTCTATGAGCTGGCACATGGGAATGCACAGCACGACGATGTGACAGCAGGTACATTGTGAACAGCACCGAGCCTGCAGTAGAGTCCTCAGTAATGTGAGTTCTATGAGCTGGCACATGGGAATGCACAGCAGGATGATGTGACAGCAGGTACATTGTGAACAGCATCGAGCCTGCAGTAGAGTCCTCAGTAATGTGAGTTCTATGAGCTGGCACATGGGAATGCACAGCAGGATGATGTGACAGCAGGTACATTGTGAACAGCATCGAGCCTGCAGTAGAGTCCTCAGTAATGTGAGTTCTATTAGCTGGCACATGGGAATGCACAGCAGGATGATGTGACAGCAGGTACATTGTGAACAGTAGTGAGACTGCAGTAGAGTCCTCAGTAATGTGAGTTCTATGAGCTGGCACATGGGAATGCACAGCAGGATGATGTGACAGCAGGTACATTGTGAACAGCATCGAGCCTGCAGTAGAGTCCTCAGTAATGTGAGTTCTATGAGCTGGCACATGGGAATGCACAGCACGACGATGTGACAGCAGGTACATTGTGAACAGCACCGAGCCTGCAGTAGAGTCCTCAGTAATGTGAGTTCTATGAGCTGGCACATGGGAATGCACAGCAGGATGATGTGACAGCAGGTACATTGTGAACAGCATCGAGCCTGCAGTAGAGTCCTCAGTAATGTGAGTTCTATGAGCTGGCACATGGGAATGCACAGCAGGATGATGTGACAGCAGGTACATTGTGAACAGCATCGAGCCTGCAGTAGAGTCCTCAGTAATGTGAGTTCTATGAGCTGGCACATGGGAATGCACAGCAGGATGATGTGACAGCAGGTACATTGTGAACAGCAGTGAGACTGCAGTAGACTCCTGGGCACTCCATGGCAGCTCCCAGGCTGAATGGATGTTGGAGCAAAACCAGGAGAGGACACCTCCCTGGAGTCTCTAGTGCATGCAGCAATAACGTGACACCGGAATATGAATTGAACAATATATAGTATGTTAAACTAATAACATACTAATGCACCCCGGAAACTTGTATTATAAACAACTTAACAGATATTTCAATTGACACTACCAGTACTTTAATATATACACTGCTGTGCAAAAGTCTTAGACATGTTGCATTTTTCTACTCTGATGCATTATGAGCATCAACAATTTACTCAAAGGCTCCACTAGTGTTTTCTACTATTATAACAACGTTGACTTGCATAAAGAAGGAAAAACATTGAGTGAAATAGCTCGCATCACTCAATTTTCAAGGTGTGATATCTGAAGCATAATCAACAAGTACAGACAGTCCATTATGATCAGATATGGGTCAGGCAGCGATTGGATAAACCATGGCAATGGGCTGATTGCAGGGAGGAGTTTGGTGGTACAAAGGGGATGCAGCTGCGTGAGTACAGCCCCTTACACTGAAATGAGACTGTAGCAGGGCGGTAGAGAGCCCTGCTGTGTAACTGTGTTTTGTTTATTTTTAGAACGGGTTTCCCTTCCGCCCTGTGTTATTTTTGTATTTGTTTATTATGATTTATTTATGTAGCCGTGTGTTTTTAGTTTGTTTAGTTTGTTTAGTCGCGTGGATGGGAAGCCCCATCCACAGCAGTTTAATTAATAAACTCGTGCAGATAGTGGCCGAGGGGTAATAGAATAATTACTAGCCAGTTAAACCCCTCGGCCACGATATAAAAGCCTGCAGGTCGCTGCACTCGGGGGTGTTAGAAAGGAGAGAGCGAGTGGAGCGAGAGGAGCGAGAGAAAGACGAAACTGTATTTAAAAAATTATACAGGAACAGTGATAGCGACTGCCCAGCCTGACCTGTATTTATTATTTTTGTTTGTGATTTGATTTGTTAAAAATATTTATTTTTGCTCTGCGAGCACACAGTGTTTTTGTTTAAATATTTTATTTATTTTTGTGTTGCTTAATAAAAACGGCGGCCAGCCGCGTATTTCTTTAAAAACTGCAGTGCCTGGTGTCAGTGCTTTACCTTCCTGCTTCTGCCGTGACGTCACCGACTCAGCCACCCTGTCACAGATACATACGGCTGGAGCATGTATTTTGTTGTTTGGTTTTGCTTTGTTGTTACAGATAAGTGAGATGGAGAACAGGAGCTGCAGCCACGGAGCCAGCTCATAACCACACTTCACCACATCACTGCACAGCCCAGCGAAGCGAAGCATGGACACTAGGACCACGATCACAGAGCACAGTTTCGTGCACAGAGGATTGTGGCTATCAGAGTGTATTTGTGAAGCACGGACATTCGGACCACGATCACAGAGCACAGTTTCGTGCACAGAGGATTGTGGCTAACGGAGTGTATTTGTGAAGCACGGACACTCAGACCACGATCACAGAGCACAGTTTCGTGCACAGAGGATTGTGGCTAACGGAGTGTATTTGTGAAGCACGGACCATGATCACAGAGCAGAGTTTCGTGCACAGAGGATTGTGGCTATCGGGAGTGTATTTGTGTTTGGGACTGCAAACCCGCCATGTTTTGAATTCCCCTCTACCATTGCTGGTATAGGGGTGATCTATTTATTTTGTGGATTAACCTGCTTTAATAGACACGGACTGCTTTGGGATTAACAATAGCTTCTTATGTATGTTATTTGCCACTTATCACGCACCACTTTGCCACAAGTATATATTGTATTAATTACTTTTTAAATTTAATTTCTTCAATATTCTTTTTTTTTTTTACGGGAATTACTGTAGAGATGGGAGCTTTCCTGGGAAGTTTTTTATTTAAATCACTGGAACTTTAATTTAATGGAATGTTCACTTCCCAGTCTATGATGTAATGTGTTATAATGTATATTTATTAAGTACCAGGCGAATCAATATCTTTGAGACACTAATGGACTGTAAACAACTGTAAACTGAAATAATGACACTGCTTAAATTAAACTACAGCATAATTTTAATGTGTTGCTCATGCAAATAAAATTGAAAAAACATAATTCATATGGCATCCAAGTCAATGTTTAGTATAATTATTAAATCAGTAACCGTACTGAAGATGTTGTTTCTGACAAAATAATGTCATAAATTTTGTTTACTGTTTTGCACTTTAGGCTTTGTAACAGATATCCCAGACGTTGAATCAGATCAAAGATTATATTATCAATGTTGTTTACTGTTTTGCACTGTAGGCTTTGTAACAGATATCCCAGACGTTGAAATGGGTGTTATATTAAAGGTGGTTATTTAACGCAAGATTGTCCTGCCTGAAATACCAGGCAGCAGAGCGGTCCAGACTGAAGGGAGAACTGGACAATTCAATTAACTAGGGGAAATCATAACATCTTCACGCATGGAAATGACATTTTATTTTGTAGTTTTAAAAATAAAAAAGGTTTCATGTTAGCTCTGTTATCATCTGTAACAGTGGTGACGTATCATCTTTAACAGTGGTGACATCAGACCAGGAAATGAAAACCAAATACAAAACGTACGCGGCTAAACATACTGTGGCTGGAGCCTTAATTACCTGTTAAACAATTACCTTATTAAGGCTCCAGCCACATTCCCACGAGCTACTTGGGATGAGGGATTCAACCCCTTCCATGCCAACCACATTTTACGAGACAATTTTTTTGCCGCTCTCAAACAACAATGGCGGACGGTTTCGTCTGCCCACACACAAACATAATATATATATATATATATATATATTGTAGAAGATCAAGTATCGTAGTACTGTTTGCCACTGGTTTCCCGCTTTCACCAACTGGCACAGACCGGTTGCGTTCTCAGGCAAGTATGTTTTATTTACAATATTTATACAAAAAAACAGTTTCTGCTATAGCCTAAGCCCTGTACGGGCCACTGACTGACTCACTTCTTCGACCCTCTCTAAGCTACTTCAAGACTACTACACACCTACAGGTTCGTCCTGTGCAAGATCCAACTGGAAGAGTCCAAGTCCACCAGAGTGAACCTCACTAGCCAATGTAGACGTGTAGCCCGGTAAGTAGAAAAGAGACTCCTTCTCCTGGAGTGAGTCAGTCGACACCGGTGAGCGCAGGACCAACTCCCTTTGCTGGAGTGATCCTGTAACACAGGTAAGTACAGGACAGGCTCCCTCTGCTGGAGTGATCCTGAAACACAGGTAAGTACAGGACAGGCTCCCTCTGCTGGAGTGATCCTGAAACACAGGTAAGAACAGGACGTGCTCCCTCTGCTGGAGCAATCCTGCAACACAGGTAAGTGCAGAACAGGCTCCCTCTGGTGGAGCAATCCTGCAACACAGGTAAATGTGGGACGGGCCCCCTCTGAAGAAGGGATTCAGGAACACAGTTGAGGTGACCACAGACGCCAAGAGAAGTGAACAAGAATCGTATATAATTGTATCCGGGCTGTGGGGAAAGGTCCCCTGCAGCCAAGTCCCCAGACGTCCACGGGTGGAAGTTGAGTCCCTACATAGAAGCAGGGTACCTGCACTTCCCGTGTAAACTATATGCAATATGACTCATGTCCATCCCACAATAAACAGTGTCTTGAAATAAAGTCTGGTGATTCAGTTATTTCTGAGTACAGTTCGCTGTCCCTGCAGCGTGTGAACAATCCATATATATCCAGGTCCCGCATCATAACACAACACCAAAAGAGAACTGCTGCTGTGACAGCGCACAACTAAACACCGCGGCAGACCGCGGAACCTTTTTAAATTAAACACTGTGTAACTAATATGAACTCCAGCTAGAAACACTTCAGAAAATAAATAGACTTAAGAAAACAAAAGACTACCTCACCAAGAGGAAAAACGCACTCAACTTTAAACTGAATACTGAGCTATTAACGTAATGCAAGCGTTCACTTTACCTTACGCTATTTTCTGATATCAAACAGAGTTTTCAGGCTTCTCTGAGCAGGACAATCAGGCAGTGTACCCCCACGATCACACATCGGCCCGATTGTTCTGCCCTGCTTCCTTATAAACCCAGTAACCCCTCCCAATCAATTGGTGATCGGGTTTCTGGGTTGTGTAGTTTCTCCCATAGTGTCGCCATTTCTTAAAGGTGACACCGCTCTTTCCTCACAATATATATATATAAATAATAATGATGATGATAATAATACAACACAAATAATATACACATAAATAAAATACACACAAGGGGTGGGCACCCCGTCACAGCATTGCATGAATTGGAATTTTTCTAAAACTCCTTTTCCTAAAATCAAACAAATCGGGGCCTATATATTTGTAGCAGCAAGTCGATACTTCTCATAAGTATAGTTTTTCACTGAGGGATATGCCATATTCATGTGGCTCAAGGCTTTTCCTATAGATCTGATCCTACTAGCCCTCAGCCTTGTTGTCTTGTTGTCAGGACTCGATTGAAAAATCCAGAACAGGATTTTACAATATAATTTACTTACCAGTACCTGGTGTGTGAAATTAACAGGACAAGCTCCAGTAATTGTAAACTTGGGCTGAAATGTGTCATTGACAAGTGGCATTGCTATGATATATGTATGCTTGTGACGGGAATAGTAGGAGTCCCTGTTGTAATTCGCCATTCCGACCACAGGCAGTGCTGTGTAGGGCTGACCATGATTGGGTCAGGAGGCTGAACTCTGACCAGACCGGAAGTTCCGGGTCAGGCGGCCATCTTGGCCTGATGCAGAACCACAAGGCCACGAGTCCCATCATTGCAATCAGCTGTGCTGTGCTTGCTGATTGGCTAGCGTGAGGCAGTGCGCTCGTTACAGGGGCGGGACTCGGCAGTATTTAGGCAGCGCTTTGCCATTCGGTCTCCCTGTCCTGAACTGAAACATGGAAGTGACATGCTGTGCTATGTTGTTTTGTTTTTATAACCTGCTGTAATCCACAGAATCCTGAAGCCTTGTGAAAACCTGGTGGATTACCTCGGTAAAGGGAGCCAAGGGGCAGTGAGAGGAAACCCACTGCAGCAGCACGGAGAAACCCTGTGCTTTCTTTGTTGTTGGTTTTTTTTTGTAATCGCAACGTTTTTGTTTACTCTTTTTATTTAAAACCTGAGTTTACCATTGCTGGTATTCCAGGTAGTTTTTTGTTTATTTTCTGCAATACTGGATTATTTACACTACCGGTCAAAAGTTTTAGAACACCTCCATTTTTCCAGTTTTTATTGAAATTTACGCAGTTTAATGTCTCAATGTACTCTGAAATTAAAGCATAGAACAAATAAACAATTGGAGATAAAAAAGAAATCATGGAATCGTTTTGTTTAACAAAATTTAATCTATATTTTTGACTCATCAAAGTAGCCACCTTTTGCAGATATAACAGCCGAACACACTCGTGGCATTCTTTCTACAATGGAAATCAAATATTGTTCGGAAAGTTCTTCCCAACACTGTTGCAGAAGTTCCCACAAATGTGTTGCACTTGTAGGTTGCTTTGCTTTCACCCTTCTGTCCAGTTCATCCCAAACCAGCTCGATGGGGTTTAAGTCTGGAGATTGTGCTGGCCATTCCATGATTTGAAGCCTACCGTCTTGTTCTTTTCTTCTAAGGTAGTTCTGACATAGCCTGGAGGTATGTTTTGGGTCATTATCTTGCTGTAGGATGAACCCCTGATCAACTAGGCGTATACCAGAGGGTATTGCATGGTGCTGCAAAATGCTGTGGTAGCCGTTTTGGTTCAGGGTGCCACTCACTCTGTACAAGTCGCCGACTCTGGATCCAGCAAAAGAGCCCCAGACCATCACGCTTCCTGCTCCATGTTTGACAGTTGGTGTCACACACCGAGGAACCATCCTTTCGCCTACTCGACGGCGTACAAAAACCCTGCGTGATGAACCGAAGATTTCAAATTTTGATTCATCGGTCCATAAGACCTTCTTCCAGTCCACTGGCAGTGCTTCATGGCCCAGGCAAGCCTCTTTTTCTTATTTTGCCATCTTAGCAATGGCTTTCTTATTGCCACTCGACCTGTCAAACCTGCAGCTCGAAGTCTTCTCTTCTTAGTTGAAACTGAGACTTGCTTACTTCGACCAGTGTTAAGCTATGCTTGAAGCTGTTGTCCTGTGAGCCGCCTATCATGCAAGCTGTTGACTCTCAGAAACTTGTCTTCTGATTTTGTTGTGGCTTTGGGTCTGCCAGACCTCTTCCTGTCAGAGTTTCCTCCAGTTTCCAAGTGCCTTTTGATGGTGCAGGAAACTGTACTCACTGACACCTTGGCTTTCTTTGCAATTTCTCTAAAGGAAAGACCTACACTTTTAAGGGTTATAATGGTCTGTCTGTCTTCCTTTGTTAATTGCCTTTTTCTCACCATTATGATAGCAATATACTACTTCCTGCAGTACAATACTGTCCAAATAATGCTTAAGAGGGTGTAGTAACGCAGTCCGTTCCAACACTGCTTTTATACAGACAGAGGGTTTGTAAGTAATCAACAAAAGTTGGGACACCTGTAGGAATTGTTAGCATCAACTTTCAAGGCTTAATTTACTTCCATTGCTGCAGAACAGCTGTAAGTTGTTAACCCATTACTTGTTCCCTGAAAAAGGCCTTTTTGTATAACTCTGAAATGTACATTATTTTTCAGTTTTTGGTAACCTAAACTTTTTTTTTAACCTCTGGCAGTTTACCGCTTACCTTTGTACCATTTCAGGTTATTCACTGGACTTGAACTGCTTAAATTTCAATAAAAACTGGAAAAATGGGGGTGTTGTAAAACTTTTGACCGATAGTGTATCTTTGTTGTGTGTTTAAATAAAATCCTGCCCAGCTACCATTGTTGGTACTGGACTCCAGGACTGGACGTCACTTCCGGCTCCTGTGTGCTGTCATTTCTGGTCCTTCCCTAAGCTCCACCCACTACCCTCTCACAATGCTGTATAGGTTGAGTCAACCACGACAAAGTGCAAGATTGATAAAGAGATTTTTTAATGAACATTTAACGAGTGAGTGGTTTCATCAGAGACATTAATAAATAATATGTTTTCTGCTAGAATAATGTTTATTCTGTACATTGCCAATCAAACTCTGTTTTGTAAAAAACTGAAATTATAGCATGTCATAGCATGAGAACCCTGCAAGAAATCCAGGAGGAATGGAAATAAATGGAGCGGTTTTACAAATCGTCTTTCAGTGAATTAAAATGTGGTATCATCACAGACTGGGGTCTCTGAAATACATAATTGTGTTGTTGTTTTGCTAAAGTCATTTTTATTGAATCCACTGGGATTTCAAAAGCGTTTATTTCTGAGTATGTATTGGTTATTATGAGGTTCAGATGAAATGAAAAAGAAACCAAGTGGAAAGATATTACATTAGGAGGTTTTGTACTGAGAGGTTTTGTGTGAGACTGCAGGGACGAGTAGTACTGTATTGAACATTAGCAGATGTACATACCATTATAGTATACAGTTACTGTGTAACGTCATTGTGTGGTGTGTTCCTTTCGTTGTTATTGGTGAGTGGTGGAGGAATAGCTGGAGCAGCCAGTGCAACTGTACAGGGCCCCACTCAGAGAGCTCAGGAGGGGTCTGAAAGTTTAGGAAAATTTTTTTTAACTGTGATAATATCCTTCACATTTATATTTGCAGATGTTACAACCTTTGTATAATTGTAACTATCGCTGCCTGTAATTTAGCTTTTAGACTTTCTTGTTTCAAGAGGTACCGCTATTCTCTTAACCCTTTGCGGTCCATTTATTAATTCTGTGTCAGGCTCGCCAGGTCTAATTAATTTTCACACGCGCAGTTAATTTTAGACGCAGCTGTTTAAAAGTATTTTTTTTCACAGTCAAACGGGTTTAAAAGGCCCTGCATATCAACAAAGCACTCACTAGGCATCTCCAGCCCCGCCCCACCCTTTCGCTCGCTATTGCTTTCACATATGCTAACAAATAAATAATAATAATAATAATAGTCGTACATACCGATCAATCATCTCCTGATGACTCGTTTTATCACCAAACTCCTCAATAATGCAATTCAAGTCATTATTTTATTGCTATAACATCTCAAAAAAGCTCTGCAAATGTCCATGATAGTCTCTGTGAGCTGATACTGTAACACACAGCTTGTTTCCATATGACCGCCCCATCTGATGCCAGGGGCTAGTATGACTATTCATGAGATACGCCTTTTTTTTTTTTTTATCGGCTTGTCTCAGCTCCTTTCGTTCCCACTCGGCCATTGAATGGTTTTCTCGGCTTTTTCCTTTGAAAAACCGACTTTTTTGCGTTTTTTGCGTTTTTAAAATGATGTCGGACAGGGTCCGACAAAGGACCTGATGGGAATAATTGCAATGTTGGACCCAGTCCGACAATGGACCGCAAAGGGTTAATTATGTTTAAAAAAATATGACATTAAAATAAGCTTCCTAACATTTTTTTCTTTCCCTGCAACTGTCTTTGTATGGAGGCTGGTTCTGTTTCATGTTTTGTCTGCGCCTCTTTTTCGAACTTCATAGAAGATTTTGGAGTTCTGTTCAGCACAGTCTTTCATATTCTGTGCGCTGCACAACTCATTCTGTGGGTTAGGCAGAAGCTGTAACAGGTTTTCTATGTGAGAAGATTTCTATGACTTGACTTGGCATGTTTTATTTTTATAAACAAGTATTACATTAAAGTTTGGGGAGGCCTACAATAAAGTCCTGCACAGGGCTCTTCTTTCTGTTCCTCTGCCACTGTTATTGCTATTATTATAATAATTGTATTATTATTTCAAGTACTACTTGTTTTCTTCAAGGGATTTTTCTTCATTGAGTAAATTCACCTTAACTAAAAAGGTACTGGACATATTTTCCACTGTGCTATAATGATAAGTAGGGGTCTACTTAAACCTCGGTAAATTTACGTATTTTTCACGGGTATGTTGCGGAATAAAATTAGGATTTCGCTGATATTTCGCGGACCTGTTTAAACATTAAATAGACCTAAGTAGACAGTATTTCAGAACACTATAAAACCTAAAAATAGTGGTACTTGCTTCCTTACTAAAACATAGTGCTGTCATTTGTTAATAAAGGCAAGCATGCAACATCCCCCAGCAGTTGACTTGCCCATACATTGAGACTGCACGTTCTGCATCCGCTGAATTGGTTGGAAGTTAAGGCAAAGCTTTGCCAAGTTATACAGACGTGGAAATCGATAAGAAACAGCCCAAAAACTTGGTGACACAAGGGCATCTAGCATACTTTAATAAAGGCAATGTATGCAGCAAGTTCGTTGTCATGCTATTTGTCCCATCCAATAATTTATTTTATTAGTACCGAGTCAAAACAAAGAAAACTTGGCTATTCGGGTCTAAAATTCCAACTGCAAAAAAGTAAGCAGCAGGTTGAAGCGAGGTGGCTGTGGTGGATCATTTTAGAACTGATTTAACTTGCAGACAGGAATACTTCTTGTCTGGGCTGACCTTCCAGTTTGGTTTCTGAAAGCTATTTATTTTACGTTCTGTTCAGCAGCCTCTGTAGTAGCCTTTTGTTTAATGTGTGATTCTGAAGCTAAATAGCGATCGATTGTATTTTCTCCAAAGACACATTAAGATATGCAAAACAATTACCTCAGTCTGCATGTACATTTTCTTTGGGAAATATCTTGAAATGATCATCAGCCAAAATATGCTTTGCTTTTTTTGTCGTCCATTTCTACTATTTTACCTCCAATGCTGAAAATTAGATTTTAGCAACCTAAATCAAAACAATGCAGCATCAACTTTGTCCCACCCCTACTGCACAGTACAGGTCACATAAAAGCAGTAAAGACACACTGATAGGCTTTGGAGAATTTCTTTTGTAAATGTTACTTGTGGACGTTTTTTGTTTGTTTGTTTTTTGCTTAAGTGCAATGCACTGTAACAGGGCGAGCAGCCCTGTACATTGTTTTGTTTATTTTAGTTTAGAACGGGGGTTCCCCCTCCACCCCGTGTTATTTTGTATTTGTATTATGATTTATTATTTGCATGACGGCGAGCGCCGTATGTTTTATTGTTTTGTATTTTGACGGCTTAGCCGATTTTGTTTTATGGCGTGGATGGGTAGCCCCATCCACGCAGTAGTTAATAAACTTGTGCAGATTGTGGCGAGGGTAATAGAATAATTACTTGCAAGCTAGTTAAACCCCTCGGCCACGATATAAAAGGCTGCAGCTCTCTAGCTCGGGGTGGTTGTTGTGAGGCGAGGCGAGAGCGAGAGCAACGTGAAAGAACACAGGAACAGTGAAGGCAATCTGCCCAGCCTGACCTGTGTTTGTATTTTTGTGTTCGAGATTTGTTTTTGGTTTAACCTTTTATTTTGCTCTGTGAGCAGTGTGTTCTTTTTGTTTAAACTTTTGATTTATTTTTGTTATTAAATAATAAAAACGGCAACGCCGCTTGAACTGCAGTACCTGGTATCAGTTTCTTTTCCTTCCTGCTTCTGCCGTGACGTCACCGTTCAGTCACCCTGCCACACGCACACATGATAGCGAAGGAATTAAAAAGGGCTATCTACAGAAGGAAGATACGTAGTTTGCATCACTTGCGTTGTGCAGTAGTTCATTTAAACAAGTTTTTTTTTCCTCTCCGTACTTGTTTGTATGCATTGGCCCTCAAGAGGTGAATTTCGCGGTGACCCCTCAATTTCACGATTTCCGCAAAATCGCGATTTAGGTAGATCCCTAATGATAAGGCATGAGCTGTGATAGTTTTACTTGAACCTTGAAACTGAAATTCACAGCCTCTGAATTTACTAAACATGTGCTATGATTGGTGAGGATGCACAAGACCATGCACACTAAATTAACCTGAACCACACTCATTGACAGGGCCTGATTTCATTAGAGAGCACTCACTGCTGGAGGTATTAGATTATATGAGAAGACTGTAACAGGAAAGGGGTTAATCTGGGAGATTTATGATCTCAGAGCCCATCGTACTTAATTGCTTGATTTAATTTTATATAAGTGGAGGTTTAAGAGTTTTTGGATGATTATTTTAAACTTGTGATCAGTTCAATGAAAAGTGAAAAACAATCGATTACCTCCTGTATACACTTAGGCTTTGCTCTTATTAACAGGGATGCCAGTTAATTCAAACTTGTTTCTGTGTTTAGAAACTTCGATTTCCAACTGCACTGTAAGTAAAGAAACATGCTGCACAGCTTGACTGGTACCACGTATTCGTTTGTTTAGCTTTAGACATTGGAGCACTGTTTAGTAACCTTATCGGGACGCTGGATGACTAGGGGCTGGACGCAGGCCTCAACTCCACTGAGGACTCAGACTAGGTCAGTGGTTCCCATCTGGAGTTCCTTTCAAGTTCAATTTGTCTCAATCAAGTCTTAAATTAGTTGGAAAAATATCTGGACTGGAATTGATCCTGAGGACCAGGATTGGGAACCACTGCTCATGGCCTGCACTTGTTTTTTAACCAATTATACTTCCATCCAGGCCCTGAAGTGGGTAACTATTTTATTTTACCTGTTAAACCTGGACAGGAAGGGTCTTCCAGGACTGCAATTGAACACCCCCTGCTCTACACCAACCCTTGTGAAGGTAAAGGTGCAGTTCAGTCCCCATAACTGGTGCCAACTTCGCTGTGTGAAGGTAATCATGGTGGTGGATACATGGATAGGCTGCAACAGGATGAACAAAAAATAACAATAGAATATAAAAAATAATACATTCCTTAAAAATAGAAAAACAATGTGCTTCTGCAGTTACCTGTAGAGAAATTAATTCTCAGCAGCCTTGCTTAGAATGGATTCAAAGCTGTTGTTGTTTTGTTTTTTTTTGCTTGATGGTTTGGGCTCCTTTGTCTTCTTTGCATTTAATGTATATTTTTCATAAGGCCTAAATGTACCAATATTGTGGGTAGGTTGGGTGTAATATAATTTTGGAAGAACTCTAGATTACAGGGCATATATACATATGTAATAACATGATAATAATAATTGTTTAATGCTCTTACGTGGTAGTTACTGGTGTACAATTACATGAGCATTATGTTCCATGGTGTTACTGTGTAATTTCCATTTCCATGTAATTGCAAAGCAGTTACAAAGAAACAGCAAAAACAATGTGGTAATTACCTAGTATTACAATGTAATTACATGACTATTCATGTTCTGTAATCAAAGAGCTACCAAAATGTCTGTGGTTAAGAAAAAAACAGAGAATATGTGGTGTGTTTTCTTTATTTTGTATCTGATTGCTGAGATTGCACCACCTTCATTTTCAATGTACAGTGCGTGAGCACTTGAATGTTTTGACATGAAAGTCAACATGCTCCGCTGTTGTTTTTAAGATTCCACTAAAAGCAGCTTCAGGTAATTCTGGGCTATGCTTGTTTGTTTCAATATTAGCACTGCAGGCAGTAATTAGTACCACAGTAATCAGAGCATCCAGGAACATGTTGAAATTGCATTAATGAACCCGTCCAGTAAGCTCTCTAGGTTTGACAGCGCCATGGGGAAAGTCAAAGATCTGTCTGACTGTTTGAAGTGTGTCAAGAAGAGATCAGATGGCAGCTCAGACATGGAAAACAAGAAGATCAGCAATGCCCCTGCTGTCACTTTACGTGCAACGATAAAGAAGTATTACTAAAAGGGAACAACTTCCAACAAGAGGTGTAGCAAAAAGACTAAATGATGCTGAAAAGACAACTTGTTCTCTCTGATATGGTATTTACTGAGCACATGGTGCCTCACGGTAGCTAAATATACAATAAAACCGGATAAACCAGTTACCTGAACATGTAAAGACGGATGGCTGCTCATTCAAGTAGCCTCAGTCATTCAGAGAAAAAATCTTTTCTGGGTCAGCTGTCTAGTAAGAGCAGACTCCACTATAATAATTTGCAGAGTGTTAATGTTTCTCTCTCAGGCGTTCTCTACACATATTTACTGCCAATAAACCAAAGACTGCATACAAAATAATATCTGTAACCATTTAAAAAAGATAATTATCTGATACTGTACATCCCAGTTAAATGGTGTGTGTCTGCATGACTATGTAGCAAAGAAACAGAAGGTAATCTGTTTTTATACTTGATATAAGCCACCAGTCAAGTATGGGGATATTTTAATATTTCCACCGTCACATATACATTGCACTGTGTGCAAAGCTGGTACATACTTACCCCAAAAGACTTAAAGCTGTTATTGCAGCGAAAGGTGGCTGTAACAAATATTAATGTGTGGGGGTTGAATACTTATGCAAGCAAGATATTTCAGTTTTTTATTTTTCTTAAAAATATTTCCCAACATAAAACCAATGTCACCTTACAATAATTGATTTTGAGTTTCAGTATTTTAAAATAAAATATCAAACAGAACGAAATTTCAATGTACCATTTGTAATTCAGTAATATGAGAGAATTGGTCAGGGGTCTGAATACTTTTGCAAAGCACTGTATATAATTTTCTTTGAAGTGCTCTTGCAGCGAGTGCATTTTTAACAGAAAAGATAGATTGGCTGTGAAGACGTGATGACACCAATTTTCAATGGCCGCATTGTGGCTTTAAAAAATGCCAATTCAATGCGGGGAAAGTGGCAGTTTGGAAATAAACATCATTGTGTGACAAGTGAAGATGTGCTTAGTTGTGCATGGTAAGTGCAATGAGGGAGTATGAAGCTGTCAGCAAGATATGGATTGTGTGTCTGACATTTAGCAGCTTACAGCTCCTGAGCAGCATTTTGCACATTCAGTAATATCTGTCCCAGCTTAATTACCACTGGTCATGTTCCAAATCACAGAATCTTTGTAAACTGACGCATATTAGTTTGGAGACAATGGACTTGAGTATCAAAGCCATTTACTCAAAACTGTCATTAGCACAAACATTTCAAAATTGAAAAGCGCACCCAATCAAGTTACCAGGTCAGGAATAAACAATCAGACATTTAACTTAGTAGCTTGTAGCTCTTCATTTGGTTCTTATTTGTTTTAGAATACATTGTATTTGACCTTTTTTACTTTTAGAAAATGGCTGATTTGCAGTAAATATTCTTGAGAATCTAGCCCAATGTTAAAATGAACAGTGGGGCTTTACAAACTTTGAGCTGGTGTTTGTAAATTATCGATCACAGACAATGCTGTATTCATGCATATTTAATATCATATAAAACTAGAAACAACAGCATGACGAGACAATAAGGCACGTTCTTGTGTAATATCAGTCTCTTATTATCTAACAGCTTTCACAGCACCTAAACAGCCATTCCGATTGATTAAAATAAATGTAGGGCATTGTGGCGGAGTGTCCCGCCCCTTCGTTTATTTAATTGCAATATTATTATTTATGTAAATATGACTGTCGAAAAGCTTTATTTTTGTGTATTGTTATTATCTGAGGCGCAGACAAAAAGACGCTGCCATTATCTGTTATTGTTTGCCATTGTTTTAAATTCCTCGTGAGAATGCATGACTGACAACTACTGATTATTTAACTAGCTGACAGTCACGCAGACTTAATAAACCTGTGCCAAATGTGACCGAGGGATAATATAATAATTGATAGCTAGTTAGTCCCTTGTCACAACTATAAAAGATCTGCAGTTTTGCTGCTTGGTTGAGAGTGTTCAGAGTGGAGAACGAGAGCGGAGACAGGAGGTAAAGTAAAAGAATGAATTATTGCTAAACGTGCTGGCTCTAAACCAGCTCGATACTTGTTATTGTTTGTTGTTTGGTTGGCAACAGTTAACAATAAATGGAGGACTGATGGACAACGATGTGTACTGCTCAGCTAAATAAACACAGTGTTCAGTCTCGAAATAATAAGCACAGTATTTAAACACACACACAATACACAAACACGAGTCCAAGTCCAGGGTGAGTGCTATTAGTGCTTGTGGTGCAAATACAATTTATCTGTGAACAATAGTGCAGTGTTGTCCTTAAGCGACAGCTCCGGATCGTGTCAGCCGTCTAATAAATAACAAACAGTACAGTTAGAACCGACAAAACAAATAAACACTAAACACTCACGGTAATATTTCACTCATCCTTTAGCGTTCTCTTAACCATAAACAAAGGAACAGATCACCTGGCCACGTCCCGTTCTTGTACCTTCAGTCACACCCCCTTGCTTAGCAAGTGCAGCCATTTCTCCTCCAACCCGTGGTTGCCACATTGCTTTCACTCTGGGGTGATGATTTAATGTACCGCAGCAGAGCCCCCTTTCTAGATGGTCGACTTCCACCTAACCCTGGGAATGAATTGTCAGGCCATCCAGTCCAGGGCACTCTGTTCCCTTTACATTGCGTCCTCACAGGTCAGGTGGGAGATTTATTACCAGGAATCATTCTGTCTCTGTCACAGTGCTGTAGCATCTCAGTTTGCCTCGCCATTTCCTTGTTTTGGTTTAATTTCCCTGGTCTGACATCACTCCTGCAGCTGTCCAGTTCACAGGCATATTCCCAACTTTCTAGAGCTTTCAGTTTCCACGTGCCAGGAGGTAGTTGCGAATTCAGTGTATGTTCACATTAATCATTAAAGTGCAATTCCATTTGCATTCAAAATGGTCCCCTGCTTTACACACACCAGCGACAGTGGAGCACTGTGTGCTTTACAATAATTAAAAAGCAACACACATACTTCATAGTGCTGAGTGTTTCTTACTAATGGCACCAATCTGGAGTTGAGAATAGCAAATCTTTTTGAAGATAGTTTTGCTTCTAGTCTGTGTTTATATTATGTGTAGTGTAAGTCCTATTGGAGGCAGGTGGGTATTCTCAGTAATGAGTTTAAGTCTACGAATGTGTAGACACTGGCTATCCACAATTAATCAAGATAATTTACTCAGTATGCAAATGCAGAGACACAGGTTATCAGTAATTATTCCAGGTAAACTACTCAAAGTTTGGCTGACACAAGAATCGGTGCTTGACACCTTCACTTCAAACTGTCTCAGCCCTGATATGACTAGCCAATCAGAAACTCTTTGTCCTCCCTTTGTTCTGAAAATCCCTTTAAAGACAAGATTTTTAGCCACCTAAAATTGGTCCCTTCAAGATGACTGCCAAGTTGTAGCAAGATGTACCACTATTCAAGTGGTCCCTTCAAAATGGCTGCAAAGCTGTCGAGTTCGTGTTCCACGCACTCTGGCTCCCTTAAGATGTCCTGCTTTACCTAAAACAGGACTATACAAACAGAACATACACACAAGTATCAAGCTTATGCTTTTCAGGGTATGATTATATATATATATATCTATATATATATATAGATATATATTGTGAAAGATCGAGTTCACCTTTGGTAGGTCACCGAGGAGTACAGGTGAGTGTAGGGAGTAACCAGACGGGAAACCAGAGGTCAAAGGCAAATTAACATTTCTTTATTTTATAAGTGAAATCACCATTCAAAAGTCTACACACTGGGAAGTCCTTTTTATTAACCACCCGGACAGGCTCGGACCCTGAACAGGCAAGTTGAGTTTTATTTCTTTCCTTGGTCACTGGTAGTTGAATGTCTTTTATTGGGGACCTTTTTCTGTACTCCTGACAGGTTGAGCTGTTCTCCACTAGAGGGTGCTCTTCGAGGGTACTGTCCCTGCTGGGCAGTCTTGAGAACTGCAGCTCGGGTGCGATGGCGCCCCTCTAGGTGTTACTCTCCAGGTCGGTGCAAAGGTAAGTTTCCTTCTCTTTGTGAAGCTGCAGCATTCCCACAGGTATAACCAATTTGTAATCTCCACACTTTTCTTTCTTTCAGGCTGCAACTCCCTGGCAATAAAGAGCTGCCTGAAACCCTGAACCATGTGACCAGGATGCCCGTTGTAATAAATAATCCATTTAGAACCAGCCCAACAAAATAAACACACTCTTTACTTAAAACATTGTCCCAGTGTGTATTTGTAATCCACTTTGTTTTGTACTCTGTCGTTGATGACTGTTTCACTTTGTCCACGCCGGGACCATTCCGGTGTAGGGCTCCACCCCCGTGGTTTTATACTTTTACACGTTATTTCCTTTAAAGTTATACAGTCTTTTCTATGAACCGTTCCTTGGTTCAGTGGCGTATTTTACAGTGTCCTTTCTAACGGGGTTGTTTTTCTGCGCGTAATATCAGTTCAACAAAAAAAAAACGTAAAAACAAACAGAAGCACAATCAAGCCAGCCGTACGTCTCTCTCTCGGCGTCCTTTGCGGGAGGGTATTTTTATGTTTCTGCTGGCTAACACTGCATGCTTCTCCCGTGCTGCACAACATGCATTAATTAAACCAGGTTAATTTCACTTCCTTAATTTTACAATATCAAACTGCCATATGCAGGGTATAATACAGTTCCATGGATTCCTGTGTCAGTATTTCCCAGGCTATTGTTTCCTGTACATTTCAACCGCTAAGGTAAGGAATCTTTCCAGCTTCTTGCAAAAACACATTAAACACCGAACGTAGGTGTGGTACTTGCCAAAGAACTTGTGTAAGCCAGCGTTGCTTCGTCCTTTGTTTTCTTGCTTTCTTTATTCCAGGTTACTGTGCATAACATGAGCACCCTTGTTTTCTGATTTACCAGCAACACCATCCCACTTAACTCAAACGCCCCTTTTTACTACTACAGCAGCGCCATCTTTTATCGGGCCGGCCCCAGCTCGCTACTCTCTGTGGGAAATGCAATCTTTTACAGTCACGCCCATTTTACCTACGGGGATCCACAGAACTGTTTTTAACCCTTTTTCTGCCATCCCATTATATTATCTAACAGCCACGGAAATATCCCCAGCTATTTCCATGGTTGTTGACTATTCCTAACCTTCTCTTTGCCACAATATATATATATATATATATATATATATATATATATATATATATATATATATATATATATATATATATATATATATATTGTGAGACAACAGGGAGGGTTAATTCCTCCCTAGAGGAAAACTTGTGCGTAAGGCACATTTTGGGTTTTGTTTTGTTAATTGTTTGATTGTTTTGTTTAATTGTTTTATTGTTTTATGGTTGATCATTACGGCACCTGGCTACTATTGAAAATTGGAGCCAGGTGCCCGTTTAAAAGGAAACAGTCAGTCTGCTCGGGGCAGCTGCTGAAGAGGGTAGAAGCCCGACTGTGCTGGTGTGTGGGTACAGCCGTAATTTAAAAAGAAAGGTAGAGTGAAGCCTTTTTTGTGTGTGTGATTTTTGTTTGTTTTGTTACAGGTAAACAGCTTAGCTGTCCTGTTTAGTTTAGGTGCCTGTTTTGTTTTAGTTATTGCTCAAAGAAGAGCTAGGTGTTTGTTTTGTTTATTTTGTTGTGTGTTAATTAAAAATAGCGCAACCGCGCTTTAAAAAAAAAATCCATTTGTGTGTTGGGTCCGTGTTTTTAAAGGGGCAACGAACCGAAAAGAGGTCGGATCTTTTACATATGGTGGCAGCGAGTGGGGGCGCCCCTAATGACCCAAAAATGGATTTTAAAGATTTAATAGAGAGGTTCAGTAAGAACACCGCTGCTCAGGAGGAGCAGACAAAGAAAATGGAGAGGCAGAGGCAGGAGCTGGGCGTGGCCCCGTTGTTCATACAGGAGCGGGAGCCGACGAACTGGAGCTACTGCTGCAAAAGTGGGAGCTGCCGTCCGAGAGCCAGAGGGGTGGAACTGCCATCCTGAGAGCCAGAGGGGTGGAGCTGCCGCTTCCAGAACAACCAACCGTGCAAGTGAGTCCGGCGTTGCTGAGGAGGTTCCCTGTCCCGTCATCGTGGACACCTGGCGGAATGCCCAGACCTCCCTGCGCTGGACCTTGCTCCCAGGTCGCAGTACAGCCAGGCACAGTCGCTTGCCTGGTCCCTTACTCCCTCCCCTGGAATCCCAGGCGTGCGCTGCGCAAGAGGCAGGCGTCGCTACGCATGAGGCAGAGGTCACTAGCGTTCCCCCTGCTGATTGCTCCGCTCCCCTTGCCTAGTGCTACGCTCCACCTGGGATTCCAGAGGTCGCTGCGCAGGTCCACAGGCGCCGCCTCTGCCTGTCAGTCCTGGCTCCCGGTCACCGGTCTGCGCTATGGTCGCCTTGGACAAGCCGTCTGGGTCCCTCCTCGCCGGTCCTGGGTCCCTCCCTGGAAGCGCCGGAGGACCAACCCACCCTCAAGCCCGCCCGTGGAAGAGGCGAAAATTGACATTTGTGGACTTGAGGGTGGGTGGTCTTTTAAGGGTGGAGGGAGGTGGCCGTTGTATGGCCGATGTCTTGAAAAGACATGGGGGATGTGTGAGACAGCAGGGAGGGGGTTAATTCCTCCCTAGAGGAAAACTTGTGCGTAAGGCACATTTTGGGTTTTGTTTTGTTAATTGTTTGATTGTTTTGTTTAATTGTTTTATTGTTTTATGGTTGATCATTACCGGCACCTGGCTACTATTGAAAATTGGAGCCAGGTGCCCGGTTTAAAAGGAGAGCAGTCAGTCTGCTCGGGGCAGCTGCTGAAGAGGGTAGAAGCCCGACTGTGCTGGTGTGTGGGTACAGCCGTAATTTAAAAAGAAAGGTAGAGTGAAGCCTTTTTTGTGTGTGTGATTTTTGTTTGTTTTGTTACAGGTAAACAGCTTAGCTGTCCTGTTTAGTTTAGGTGCCTGTTTTGTTTTAGTTATTGCTCAAAGAAGAGCTAGGTGTTTGTTTTGTTTATTTTGTTGTGTGTTAATTAAAAATAGCGCAACCGCGCTTTAAAAAAAAAATCCATTTGTGTGTTGGGTCCGTGTTTTTAAAGGGGCAACGAACCGAAAAGAGGGCGGGATCTTTTACAATATATATATATATATATGTGTGTGTGTGACTAGATAACAGGTATCTTACCTTCTATCATATTGTAAGTGTGGTAACTTGTGGCATTCATTCTCAAGTCATTTTAGAGAATGGTTTATGTAAGTAATAGCATGTCACCTGCAGTACTTGAGAATACGTTAAGATACAGAATCAGATATTTCACTAATGAAGCATTGCTGAGCTTAAAGAATGCAATCCTAAATGTTTATTTCCTGTTTAGTGTATAGTAAACTAAAAAGAGTTTCCATCATAATTTCATGCAATTTATAGTTTTAAAGCTAAGCGATTATAACAGAATTACTTGCAGCGAAATCTATACAAGTTGTTTTGACAAATCATTACTGTTGTGTCATTGATAAATTGTTCTCTAAGGCTTTGTTTATTGTAACTTTGTTTAATGTAATATTGACTGTGCAATTGTTTCATTTATTCCCTGCTTAATTGTTCGATATCCTGCGTTGCTTGTTTTTATTTGTCTGAAGGCATGTTTAATACATTCCTGGTAAATAATTTGCCTGTGTAAAACCTTGATGTATGAATATTAAATTAAACAGAATGTAGTCTATTTTTAGTTTATTGTACCGTGAAGACCTGCTATAGTTTTCAGAGAGCGATATTGAGAACGTGTTTATCCATTATAATGGAATGCAGTTATCGTTTTTTAAAATAATACCTTACTATACTACCCTCAGTACTACGCAGCAGGGCCGAGCCCGTGGAACTCTGAACACTGGTTATCTCCTGTGACAGTGAAGCATTGTTACTGGTGTGCCTATTCGCTGGAATACTGTACTGTACAGTGTTTCTCTGATCTAATAACATAGGAATTCTCTAGTGTCATGTATTTAGAATAGCAGAGCACATCAGTTCTATGCACAAATTGCAGCAGTAATCTGATACTGGTTGGTGTATGAATGTAGAGTTTCAAAGAAATTCCCCATATTCTGAATATTCCAGTATCCAGCACACTACTTGCTTTGAAACACAGTGACTGCTGTCCCCAGGTCGTGCTGAACGTGATTCAAGGCAGTGAATGTAAAAGCACACAGCACTCAGGCCCTCTGCAACACTGCTAATGCAATCCGATGGTGCTGAAAATGTCATGCATTAAGCATAGCTTCAAATTCTAAAAGGCTGAACCTGCACCCCTGACTGTATAACTAAACCTGCCTTTACCAGATGGCACGGTTATATTGAAGACAAGACCTCTCGTCATGGGCACATTGAGAGACTCTATAAACTGATGAGACTGATCAGTGTGACAACTGGAGGGATTAAACCTGGAGATACTTCTGAAATCAAAACTGAGACAGCATGTCAAGCTAACAAAAGGTTTTGGCTAATTCACTTGAATCCCAGCACGTGAACTAATCTGTGCACTCCCCGTGCTCACATATTAATACACAATCCTCGTGCTTAAATATAACTATATAATTTAAATCACTTGTGCTACATAGTCCCATTGTACCCTGTGCAGCAATACCTATACACAAACATTAACACACCACATGCAACGTATAACACAAAATACACACAGGGGCAGGGGCACCCCGCCACACCCCTTACACTGAAACGTGATTTCGCAGCCGGAGCGTGTGTTTGTTGTTTTGTTTGTGTTTGTCTATTTCAGAGGGGGAATAAGAAGATCAGGTGCTGCAGCCACGGAGCCAGCACTTACCCCAGATCACTACCCCACTGCACAGCAATACACAGAGCCAGCACTTACCCCAGATCACTACCCCACTGCACAGCACTACACAGAGCCAGCACTTACCCCAGATCACTACCCCACTGCACAGCACTACACAGAGCCAGCACTTACCCCAGATCACTACCCCACTGCACAGCACTACACAGAGCCAGCACTTACCCCAGATCACTACCCCACTGCACAGCATTACATGGACACCAGCACCACTTCCACAGGATTAAAGGAGCACAGTTTCGTGCACAGAGGATTGTGGTTTAGGAGTGTCATTTTGTTTGGGACTGCAAACCCGCTGTATCACTTCCCCTATACCATTGCTGGTATAGGGGTGACTGATTTATTATTTGTTGTGCTTTATTAAATACGTACATTTTTCCAGTGATTACTGTTTGGACATTGCCTTTGTATACCGCACCACATCCTTGTCACAGAATCAACCTTAGTATCGAGAACAAAAAATAGGTTTCAGGGGTGATAACTCTGTTAGGTTGTTGTCAAGTCATTTTAAACAGATAGAAATCAGGAAACCCTCCAGGAACCAGAGGAATCAATTCTAAATTCTAAATGGTCTCTAATGCCCCAGGAGTTGTGGTACATCATTTTTAGTAGCCTCCACCCCTTCATCAGTGATGCGCTTCTAGCTATCTGAAAACTGTTGACCTCTAAACATTAACACTGCAATCATTCATTCTGGGTGGCAACTGTGGAACTTAATCCAGTACCATACACATTCTCTTGGTGTTATCAAGATTATTAGGAGTATTGGGGACATTCAAGCCCCTGGCCTCTACTAGATTTATTTGGCTCTATTCATTTGATCTAAAAAAACATCTCAAGGAGCCCTTTTTGAAAACTGTGCTATGCACTGTTTTTACAAAATAAAGAGCACCGTTATTTCATGGTATTAGCGTACTATAACACATTTAATATCCAAGCATTCCATTGTGCTTTTCTAAACCTAAGACTAACGTCTGGAGTTACTCTAGGTGTATCAGAGAGCTGATTTTGATTAAAATGTATTGGTAGTCATATGAAAGAAAATGTGTTGGTAATGATGAACTAGTTTGCTGGAGGTGACTTTTGCATAAGAAGAGTTGGTAAGGTAACGTAGGTTAAAATGATTCAAGTGATAAAGGATGTACAGGAATGTATGGGAAAGAAGGAAATCTGGTAAACAATGAACCACAGTAACCCTATAAGAGAGAGTAGTTAGTGGTTGGTTGCATTTGAATGGAGTAACAGCTGAATAACTGAATAGTAAGATAACAGAAATAAACTATAGTCACATAGAATCTGAGCATACTATAGTATACATACTAAGTACAGAGGCGACACAGACAGATAAGCTTCCAAAAGGATCAATGTGGACCATTAGTGAATCAGTCTGACAGCTCTCCCCAGGGAATGTCATCTGCTCAATTGTCTATCTCTGTTAATACTAGTGGCACATATTGTATCTAAACCAAAACCTTCAATGTAGAATGCAATGTGGATATTTGAAACTAATAAATGTTAAACATTGTTAAAATTTGAAATGGTCTGGTCTCATCCTTATAGCATAACAAGGTAGTTAATTCCATGTTTATCTTAATTCATAAACATTACATATTGCCATGGGGGCAAGCAAGCAGCAACTGTATTAACCCCTGTACACAAGAGCCAGGCTAGTTTGCATAAACAGTTACACTGTGGGCATTGTTAACCTCCATAAATGTAGGGCTTCATACAGTCCTGCCCTTTTCAATTTAACCTACTTTATGATTATTAGAGAGCAATCTCAGAGAAAACAATTCATGGCACCAATGTAACAAAGGAAGAGGCTGGGAACGACCCAGCAACCAAGCAAGAGAAGTGGGTGCAAGTTAGGAGTTGCATAGCTGAGATGCCTCTCTCTCATTAAGTGTACGACAACATTTACAAAGCTGGACTGCTTTTGTGGGCTGTTTGCCAGTAAGTATAACTTCAAATTAAACAAATCCTGTAGATATAAAACTTGGTGAAACAGGGACATTGATTCAACCTAATACAACGTTTGATTTGACTTGAAGGTACTTTTAGTCATCCAATCCAAACGAATTAGGAAAGAAATGCACTTGGCAAGACATTGCCTGGACATAATGTCGTGTTGCTTTGGTTTCTGGAAACATTCCTGTGCGCTATTTCTTGCAGATATACCTGTCAGAGCAGAAAATTATTTCAGATAAAGGGGTTTGTATTTGAGGGAAAAAAAGAGAACATTTTCAGATAAAAGGGTTTGTATTTAAGGGATAAAAAGAGAAGATTGTTTCAGATAAAAGGGTTTGTATTTGAAGGAAAAAAGGCATTCATCCAGTATTCACTTTTTATTGTTGAAGCTGGAGGGAATATAGCTACTAGTTTTACTGCAGCACAATCCATTCCATTGCTGTGATGTCATTCTTAATAAAGTATTGTATCCACTTGTGACAGGACAGCTGAGGGTGCTGACATCAGGCCAGAAGCAGGAACTGAAACAGACAGAGGTACTGAGGTGCAAAGCGCACTGCAGCGCCATTTTTATTACAACAAAAATAAATAATTTATTTTGTGTTAAAAGCATGTTTGTGCCAAGAAAGCAACACGTTGTTGATTGATTAGAATATTGTTAAATTTTAGTAACTTTAATATACTGTCTTTGCTCGAGTAAGTCGAGAAATTTAAAACCAAAACACAACCCCGAAGTTGGCGGGCGGCGGGCGGCGGGGGTCGAAGACACGAGCAAACATGAACCGATGCAATGTAAGCTAGGCCTAGTAAAACGCCTATTAAGTTAATGATCGCATTGCATGTCGCCCTAACACGGAACAAATCACTTCAAAGTAGTAATCTGTCGTGAAGTACAAGATCAACCTTATGTACCAAATTGCATATTAAGACACGTATTGCTTTTTAAGTTTTTATTAGACTTACAATAAAATCGATAACGTATGCCTATTGTCACTGATGTCGGCAGACATTTTTCGATAACATGTATGCCTATTGTCACTGATGTCGGCAGACATTTTTTTTTATCAGTACACGCTTTTTTTTATAACATTTTTTCTATTGTCCACATATTAGTCATTAATTACAGTACATTCATTCTGGTACATACTAGCCTTAAAATTATAAAAGATGGTACTTTGTGGCATAGTAAGCGGTGGAACGATGTTTTACTGTATAATCACAACCACAACATGCACCCGGAACTACAAAACATGCCTGTACAAAACTTCAACCCCCAGAAGTCACTGCAACACAACAGCGCCAAACAGAAAAATTCACACAAGCAGGCATGAGCCAGAGCCAGAGCCACAGCTGCAGGAGATACTGTATGATTTGCTTTTTTAAAACTTCTTACCACATTTTAATAATAAAGACGTTTATTTAATAAATACGTTAAATACGTGTATTTAAACGTTTTTGATGTGGAATTTGGAATCTGTAATCACAGGGGTTGCTATCCCCATGTTTGTGGCTTTTCTACTTGATCTATTATTATTTTTTAACAGACTATTAGAATTCCTGAACGAAGTAATCAGTCTTTTTTTAAAAGCAGTATTGTAGCACCTGCACAATACTTTTAAATTAGTAAATATTATTGATTTAGCTGGTCATTTGATCTAGATCTAACCGTTAGTCAGTAATTGCTTAGACCTGACCTGTCATAGGTCTTTAAACCTGTTTTGTATATTTTTTTTCTTGCAGAAAGAAAACATTAAGCAGTAGAACATCCAATGCAGTGGGCATGTAAGTACTGCACATTTTGTGCTGAGAAAAGAGGGCACTTATTAAAGCACTATAGATTAAAACATGGAAGCTACACCCAAATATCTCCAATCCCATGTGTACATAAGGAATGCTTGTGCACATTTAAGTCTTTTAATGCCCTTAAAGTGCACTTATCAACTTGGCACACTCAAGATGTTGGGCAAGCAATCAAAACCACAAAATTAGCATTTCACTGTCAGCTTTGTGACTTTGTAGAGCCTTGTACTGATGCTGAGTTTTTCACCCACTTGCGTAAACATCTGAAGCTGCAGCAAATGGTTTGTTGCCCCTATCGAGGCTGTAATTTTCAAAGCAATGTTTACTCAACATTTAATGCTCATAAATGTAAAGAGCATAGCATGCATGATAGGATGGAGTTCAAGTCTAAAATCGTTTCAGATATTGTTCTCTTAAATGAAAATGTCCAACCTGATGATGCTATCCCTGTAGGCCTAAATGATGACATTGAATTTGAGGTACCAGAAAGTGAATATAGAGAAGATGTGCAAGACTTAGAGGGCCAGTTGGAACATAACATGGCTGCCCTGTTTCTGAAAATGCAGACAATTCTCCACATATCAGAAAATGCTTTGCAAGAAGTTATCCAACAGATCAACCAGATATATTTGCTGTCTCAGCCAATAATACAATCCAGAGAATACTTAACCAGCATTGCGGTGAGGTTGACAGCTCTGTGAGTGATGTAGTCAGTGCAGTCACTGAGAATAATGTTTTCTTGAAATTCACTACTAAAGAGGGATCCTTGTCCACTGCTAGCAAGAGAGCATCTTATGTGTTGCGAGAATTCCCTGTTGCAATGCCAGTTGAGCTTGACATTGACAAGAACAAGCAAACTGTTGTTTATGTCCCTATACTTAAAATGCTGCAGGCAATGTTAAGCAATGGGGACGTTTTGGATAAGGCCCTGTCAACACAGACGAGTCTGTTACAGGGATATAGCTCTTACAGAGATGGTTCCCACTTTAAAGAGAATGCTCTCTTGATGGAAGAAGAGTTTAGGATAGCACTTGGCTTGTATATAGATGATTTTGAGGTGGCAAACCCATTGGGCACATCGAAGAAAAAACACAAGATGTGTGCTGTTTAATGGGTACTAAATAATCTGCATCAGAAATATCGCTCCTCTCTCCATTCTATTCAGCTTGCGCTCCTTTGCAAGAGCACCACAGTCAAAGAGCATGGTTATGTCAAGGTTCTCCATCCTCTCATTCGGGACCTTGTGTCTCTTGAGCAGCAAGGTGTATATATAGAACAGTTGGGAGCCAGCGTTAAGGGCACTGTATTGTATGTCGCAGCAGATAATTTGGCTGCCCACTCATTGGCAGGGTTCTTTGAGAGCTTCACAGTTGATCAGATTTGTAGATTCTGTATGGCTAAGCGGGAGGAAATACAAGAGAAGGACTCTATCAACTGAGAACGCAAGAAACTCATGACAGACATGTGCAGGAGGTTGAGAAGGATCCTACCTTGTCCAGACAGTATGGTGTGAAAAGAAGTTGTACCCTCGGTGACAACTTGAAACATTTTCATGTTGTGGACGGTTTTCCACCAGACATATTACATGATCTTCTGGAAGGGGTTGTCCCTTTTGAATTGTCCCTCTGTCTGCAGGATTTGATTGCAAAGAAATATGTCTCACTTGAGTCCTTGAATAAGGCAATCAAACAGTTTCCCTACACGTTCTCAGATAAAACTGACCAACCACAAATCATTCCAAAGACTTTTTCCTCTAAGGCAACAATTGGAGGAAATGGTCACGAAAATTGGACGCTCCTCAGACTACTTCCATTGCTGATTGGTCATAATATTCCTGAGGGAGACTCAACTTGGGAAGTTTTGATGATCCTAAAAGATATAGTGGAACTGGCAGTGTCATCATGCTTTACAGAGGAGTCAATCCACTTTTTAGATTGCAAGATTTCAGAGCATAGACATTTATTTCAGAGAGTTTTTCCCAACTCAAAACTTCTCCCAAAACACCATTACATTGAACATTACCCTCAGTTAATCAAAACATTTGGCCCACTAGCTGATGTCTGGACAATGCGGTTTGAGGGAAAACATAAATTCTTTAAGAAAATTATCCATGCAACTCAAAACTTCAAGAACATCCCTCTTACTTTGGCAGTTAGGCACCAGAAGATGATGGCCTTTCATTTAGCATCCATTTCATTTTTCAAGCCACCTGTGGAAATTCACAAAGTGAAGTCTGTTATGGTTGCATCTTTTCCTGATAATGTGCAGGATTGTCTATATCAGAGAAATGGCCAGCAAAGCACAATCCTTGTTGCATCATCGATCTGTGTCGATGGCGTTAAATACACTGAACATATGGTCGTTTCAGTTGGTTCATGCTCAGGGCTCCCAGATTTCAGACAGATTGCACAGATTGTGGTGATCAATGCTGACGTTATGTTTGTCTGCAGACTCATGACCTCATGGTATAATGAGCATCTACGAGCTTATGAGCTTTGTAGCAGCCATGTGAGCACTCTCTCAGTCACCCAGTTGTCTGAATTGAATGATATTTTCCCCCTCTCAGCCTACAGGGTTAGAGGCAAACTGCTTGTTACACTGAAGCGTTACATATTGTGCTGAATAACATGGTATGGACATTGAAAGGGGTGGAATCCTAAAATATGTTTTTTTTTTTTTTTTTTTTTAGTGAGCCAATCTTCAGTATGGATCAACGACTTGTATTGAGAGTGGTAATCAATGAGGAAGATATACGGAAGTTAACATTGAGTGGGAAACCAGACTCCGTTGAAGCATTGCAAGTGCAGCTGAAGGAAAAGCTAGCACTGCTGTACAACTTCAATCTACAATATGAAGATCCTGACTTCAACAATGCACTTTGCAATCTCACTGACATATCGGACTTGCCCGAAAAAGCTACCTTGAAAATCATTCCTCATTTGACCCCACTTTCAACACCTGGTACATCAACACCCGGAACGTCCGACACTGAGATTCTGTCAACCAGTAGCTCATCACCACTGCCAAGAAGAGATCAGTGGCCTGAGACTTTTGAGATCCCTATTTTCTCAGTTGATATTGAGTACAGACTTAGGGAGGGAAATCTGGTGTATATGAAAGATGGGACATTCATAGTCCCATCAAGAGATATGAAGCATGCAATACTTGTAAAGCTTGCTGAATCAATGTACAGTTTTAAGGCTTATCCTCTGGATGAAGACTTCAGTGTTGTCGCAGCAGCACTGATCAACAATCACCCCTGCCTCAAAGAACCGGGCTCTCCCACAGGATGGTATGGCTGGAAGAACAGCCTTAAATTTAAGATGGGCAACTATCGGATGAAACTTCGAAAGGCAGGATGCCTGGACGTAGCAATCAATGGTGGTAAAAGAGGTAAATATTTCCCAGAGGGAGAATCCGCAACCAAGAACATTAAAAGACCAAAGAGATCAGAAGCAAATTTTCTCCCAAACTTTCCAGAAGGGCAGGATGAAACAAGCCTTGAAATGGATAGAGAGGCCCTTGTTGAGGAAATGAAAAAAAGGCAACCCAATAGGACTCTCATCTCACAGAAGATGGACCAAACATTCCCGCTACGCAGGCGAGAGATAGTGGAGACGGGGCCTCCTGTCCAGAAAATGGTAGAGCGGTGGCGGCCCTTTTACTGAGAGTCAGGTGAGCGTATATTGGTAATAAACTCAAATTTATTAAATATTGACATTTTTCAGTTGTCTCTATATTATTGTTTATATTTTCCTTGCTATTTCAGGTGTTTGCCGAATTCAATAGGATTGCCTGTAAAACCTCCAGAGGGACTTCTTTGAGGCACTGGACCGTTACACCCCACGTTTTATCCACATCTTCAAGTCCAAAACAGGAAGTGTAGGGAGGACGTTAGCAGAGTTATTGGAGCAAATTTCAGGGTAAGTCATTCAAGGGCACATTCACATACAGTTCACTGAAAGAGATTTGCATCAGTGTTCATGTTGCATTTTTGGTAGCTAATTATCTCGGTTCATACCAGGAAAGCTGTCATGTTATAACTTTTCAGCTGAAATGGTTTGTCCTATGAATATAACATATACATGTGTACACAGCTGCTTATGCCTTGTAAGTCTGGCCCCTAATCATTTGTTTCTTTCTCCTTCCCTGTTAGACATCAGGTGTAACTGCAAAGCGCTCAGTTGTTCTTCGAGGGATTCCCATCCTTCTGGGTGATGTCTGCAGTGAATTTTACAGGACATGCTTTGTAAGTACCTGTAAATTCCCATCTTCTGTCTACTACAGTGCTGTCCAAAAGTATTGAGACTGTGGAGTGACATTTTTTATTTATATTTTACTGTACACGCAAGGAATTTGAAGTTACAATGAAAAGATGAATATGAGGTAAACGTACCAAATGTCACCTTTAATTTAATGGCATTCTTATGTATATATGTTTTACCAACTTGGAATAATAGCACTTACAGTGTTCCACCCCACAATCTTCTATGGGACAGTATAAATCTTACTAAGTGGTCGCACATGCCTTGCACGCATTAACTGCAAGAGCCTGCAACCCACTGACAACTCTTGGTATCTTCATTTCAGATGCTTTGCCAGGCTTTTACTGCAGCCATGTTCAGTTGTTTCTTGTATTGGGATGTTTCTGACTCTAGCCTCCTCTTCATTAAGTGAAATTTATGCTCAAATGGATATAAATTGTCTTATTGACCTGGCCTGTCTAAAATATTCCATGCTTAATCTGCTTTTAAGGCGTAAGACACTGTGCCAAATCAGAATACCGGCTTCTGTGTTGTTCATGTTATCCTAATTGGCCTCTCATGGCTATAATGTTGTTTCATTGCAGGATTACAATGGCAATGAGGACTTTGCGCACATTCCAGTCGGACTGTTGACTGTCATCACTGAAGATACTCCAAACAGCTCTTCGAACATGCTGCACCTTGACTTCGTCTCCACAGCCATCATTGTAGAGGGAGGTATCGTAATGAAGGATATTCGAGACCTGCCGCTTGCAGTTTGCCTCTTGTTTGGGCTGTCATATGCGCTACACCTGGATTACCCCAACTGCATGAAAAACACATTTAACTTTATTCAACAAGTGATTCTGGAGTTGGGACAGAAAACTCTAAAGCCGAAACTGCAAAGTCTGAAAAACCAACTACTTGCCTAAGGAAGAAAATTTTGTGCTGACTTCAAAGCATGTTATTGTTTCTTGTTTTGGGGTTTCCTTTGTCATTTTTATACTTCCTTTGACATTTGACAAATCTATGCCTGTGTCAACTTAAATGTACATTTACTGAGTCCAAGCTCAACAATTCTTTGGAATGAAAAGTCATATTTTCACGTTAGTTTAAGTTGATACTTTTCCAGTTCTTCATTTGCAAAGTTTCCAGCAGCACGTTACTTGCTGCACTGGTTTAGTTCCACAATTTTCAAAGAGTCTGTTTTGAGAAGAAAAATGGCACGAAAGTGACAAGCATGGTTAACCTGTTCGCTAAGCGTTGCAAAAAGGTTTGAAACCTGACATTATTTTAGTGCCAATGTTTCTTTTTTCTACTGTTTCTACTAAATGTGTTTTCTTGTTGTATATAGATTATCTTAGAGACCAGGCACTTTACCTCCATATTGAGGTGAGGTTAAACACACAGTGGATTGCATAAGTATTCACCCCCCTTGGACTTTTCCACATTTTATTGTGTTGCAACATGGAATTAAATTGGATTTAATTAGGAGTTTTTGCCACCGATCAACACAAAAAAGTCCATAATGTCAAACTAAAAAATAAAATCTACAAATTGTTCTAAATTAATTACAAATATAAAACAGAAAATAATTGATTGCATAAGTATTCACCCCCTTTGCTATGACACACCTAAATAAGCTCTGGTGCAACCAATTGTCTTTAGAAGTCACATAGTTAGTTGAATGGAGTCCACCTGTGTGCAATGAAGGTGTTTCACATGATTTCAGGTTAAATACACCTGTCTCTTTTTTTTGTTTTATTTTTCAGTTGCAATCCACTGTATTTGAAAGGAGAAGGAACCAAGTTACTTTTTCAATTTAGTACTTAAATTACTTAGTGGCACTTATCTTTCTATATATCAATTGCACTTTATTTGTAGTTTCTATGATCATATTTTGGCATTACTCCTTCAAACAAGTAATAGATAACTTACTGTACGTGAATAGCATTACAAAAAGATTTGAAACCTGGTGTTTTTTTTGTGCTAATCCATCAGTTCATGTGTTTCTTTGCAGGCTTGAAAATAGAAATACTTGGCGACTCATGATCTGTTGATTAACATAGAATGTGGTTTTTTTTTCCTGCTTATTCAATATTCAAAGGACATGTAACTTTGCAAAATAAATATGCTGTTAAATGTTATCGAACCAAATCTATCTCTTTCTTGATTCCCTGCAGGAACTCTGTTTTAATTTCAAGTGTTTGATATTGAATGTTTTACAATATGCTTTATTTTAGAGGTTAATGTCTAATAATAATTACTTGTGTAGGAATAGCAGTATTATGTAGTGCTGGTAATTAAGTTTTACAAGTAGTATGCACTAAGTTATTTCAAGGCAATGAGTTTGCATGGTTTGATCAAGTTATTATGACAAATGATGGAGTGAGTAGAACTTAAAATGGTGAAGTGAGTAGAACTGAAGAAAGTGGAGTCTTTTTACTCGACAAAGGCTAGTTAATGGAGCTTATGGTTTTGAGTTATCATTACTAACAGAGTGAGTCAGAAGCTAGTTAACAGAACTTGTGTTTTTGAGTAGACTTTACTTTACTGAGTAAGTGTGGTGTAATCAGAAGAGGAAAGTTATTCAAACTTATCATCGGAAGTAATATTACCTTGAGCCTACTAAGTTCCTTCACTTGATTGTTTCAAGGCAATGAGTTTGCATGATTTTTTCAAGTAAAGGCAACTAATTAGATTTTACAGTGTAACTTAACATGATATGGTCTGTATGTTATAATGTTCAAGATTTTACTGTATTTTGCATTATTTTAACATATTAATTTTAGATCTTGAAACAAAATGACATACTTAAAATACCTGAAAATCTTATGAAACACCTTAGCGGGATATTTCATCCCTGAAATGTTTTACACTGCGCACCCCTGTTCGAATCTCTGGGTCGTAATTTTTTTTTGTTGCGGTGTGTGTGTGTGTGTGTGTGTGTGTGTGTGTGTGTGTGTGTGTGTGCGTGTGGAGTGTCCGCCCTATTTATTATTATTTGTATTTGTTTTGCGGCGGATAAAAGCGCCGCGTCGTTTGTTATTGTTTTTATATTTATATTTAAAAACCTCGTGAGGATGCATGACTGATCAGCTACTGATTATTTAACTAGCTGACAGTCATGCATCCTTACCAAACGCTGCAGACTGTGGCCGAGGGGTAATAAGATAATTAACAACTAGTTAACCCCTCGCCAGAGTATAAGAACCAGCAGCTGTTCGGGTTGGTTGTTGAGTGTACAGAGGAGAGTACGGAGAGCGGAGAGAGAGCGCGAGAGTACAAAACAATTGCTAAAGCGTGCTGGTTTAGCCAGCACGCCACTTACTTGTTTGCTGTTTATTCGTTTGGCCCTCATGCCCTTTGCTTTGGTTTGTGTTTTGTTGTTTTGTTTAAATCTTTTGTTTTGTTTATTTGTTTATTAAAACGCTGAGTGCCATAGCATTCAGCTTCACCCGCCATCCACTGTTTGTGATTCAGTTACTTCCTGGTCCGTGACGTCATCACACTCACCACTGCGAGCCAGACTGTCACATATGGTGTCCTGCGTGGGACAAACAACGCCTCCAACAGCCGGACCAGGAAAAGGACGTTTTTTGTTTGTTTTTTCAAAAAAAGTGTTTTTGTGGGGTTTTTTGGAAAAAAATAAATAAATAAAATGGAAGGCTGGAGCTGGAGAAACGGCTGCGGGGAACTGGAGGACCTCCTCGGTGGTCTGGAGGACCAAGGCTGGTGCCTTGCTTGCGGGGTCTATGGGCACACTGTAGCAATCTGCCCCTTCCAGGATGAGGAGGAGGAATTGGCCCAGGAGAGGAAGGCAGGGAGAAGGAGCAGGAAGAGAAGGGGAGAGGAAGGCTGCAGCAACAGCAACCGCAGCAACAGCAGGAGGAGATCGGTGGCGATGACTGTGAGGTTTATATTGTGAACCTCGTGGCGGAGTTGTGCCCTGGCTGTGGGGCATATGGGCACACGTTGGCCATATGCCCCACGCAATATGAAGAGGCGGAGCTGAGCATCCAGCGCCCAGAAGGGGAGCGCGAGCATCCAGCGCCAGAAGGGGGAGCGCGAGCATCCAGCGCCGGAAGGGGGAGCCCGTGCATCCAGCGCCCGGAAGGGGAGCCCGTGCATCCAGCGCCCGGAAGGGGGAGCCCGTGCATCCAGCGCCGGAAGGGGGAGCCCGTGCATCCAGCGCCGGAAGGGGGAGCCCGTGCATCCAGCGCCCAGGCCTCCAGCAGCAGAGGAAGAATACCTGCTGCCTCTGCCTCCACCACCAGGAGCAGAGCAGCAAGAGCTGCCTCTGCCTCCGCCACCTCCATCGCTTCCACCACCAGGAGCAGAGCAGCGGAGCTGCCTCTGTCTCCGCCACCTCCATCGCTTCCACCGCCAGGAGCAGAGCAGCGGAGCTGCCTCTGCCTCCGCCACCTCCACCGCCAGGAGCAGAGCAGCAGGAGCTGCCTCTGCCTCCGCCACCTCCACCGCCAGGAGCAGAGCAGCAGGAGCTGCCTCTGCCTCCTCCACCGCCAAGAGCAGAGCAGCAGGAGCTGCCTCTGCCTCTGCCACCTCCACCAGCAGAGGGTGAATGCCTGCTGGTTCTACCTCAATCGCCGTGGGAGGACTGCTTGCCCCTCCCACCTCCACCAGCAGAGGGTGAATGCCTGCTGGTTCCGTCTCAAGCGCCGTGGGAGGACTGTTTACCGCTCCCAGCTCCACCAGCAGAGGGTGAATTCCTGCTGGTTACGCCTCAACCGCTGTGGGAGGATTGCTTGCCCCTCCCACCTCCACCAGCAGAGGGTGAATACCTGCTGGTTCCGCCTCAACCGCCGTGGGAGGACTGCTTGCCGCTCCCACCTCCACCAGCAGAGGGTGAATACCTGCTGGTTCTGCCTCAACCACCGTGGGAGGACTGCTTGCCCCTCCCACCTCCACCAGCAGAGGGTGAATACCTGCTGGTTCCATCTCCACCTCCACCAGCAGAGGGTGAATACCTGCTGGTTCCACATCCACCATCATGGGAAGGACTGCTCCTGCCCTGCTTCGCACCGCCTAAGGATGCCTGTTGCTTCGCACCGCCTAAGGATGCCTGTTGCTCCGCACGCCCAAGGATGCCTGTTGCTCCGCATCGCCCAAGGATGCCTGTTGCTTCGCACCGCCCAAGGATGCCTGTTGCTTCGCGACCGCCCAAGGATGCCTGTTGCTCCGCGATCGCCCAAGGATGCCTGTTGCTCCGCGACGCCTGGAGAGCCACCAGTTACAGGGTACAAGGGAGAAGTGGAGCTCCGCTGCCGCCTCCATGGCCAGGGGCTCCCTTCCCGAAGTTCGCCTCCCGAGGGTCCGCTGCTGCTGCCGCCGCCTCCCGAGCGTCCGCTGCTGCTGCCGCCGCCCCCGAGGGTCCGCTGCTGCTGCCGCCGCTTCCCGAGGGTCCGCTGCTGCTGCCGCCGCCTCCGAGGGTCCGCTGCTGCTGCCGCCGCCCCGAGGGTCCGCTGCGGCTGCCGTCGCCCCGAGGGTCCGCTGCTGCTGCCGTTGCCTGCCGAAGGTCTGCAGCTGCTACCTTCGCCTCCCGAGGGTCCTGTTTTGCCTGGAGTCGCTACCAGTCCTGCCATGCGGCAGGAAATACTGTGGCTGGAGCACCATGAAGGGGAGCTGCCGGCCACGGAAAAGGGGGAGGTCAGGAGACCAGCTCCCCAGCCGCACTTTCGCGGCAGGAAATACTATGGCTGGAACCCCATGAAGGGGAGCTGCCGGCCACGGAAAAGGGGGGAGGTCAGGAGACCAGCTCCCCAGCCGCACTTTCGGCAGGAAATACTGTGGCTGGAGTCCCATGAAGGGGAGCTGCCGGCCATGAAGAAGGGGGAGGTCAGGAGACCAGCTCCCCGCAGCAATTTCGCTGCAGGAAATACTGTGGCCGGAGCCCCACGGAGGGGAGATGCCGGCCATGAAGAAGGGGGGCAGGTCTGGAGACCACCCCAAAATTTTTCTGGCCAGAGGGGCCGGCCTGTGCGTGGTCCACTAGGACGCTACAGTTGTTGGGGTGGGAGGAGGACATCCCGCCGTGGTCAGCCTCGGAGACACCTTGCTTCCCTGTTCGGGGCCAGGACTGCTAGCCGGGACTTTAGGGAATAAGGGGAGGTGGCCGAAAAGGCCATGTGTGCTGCGCACAAGGGGGCATGTGTGCGGAGTGTCCGCCTCTATTTATTATTATTTGTATTTGTTTGGCGGCGCGGATAAAAGCGCCGGCCGCTTGTTATTGTTTTTATATTTATATTTAAAAACCTCGTGAGGATGCATGACTGATCAGCTACTGATTATTTAACTAGCTGACAGTCATGCATCCTTACCAAACGCTGCAGACTGTGGCCGAGGGGTAATAAGATAATTAACAACTAGTTAACCCCTCGGCCAGAGTATAAGAACCAGCAGCTGTTCGGGTTGGTTGTTGAGTGTACAGAGGAGAGTACGGAGAGCGGAGAGAGAGCGCAGAGAGTACAAAACAATTGCTAAAACGTGCTGGTTTAGCCAGCACGCCACTTACTTGTTTGCTGTTTATTCGTTTGGCCCTCATGCCCTTTGCTTTGGTTTGTGTTTTGTTGTTTTGTTTAAATCTTTTGTTTTGTTTATTTGTTTATTAAAACGCTGAGTGCCATAGCATTCAGCTTCACCCGCCCATCCACTGTTTGTGATTCAGTTACTTCCTGGTCCGTGACGTCATCACACTCACCACTGCGAGCCAGACTGTCACAGTGCGCTTGTGCTTTTGCAGACCCCTGTTTGAAACTCTGGGCTGTAATTTTTTTTTTTTTTGGTGTTACGGGGGTGTGTGTGTATTTCATGGTTAAATGCTGGGGTGTTTCTCAGAACTAGTAAGAAATTATAAAGAAAGCAAGTTATATTGTAAAGTGTTTTTTTTTTACTATGTTTGAGATTCTCCGTAACAATAACCATGGTTATTAACAAACAGAGAGTCTCTAAACATATGAAAGAGTTTCATCATCAGTGTATTATACACATATTACACTAAACAATAACTCATAATAGCATCCATTAAATGTGCTGGGGGCCCTACATTTCTGTTGGATTTCCAGGCCGTGGTAGGTAACTGTGTCCATTCCATAATACACATGGTTCTATCTAATGGTTGATTTTAATATTACAATGTATTCTAGAAAACGATTTAAAGTTGTTTTTGAATCCAATAAAGGTTAGCACAGGCTGAATTGTAAAGGTTTTAGGGTTTTTAGGAGCCTAACCATAATGCACATGTATTTGCATAATGGTTTCTATTAACATTACAGAGAACTCTAAAAACCTAGTTAATGTTATTTTTGAAGATAAAAAATTCGACCACTGCATTCTTACAATAAATACAATAAATACATGTCTGCTGTTCAATTATAGTCTATAATTGTAGACAGTGTTCAAGTTTGTTACAAATATTTTAGTTCAGATGTAAGCAGCGACAAACTATGGACGCTTATCTTTGAATTGATTGAATGGAGGTCAGAAATTGTTTTACAATCACAAATGGTCCGACATTATGTAAAAAAAACAACAAAAAAAAACATGTTTTTCGTACCGTGTTTCTGATTTTACTGGGTGGATAGGCAGCTGCAAATGTGATCTGGTTGTCTTTTTATGATACACTTTATATGATCTAACTTAACATGATATTGCCTGTATGTTATAATGTGCAAGATTTTACTGTATTTAACTAAGTATTTGCATTATTTTAACATATTAATTTTAGATCTTGAAACAAAATGACATACTTAAAATACCTGAAAATCTTATCAAACACCTTTGTGGTATATTTCATACATGTGGATAGAAAAATAATTCTCTACAGAAGTTATTTGGGCCTCATTTATTTTAGAATTGTTTATTTTCTGTTAGATTAAGATTTTTTGCTGTCAAATTATAATAGATATGTTATAAAAGAAGAAAGATTAAAACAAGCATACATTACCTTGTAGAATGACTGAGCATTTACAAACAGTATGAATGAGAACAACAAAGCATATTGCATAAAGAGGATACAAAATACCCTTTACAAAGGGAATCATTTCAACCTTCACCACGGTATGTATAAAGAAAATCAACATATCTCTAAATGAGCTGTTTTAAAACAGAAAGCATCCTGTTTAACATAACACCACAATCAGCATATCTCTAAACTAGCTGTTTCACATTCTTACAGAATACAACCTCCAAAGAATAATATACTGTATTTAGAAGCCATGCGAAAAACATACAAAGAAGCAGTACCCATATACACGTGTACTTTATTTTAGGGTTAATAGATTCCTTGTATTGGCTCTTCTGTTTATGTTTGACACGTCTGTGGCGTCGGGTCAGGCAGCTTCAAAACAAGTCCAGAGCAGTTGAATAGGGGTGCCGACACCACTTTGAATTATTGAGGACGTTTCCTGTCTTTGTAAAGCAGGGTCATAAAACACTTTTGCTTAATTTACATGTTAAGATCTCGAACAAACCCCCCGGCTGTTTTTGAACCATGACAACGATGTCACTTTTTTTTGAACCCTCCACGCGCCCTAGGTATCTCCACTTGTTCGATCAGTAACGGGGTGTACACTTTCAATCGGAGGACTCTTTGAAACGCCATAGGTAATTTAATGTTTTTGTGTTTTCTTTATTTTCTGTTTGTTTTCAGTTGATATTCATTTGTTTTTAAAAGCAATCTTTCAGTATAGTTTAGCGTATGTTACTTGTATTCATTCTTTCTTTCTTTATTTGAATTAAGTCAGACTATCCAATCTATATATTTTATGTTTTTCAGTGATGCCAGAGACTAACTCCTCGGACATACTAAAAATATATCAAATTGTTGGTCATTTCTAACTGGGCAGATTTTCTCACTTATTTTGCTCAAAAACTCTTACATACTTTTGTCAGCAAACCTCACATTTCTGCAAATGGCATGTAGGTGTGTGGTTACTGTAATCCACGCCTGTACTGGCCGGGTTAGGACCCAGGGCTCCTGTGGCATGCCTGGCTTCATTTATTGCGCCGAGGCAAGCTCCCATATTTATCCCTCTATGACGGCTGTATCGCTCGAGAAGCCCACCCCTCTCCGAAAAACACCTTTTGTACACGGAATATTTTACAAATAAATTAAGTAAAACAATAAAGATGTTTTTTTATTTAGAAAATAAAACTAACATATTTTTTTTTTCGTTTTTTGGCTGGGTTATTTTTAGTACTTCAAGTGCGAGTTTGGAGAAAGAAAAAAGGAAGCACAGCCTCTGTGTATGCTTTGCTGTCGCGCAAAATCAAATACAGTAGACCTGTTTACTGTAAAATAAATTAGAAGGAAGTAATAAAGTGGACTAGGTTCACGCCTCTATCTTATAGGCCTTCTTCAATTTAGGCCGCTAAGATTTCAGTTTACTAAAGACCCTTTATTTATTTATTTTTAAGACGTGAGTAGATAGTAGATAGTATATTTGCTAAAAAAAAAACAGTCGCTATACTATATTTTTATAAATTAGTAAACGATTACTATAAGCAAGTTTTTTCATTTTAAAATTCTGCGCGTCAAAAGTTTTTACAAGTACTATCATGGAACGTCTTCTGTGTTGAAACTCAACAAGCAAAATAAAATGTCAGATAGTAAACAATTTGTGCACGTAACAAAATGACCTATTTCCCACTTGCAAAAGGTATGAAATCATCCATCTGGTGATATTTTTGAAGAGGTCGTTACAGAGGATGCAGGATTCAGGTAACACCGCTAGGGTGGGAATACATTCGGCCACCCACGAGTATCACCTTCCTCTTAATCACTTTTTTCATGATTAAAATACACGTTGTTTTATGTGCATGTAATAGATGATGCTTGCAAACTCTATGCAGTAAGCTTGTATTGCAGGAGCACATCGGGGCCAAGTACAGAACTGCATGTAACTTACTTGGTCAAAACAGATTTAACAGGGACAGTTCCAGGAACGTTATCCTTCACGTTTATTTTTCTTTTACCATTTCATTTAAGGCTGAGGAGTTTATCAAATGTATTAATAAAGTATCACCAGTACAGAACAGAAATAGTTCACTATGATTATGAATAGTAAATTCAGAGAAGCTCTGAAAAACTTTCATAGCCAGTACATAATATAACTCTTTATTTAACATTATTTATAGCATTATCATGTTTCTCAACGGCTATTCTGCACACCATACAGTTCAAATTCAAACTAATGGAACATATTTTGATTTTGTAGGAAAAATGTAACTAAAGTAAGTGCACTTTAGTAAACAGTAACAAAGCTGTTATAAAACAGAAAGCTTACTGTTAAAAGTAACACCACTTATTTTTTTATTTTTTTTAATTCATCCAAATATTAGTTGACTACAGTGTATTTCTTTAAATAGTAATTTCAGGTATTAATATTTTTTGAAGATGCATGACAGCTTTTTTTGTTTAAAAATAAGTTACAAGAAATTACATTTCAGTAATTATTTTTATTTCTGTTGTAATCTGTGCTTTATCTGTTTTAACCATTTTTTTATTGTACACTTTACAGTGTAATTCCGTTCTTATAGGTTACAAAGCACCCCCCTCACCACCAAGTGTTTGTATGCTAATATTCTCATTGTGTTGTTACGTCTGTGGTACAGAGACAAAATAAACAAGTCTAAACAAGTTTAAACTACTTTGAAAGCGCCAGCATTTTAATTAAATACATAAATGTAATTACAAATTGGGTAGTTTTATATTTATGAGGCTGTTTCTAATGATGAAGTTTGGGGGTAGTGATTGCTGTGTGTGTATGTGTGTGTTTGGCCTGTTAATATAAAGTTTATGAAGGTGGGGATAGTGATGGTGTTAACAGGGGTGCTTTGTAACCTATAAGAACGGAATTACACTGTAAATAAGTGTACAATAAAAAAATGGTTAAAACAGATAAAGCACAGATTACAACAGAAATAAAAAATAATTACTGAAATGTAATTTCTTGTAACTTATTTTTAAACAAAAAAAGCTGTCATGCATCTTCAAAAAATATTAATACCTGAAATTACTATTTAAAGAAATACACTGTAGTCAACTAATATTTGGATGAATTAAAAAAAATAAAAAAATAAGTGGTGTTACTTTTAACAGTAAGCTTTCTGTTTTATAACAGCTTTGTTACTGTTTACTAAAGTGCACTTACTTTAGTTACATTTTTCCTACAAAATCAAAATATGTTCCATTAGTTTGAATTTGAACTGTATGGTGTGCAGAATAGCCGTTGAGAAACATGATAATGCTATAAATAATGTTAAATAAAGAGTTATATTATGTACTGGCTATGAAAGTTTTTCAGAGCTTCTCTGAATTTACTATTCATAATCATAGTGAACTATTTCTGTTCTGTACTGGTGATACTTTATTAATACATTTGATAAACTCCTCAGCCTTAAATGAAATGGTAAAAGAAAAATAAACGTGAAGGATAACGCTCCTGGAACTGTCCCTGTTAAATCTGTTTTGACCAAGTAAGTTACATGCAGTTCTGTACTTGGCCCCGATGTGCTCCTGCAATACAAGCTTACTGCATAGAGTTTGCAAGCATCATCTATTACATGCACATAAAACAACGTATTTTAATCATGAAAAAGTGATTAAGAGGAAGGTGATACTGTGGGTGGTCGAATGTATTCCCACCCTAGCGGTGTTACCTGAATCCTGCATCCTCTGTAACGACCTCTTCAAAAATATCACCAGATGGATGATTTCATACCTTTGCAAGTGGGAAATAGGTCATTTTGTTACGTGCACAAATTGTTTACTATCTGACATTTTATTTTGCTTGTTGAGTTTCAACACAGAAGACGCTCCATGATAGTACTTGTAAAAACTTTTGACGCCAAGAGAATTTTAAAATGAAAAACTTGCTTATAGTAATCGCTTACTAATTTATAAAAATATAGTATAGCGACTGTTTTTTTTTTAGCAAATATACTATCTACTATCTACTCACGTCTTAAAAATAAATAAATAAAGGGTCTTTAGTAAACTGAAATCTTAGCGGCCTAAATTGAAGAAGGCCTATAAGATAGAGGCGTGAACCTAGTCCACTTTATTACTTCCTTCTAATTTATTTTACAGTAAACAGGTCTACTGTATTTGATTTTGCGCGACAGCAAAGCATACACAGAGGCTGTGCTTCCTTTTTTCTTTCTCCAAACTCGCACTTGAAGTACTAAAAATAACCCAGCCAAAAAACGAAAAAAAAAATATGTTAGTTTTATTTTCTAAATAAAAAAAACATCTTTATTGTTTTACTTAATTTATTTGTAAAATATTCCGTGTACAAAAGGTGTTTTTCGGAGCGAGGGGTGGGCTTCTCGAACGTACAGCCGTCATAGAGGGATAAATATGGGAGCTTGCCTCGCGCAATAAATGAAGCCAGGCATGCCACAGGGCGCCCCTGGGTCCTAACCCCGGCCAGTACAGACGTGGATTACAGTAACCACACACCTACATGCCATTTGCAGAAATGTGAGGTTTGCTGACAAAAGTATGTAAGAGTTTTTGAGCAAAATAAGTGAGAAAATCTGCCCCGAAGTTAGAAATGACCAACAATTTGATATATTTTTTAGTATGTCCGAGGAGTTAGTCTCTGGCATCACTGAAAAACATAAAATATATAGATTGGATAGTCTGACTTAATTCAAATAAAGAAAGAAAGAATGAATACAAGTAACATACGCTAAACTATACTGAAAGATTGCTTTTTAAAAACAAATGAATATCAACTGAAAACAAACAGAAAATAAAGAAAACACAAAAACATTAAATTACCTATGGCGTTTCAAAGAGTCCTCCGATTGAAAGTGTACACCCCCGTTACTGATCGAACAAGTGGAGATACCTAGGGCGTGCGTGGAGGGTTCAAAAAAAAAAAAAAGTGACATCGTTGTCATGGTTCAAAAACAGCCGGGGGGTTTGTTCGAGATCTTAACATGTAAATTAAGCAAAAGTGTTTTATGACCCTGCTTTACAAAGACAGGAAACGTCCTCAATAATTCAAAGTGGTGTCGGCACCCCTATTCAACTGCTCTGGACTTGTTTTGAAGCTGCCTGACCCGACGCCACAGACGTGTCAAACATAAACAGAAGAGCCAATACAAGGAATCTATTAACCCTAAAATAAAGTACACGTGTATATGGGTACTGCTTCTTTGTATGTTTTTCGCATGGCTTCTAAATACAGTATATTATTCTTTGGAGGTTGTATTCTGTAAGAATGTGAAACAGCTAGTTTAGAGATATGCTGATTGTGGTGTTATGTTAAACAGGATGCTTTCTGTTTTAAAACAGCTCATTTAGAGATATGTTGATTTTCTTTATACATACCGTGGTGAAGGTTGAAATGATTCCCTTTGTAAAGGGTATTTTGTATCCTCTTTATGCAATATGCTTTGTTGTTCTCATTCATACTGTTTGTAAATGCTCAGTCATTCTACAAGGTAATGTATGCTTGTTTTAATCTTTCTTCTTTTATAACATATCTATTATAATTTGACAGCAAAAATCTTAATCTAACAGAAAATAAACAATTCTAAAATAAATGAGGCCCAAATAACTTCTGTAGAGAATTATTTTTCTATCCACATGTATGAAATATACCACAAAGGTGTTTGATAAGATTTTCAGGTATTTTAAGTATGTCATTTTGTTTCAAGATCTAAAATTAATATGTTAAAATAATGCAAATACTTAGTTAAATACAGTAAAATCTTGCACATTATAACATACAGGCAATATCATGTTAAGTTAGATCATATAAAGTGTATCATAAAAAGACAACCAGATCACATTTGCAGCTGCCTATCCACCCAGTAAAATCAGAAACACGGTACGAAAAACATGTTTTTTTTTGTTGTTTTTTTTACATAATGTCGGACCATTTGTGATTGTAAAACAATTTCTGACCTCCATTCAATCAATTCAAAGATAAGCGTCCATAGTTTGTCGCTGCTTACATCTGAACTAAAATATTTGTAACAAACTTGAACACTGTCTACAATTATAGACTATAATTGAACAGCAGACATGTATTTATTTATTTGTGTATTTATTAATTTCATCGCTTTGTAAATGTTTTCATCTTAACTAAAATAATTGTAATTATTAAAGAATTGAATTTACACACAAACAAACAGCCGACATTGAAAGATTTTCATTTGTTTTTTGCTTTAGTACTTTAATTTGAAAATAATTAGAGAACCTGTATACAGTAGATAGAAAGATCCCGTATTCGAATATCAACCAACAGCCTTGTGGGAACAGTCCATGCATTACCCTTGAGCAAGGTACTTTACTTAGATTGCTCCAGTAAAAACCCAACTGTATAAATGGGTAATTGTATGTAAAAATAATGCGATATCTTGTAACAATTGGAAGCCGTCCTGGATAAGGGCGTCTGCTAAGAAATAAATAATAAATAATTACACAGTGAACAGCCCACCCCAAGTCTACCTCCCCGAAATAAGAACAGGCTCAATAGGCTTTTCACAGTGAGAGAAGGTTCTTTTTCAGTGTAATAGTTTAAAATATTACATATTGATTAAGAAGCCTTTATGTAAAACGTATTCTTCTGAAGGATAGTAGTTAAAACTATTATTTAAGAAAAATCTTTTCTTCCTTTTCTTCTCTAGGGCCGCTTCTTTCTTCTTGGCCAAAAGACAGGGTCTGTTCACCATGTTCCCTATAACCCTCCTGCTTGGTCAAAAAACAGACCCTCTTCCTTCTTTTTCTATAATTTCTTACTAGTCCTGAGAAAAATACATTCAGTTTTAACAGAAAAAGATGACCTTTACTCTTAATAACGTATTAAGCCAAAGAATGTAGTGGTCAAATTTTTTATCTTCAAAAATAACATTAACTAGGTTTTTAGAGTTCTCTGTAATGTTAATAGAAACCATTATGCAAATACAGGTGCATTATGGTTAGGCTCCTAAAAACCCTAAAACCTTTACAATTCAGCCTGTGCTAACCTTTATTGCATTACCCTTGAGCAAGGTACTTTACTTAGATTGCTCCAGTAAAAACCCAACTGTATAAATGGGTAATTGTATGTAAAAATAATGCGATATCTTGTAACAATTGGAAGCCGTCCTGGATAAGGGCGTCTGCTAAGAAATAAATAATAAATAATTACACAGTGAACAGCCCACCCCAAGTCTACCTCCCCGAAATAAGAACAGGCTCAATAGGCTTTTCACAGTGAGAGAAGGTTCTTTTTCAGTGTAATAGTTTAAAATATTACATATTGATTAAGAAGCCTTTATGTAAAACGTATTCTTCTGAAGGATAGTAGTTAAAACTATTATTTAAGAAAAATCTCTTATTAAGTAAAAAAACTGTTTTTTTTTTTACCTTTTCTTCTCTAGGGCCGCTTCTTTCTTCTTGGCCAAAAGACAGGGTCTGTTCACCATGTTCCCCATAACCCTCCTGCTTGGTCAAAAAACAGACCCTCTTCCTTCTTTTTCTATAATTTCTTACTAGTCATGAGAAAAATACATTCAGTTTTAACAGAAAAAGATGACCTTTACTCTTAATAACGTATTAAGCCAAAGAATGTAGTGGTCAAATTTTTTATCTTCAAAAATAACATTAACTAGGTTTTTAGAGTTCTCTGTAATGTTAATAGAAACCATTATGCAAATACAGGTGCATTATGGTTAGGCTCCTAAAAACCCTAAAACCTTTACAATTCAGCCTGTGCTAACCTTTATTGCATTACCCTTGAGCAAGGTACTTTACTTAGATTGCTCCAGTAAAAACCCAACTGTATAAATGGGTAATTGTATGTAAAAATAATGCGATATCTTGTAACAATTGGAAGCCGTCCTGGATAAGGGCGTCTGCTAAGAAATAAATAATAAATAATTACACAGTGAACAGCCCACCCCAAGTCTACCTCCCCGAAATAAGAACAGGCTCAATAGGCTTTTCACAGTGAGAGAAGGTTTTTTTTCAGTGTAATAGTTTAAAATATTACATATTGATTAAGAAGCCTTTATGTAAAACGTATTCTTCTGAAGGATAGTAGTTAAAACTATTATTTAAGAAAAATCTCTTATTAAGTAAAAAAACTGGTTTTTTTTTACCTTTTCTTCTCTAGGGCCGCTTCTTTCTTCTTGGCCAAAAGACAGGGTCTGTTCACCATGTTCCCCATAACCCTCCTGCTTGGTCAAAAAACAGACCCTCTTCCTTCTTTTTCTATAATTTCTTACTAGTCATGAGAAAAATACATTCAGTTTTAACAGAAAAAGATGACCTTTACTCTTAATAACGTATTAAGCCAAAGAATGTAGTGGTCAAATTTTTTATCTTCAAAAATAACATTAACTAGGTTTTTAGAGTTCTCTGTAATGTTAATAGAAACCATTATGCAAATACAGGTGCATTATGGTTAGGCTCCTAAAAACCCTAAAACCTTTACAATTCAGCCTGTGCTAACCTTTATTGGATTCAAAAACAACTTTAAATCGTTTTCTAGAATACATTGTAATATTAAAATCAACCATTAGATAGAACCATGTGTATTATGGAATGGACACAGTTACCTACCACGGCCTGGAAATCCAACAGAAATCTAGGGCCCCCAGCACATTTAATGGATGCTGTTATGAGTTATTGTTTAGTGTAATATGTGTATAATATACTCATGATGAAACTCTTTTATATGTTTAGAGACTCTCTGTTTGTTAATAACCCCGGTTATTGTTATGGAGGTCTCGAACATAATCGCAAATGTTTAGGGACTCTCTGTTGACATACTCAAAAAAAACACATTACAATGTAACTTGCTTTCTTTGTAATTTCTTACTAGTTCTGAGAAACACCCCAGCATTTAACCATAAAATACACACACACCCCCGTAACACCAAAAAAAAAAAAAATTACATCCCAGAGTTTCAAACAGGGGTCTGCAAAAGCACAAGCACACACACACACACACACACACACCGCAACAAAAAAAAATTACGACCCAGACAGATTCAAAACATTTCAGGGATGAAATATCCTGCTAAGGTGTTTCATAAGATTTTCAGGTATTTTAAGTATGTCATTTTGTTTCAAGATCTAAAATTAATATGTTAAAATAATGCAAATAATTAGTTAAATACAGTAAAATCTTGAACATTATAACATACAGACCATATCATGTTAAGTTATGCGGTATGGCTAATCCTACCGCATTTATACAGTTTAACAGAAAAAGATTATTCTTATCCTAACCACGTCTTGTATGGTCTTAAAATATTCGTATGAAGTCAAATAATGTCGTGGTAACATTTATCAACGTGTAACATACCTTTAAATCGTTTTTTAGAATACGTTGTATATATTCAGGTCGTGACAGCTGCAATATTAAAATCGACCAGCAGATGGCAGTATTCGTCAAAAAAAAAAAATACATAAAAAACAGACTCTCTACCTTCTTTTCTCTATAATTTCTTACTAGTCCTGAGAAACCCCAAAATATATTCAGTTTTAACAGAAAAAGATGAACCTAACCACCTATTATTTGTTCTTAAAATAGTCACATTAAGTCAATGAATATTGTGTTAACATTTGAAAAGACCTTCCCAACATATTCAATTAGTGACCGCTGCAATATTAAAATCAACCAGCAGATGGCAGTATGCGGAATGCTTAATCCTGACGCATTTATACAGTTTTTTAACATAAAAAATATTATTCTTATACCTAACCACGTCTTGTACGGTCTTAAAATAATCACATTAAGACAAAGATCGTGGGGGTCAATTTTTTTAGCTTCAAAAATAACATGAACTAGGTTTTTAGAGTTCTCTGTAATATTAATAGAAACCATTATGCAAATACAGGCGCATTATGGGTAGGCGCCTAAAAAAACCCTAAATCTTTTACAATTCAGCCTGTGCTAACTTTTATTGGATTCAAAAACAACTTTAAATCGTTTTTAGAATACGTTGTAATATTAAAATCAACCATTAGATAGAACCATGTGTATTATGGAATGTACACAGCTACCTACCACGGCCTGGAAATCCAACAGAAATGTAGGGCCCGGCACATTCTCCATCTACTATTATGGATTAATTTTTAGTGTAATATGTGTATAGTATACTGATTATGAAAGTCTTTCCTATGTTTATGGACTCTCTGTTTGTTAATAACCTTCCAGTTATTATTATGGAGGCTCTTGAGCATAGTCCAAAAAAAAATGCACTACAATACAACTTGCTTTCTCTTCTTTTTTTCTGTCTTTTCTTTGTAATTGTTTATAAACTAGGGGTACAACAGACACCATTTTTAGGGGAGGGTTATATTTGACGGACGTCCGGGTAATATCAGAACAAAAGGGATGGGTCATAAGGGATCATAAATCACTCAAAAGCGTGGGAAAAAGGGGCGAGGCTTTAGGGCCATAAATCACTTAAAGTGTGGAAAAAAGGGGAGGGGCTAAAGGGCCATAAATCAATCAAAGCGTGGGAAAGGGCCATAAATCAATCAAAGCGTGGGAAAAGGGGGTGGGGTTTAAGGGCCATAAATCAATCAAAGCGTGGGAAAAGGGGGTGGGGCTTAAGGGCCATAAATCAATCAAAGCGTGGGAAAAGGGGGTGGGGCTTAAGGGCCATAAATCAATCAAAGCGTGGAAAGGGGTGGGGCTTATGGTCATAAATCAACCAATGGGGGCGTGGTTAGGGTCATAAATCAATCAAAAGAAAAGTGACAGACGCTGTCGTGCCTTTACTACTTTAATCCATTAATTAAATCGGGAGATGGCCACCTTCTGCACGAGGTTTTGTGGGATGGGGCTTCCCCATCCACGCTGCCAAACAATAAACAAAACCCACAGCTTTATCACAATTATACATAAATCATAATAACAATAAACAAACACTAAATAATACATCTTAAACTCAGCAGGGCTTTTCCCTGCCCCCTCTAATAGTGTGCAGGGTTCTCTCCTGCTGCCCTGCCACAACACTGTATGCATTTCTAAACATCAATTTGATACATGTTTAAGAATAGAATAAAGTTTAGTGACATACTAAACGTCGTAATAAGTTTACCATTGAATCTTGCCCGTTGATGTTACCCTCTGAGATATTTTCTGGCTCTTTGCTTAAGCTTCCTCCATGTAAAGGAATGTCTTTAGATATAACCTGCCTTGAATTGATGGAGCGTGCTGAAGATCACAAGCTGTTAAAGAGACAAGACCTCTGACAGGGATTGTAATTCTTTTTACATGCAGTTAGCCTGAGGAAGAGAGAAATCAATGTTGGCCTGAATTTACAAAGCCAAACATTATACCACCATTCTTCAAAATGGTACTTCTAATTTTAGATTACAAAGTGTATGAAACAATATATAATATGTTAATATATTCAAATGTACTCATACATATATAGACTAGTCCTATATTTGATAACTGGGATCAGTCTGTTTTATGTGTCAATATGATGTTATTGTTTCAGTGTGTATATAATACACAACACATGTAAAGCTGTTGACAAGTACTTGTAAAGCTAACAAGGAAAACAAACCACAATATATTGTGTGGAAGTACACAGGTAATAGATGTTAGATGTGTTCATAGGGTTTGTGCCACTGCTATAAGGCCTAGTCCAACATCATTCTTCTTTTGCCATGGAAATCAAGCAGTAAAAATGTATTGTCTTATTTTTATGAATCTATTACATTCATCCTAATCAAATGGAGCCTCCCATTAGCAACGACGTTCATTGTGTTGTATTTGTATTCAGATCCTAACGTTTCACTCCAGTACCAGACTGGTATCCACAGCAGATGGTGCATGCCCATCCCTTGAGGCTAGCCCATAGAAATCTGTTCTTCAATTCTTCATAAATCTGTTAAAACATCCTTCCTTTCAAAATCAAGTCAGTATTGATTCAGTATTGATTAAATTCAATCATCCTACATCTGTGAATAATCTGAAGTGTGCTGTTGATGTTCACTGCAAAATTATTTTAGTAAATAAAACCTCAATGCGATGGCAATACAGTCACTCACAAACATGTTCAGGGTTACACCTACTCTCCTAGTGAATGAATTATATACTGTAGAGCATCCATAAACCACTGGGGTCATTGGTCACTTAAAGGGTCTGTTGATGTCTGTTGATGGCTGTTGATGCCTGTTGATGCCTGTTGATGCCTGTTGATGGCTGTTGATGCCTGTTGATGGCTGTTGATGTCTGTTGATGGCTGTTGATGCCTGTTGATTTTTCCATGTCAGATGTTTTCTGGTTCTTTGCTTAAGCCTAAATTAAAAAGCAATGTTAAATGTAGTTTAGCTATAACCTACACACAATTAAGTAACCAAACCAGAAATACTAGTCTTGATATATTTATTTAAGAATGAAACCTATGTTAAAAATATAATATATATGGTATATAGCCAAACATCTGTATACACAAGTAAGAAAGTAAATATGTGTAAAATGCTGACATAAAAAGATGGATTTAGGTCAGAAAGGTCAGAAAATGCAACCTGCACCATTTTGTGAGGAAAGAAAAATCCAGCAGGGTCAAATACAATTCTAAAATGAATTTTAAAAAAAACAACTCCTCACAAGCCCTAAAATCAAATGTTAGTCATACCTTCGACTCCTTATTTAAACTTTATGATACTGTGAACCTTGAATTATAGTGTAAAGACCTTCTTACATCCACACCAAAGACCCTATAACCCTTCCCAGACTGAATCTGCTCAGCCATTCTAGATTCATTAGATACTCAACTAATTCTACATTCTTAAAGATATGTACTCCAAAAAGAAAAAAAATGCACCCAGTAAAGTAAGCAAACAGCTCAGACATTCAGTGCAGTTCCTTTTAATGAGTTTTACATTGTAAATAGCTTTGAGAATCTTTCCCTTTGTGTGTTCAGCGATTGTCCACCTCTGGGATACAATACCCAGAACCCGTTAGCTATCTAGAATGTTCTGCAGCTCAAATCAAACCTGATTCAAATTCTCAACGAGTTTTGATAAGAATATTGATTTTGAGTAAACATGCTTTGAAGAATATAATCTATAAGCATTTGAATTTCACAATAAAAACAGCCAAATCATTACTTATCTAATTTACATATTTAATCATGTGTATTGGAAAATAGCTATGTGAAAATATAGGCAGGATAACATTCTGAAAGCATTATCTCTGTATTATTCCAGAACAGCTTTCAGAATTGCTTTGCAAAATATAAAAGGAATTTTATGCTGCTATGCGTATATTCATAAAATGAAATGTTTTCTAAAAGCATGTCTAAAATTGAATTCCTTTGGCATATTTACAAAGGTTAAAACCTCCATTCAGGAAAATAGTACTAAAAATTGGCTCTAACCTTTAAAAAGTAAAAGCACACAGGACATGAAGAGCAATCTCACTTCTTCACAGCAGAACAGATTTCTAAAGAAAAATAAATGGCGGCAGAGACCCAGAGGAGAAATGAAATACAGACCCTCATTAATGGCATACCCAGCAAACTACACTGAGGGGATAGACTGGAAACAAGAAGAGAAAGGTACAGTATAGGGATCCAATATGGAAGCTGTGAAAGCACATTCTGTTGTGTGACAAACCCATAATTATGATGCAGCTTAGCTGCTTAAACTGTTCAGAATGAAGATGCTCTCCAATGCCTGACAGCTAATTTCTTAATGGCTCAAATATAAGCAATGTAGATTGGAGTCTAACCTTAAAGTATTTTAGATGTTGTAGGGTGTCGCCACTCCTCTACATTGTTCCTTTGCCAAATCAACTGGCTTGAACTTACAAATTCAGGTAGGGTCTATGCAGCTAACCTTAACTAATTTAATTGTACATTCTTAAAATAGGAACAAGATCAATTTAACAGAAACACAAGACATCTGGGCTGACTATCTAAGAGAATGAATTGGCTGGATGTATCAGTACTGGCTGCAGGTAATTGAACAGGAATGTCTACAACAGCTGAGGCTGGCCCCTACAGTATCTCCACTTTCACCTTCATTGTGAGAGATTGATTCCAAAAGCATGCTAAATTAGGAATGGACCTGCAGGAGACGTGGTGAATGGGCTGCTTTGGGTTCTCTGGATGTCATGCGTGGCTCCACCCTTGTTGCATGTCTGATGACTGACTTCCGTCTCCATTATGAAAACGAATCTACTGTATACAAAACCATATAACAAAATCATAGCTACCACTGGTTCAATCTCCAGTATACAATTTGTGAATGGTCATTTCATATAGTTCGTATATAGAACATTTTTGTATAATTCTCATTTATAAATCACTTCACCTATCCCCAGTATTTCCCAGATAATAGACTGAATTGACACCCTTCTGTTCAGCCTACATTTTCATTTCAGGTCGAGGAAATAAAAGAAGAGCCCAGTAACATGCTGTGTGGCGTCAAAAAGAAATTGGGAAGCATCTCATTATTATTATTATTATTATTATTATTATTATTATTATTATTATTATTATTATTATTATTATTATTATTATTTTCAACCAGAATAAGAGTGACAATTTTTTTAACTCAGGCCAACATTCTAGATCAGCGTTTCTCAAACTGGGGGTCCCGACCCAAAAGGGGGTTGCAGGGCTATTGTAGGGGGTCGCATGATCACAAAAAATACTGACATAACCGTAAGATTAGGGCTTCTGATTTTAGCAAATGAAAAACTATGAAACACCCGATGCAAAAATGGAAACACTGGAAGCCCTACTTATGATCCTTAGCTTTGCATTACAGCGCATATACACTTAATCAGTAACAGTAAATGATGTAACATGAAGCCAGACCTCCTGCCGTGTTTACTATTGTTTGTTTGTTTGTTTGTGTATGTAGTTGTGTATAAAGTGCTAGTGCCGGTCAAAAAAACTTTTAAAATGTTCAGTTTTTTTGTGTTTCATACTGTTTCTCAATTTGTCACAATCACTGGCGAACTCCATTTGTTTGCAAGCACTTCCAGCTCCCAGAACTGCATCCTGTTGGCTGTGAAAGGTTAGACACAAATTTTTCAGACAGTAACACGTGTTTCTTAAATGTCTACATACCCCTGAAGAAGAGACTTTGAAAGTGGAACTTAAAGAAACAGGTGTTATTTACAAAACAGAGGAGTTACAAGTAGACGGTACTGATAGTATATGCAAGTGTTCGATTTTTCGCTCCAATTCTTAATTTCAATTATTTTTATTAATTTTCCAATTTTCTCCCAATTTTGGAATGTCCAATTATTGTTCAACCTGGCTCACCACTGCAACCCCCGAACTAACTCGGAAGAGAAGAAGACGAGCACTCATGTCCTCCGAAACAAGTGCCGTCAGTTGTCCACGTTTTTTTACTCTGCAAGCCCGTCTGCAGCCAAATCCAGAACTTACAGCATCGGAGGACTACACACTTCTGAATTGCGTACAGGCTGGCCTGCAGGCACCCGGCCATCTACAGGGGTTGCTGGTGCGCGTTGCGCCAAGGACTTCCCAGCCGACCTAACCCCTACCCCGTCCGGGCAGTGCTTGGCCAATTGTGCACTGCTGTTTATTTAAACACTTCTGCCTCTGTGGGTCTAATATTATGCAATGGTTTCATTTTGTAATCTGGCTATTTATTTTACAGTTGAGATGTTCAGTCGTGGAGCATATTATATAATTTTTATTTATTCCTGAAAACCGTTACTACCCCCCAAACCCCCTCTCTTATTAGTTTTTGTTTCAGAGATCAGCTCTCCGGCGAGCTGAGGGGAGTGCTTCTCGACACTATGGCCTTTGCAGGTCAATCACCCCCAACAGACGCTTCCAGGACTACTTTGTGGGGAGTCTGCCTCAAAACCAGAGTTCCTGCTTCAGGAAAGCAGAGCTTCATCATGGCCAGAATACCTTCTGGGAAGTGGTCAGCGAACCTGAGGATCCCAGCAACCCCACCTCCGTCAAGCTGGTCCTGAAGATGATCAAGCCTGTCGAGACACCTTCTCTCCTCTCCAGGGGCTGTGCTGTGACCCCACCCCTCAGCGAGGTGAGCCCCCCCGGACTGTTGTCCCATCAGGAAGCACCCCCAGTCCTGTGGAGATGAGGCTGGGTTGTCCCAAACCTGTAGGACGCCCCCAGAGTGAGGTGACAGGGGGTGAGGGGACAGGGGGAGTGAGGGGACAGGGGGGCTGCAGCTGGAGCTCAGTGTCCTGGGACAGCCAAGGGGCAGCCGCACAGGAGGAGGCTGGATATTGTGTCCAGCAGGATGCCTTTGTCTCAGCAGAGCTACAGTACACAGTGAGCAGTGTTGTATCACCTTATACTACTTACTTAAAACAGCAGAACTACACTGAAACTTTACTATTAATTAGATTGATAAGAAAGATACATGGTACTGTTTATATATATATATTAAAAGAATTGCACCACTCAAGGTTCGTTGCCCCTTTAAAACAGACCCAGGACACAGGAAGTTGAGGTTTTTAAGCGCTTACGCGCGATTTTTAATAAACCAAACAAACCAAAAACAAAATAAACAAAACAAACACCTAGCTCTTTTTTGAGCAAATAACTAACACACTGGATGGGAACCTAACTATACAACAGGACAGCTAAGTTGCTTCCCTGTAACTCAAACCAAAACAAAATAAACACAGTTTTAACACAAAAACACTAACAGGTTTCACACTACCTTTCTTTCTTTCTTTCACGCTTGCAAGCGGGCTCTTCAGTGTTGAAGGCACAAACACAAAAAACGGTATCACTGATTACCAATTTGAATCCAGACAGAAACACACATGTGACCCGGATGTGCTGAACTATATATTCCATGTCTCCCTATTCAGTGCAATGGAACCGTCGCAAGTCACTCTGCCTAGCAATGACGTCAGACAGCATTGACGTCAGACCGTTATGTTTGGGGTTCAATTTCTTCTCAGCTCGGGGGCACAAGAGAGACACTCCCACCATCGAGGTGGACATCAGAGAGGAGCCACTGCCCACTACCTGCTGCTCAAACCAGCCACCCCTGAAGAAATGGAAAACACATATTGTCTAATTTAATTTACTTTGCTTGTTCATATCTGTGATTTGTTACTTTTTAAAAATAAATGATCCTGAGTTTACTCTTTATTTTTCTTAATATATGTATTGTATACTTTGTTTTGTGTCCCGTACTATTTCACTCTATCCACAGTTCAAACATAACTGGAAAAGGTGTTTACAGATCTATTAACTATTCATTTTAATTTGAATCTATAGAATAGGATACGCCTACTGGTTCATATATGAAAAGTACAGACTTGAGAGGAACGTCCCTTCCCCTCCAGTGTATTTTATATACATATCCAGCTGATCCTATTAAAGGAACCTGCCTGAACAATCCATTCATCTTTTATTGGATTCATCGCTCAGTCAATTCATTGATTCAAAACGCTTTGTTTACACCATGCTTACATGAAACACTGAACAGCACAAGCATACACAGGGATAAAGGAAATACCTCAACGAATTCAAAGTACACTTTTCAACGAAGACCTGTTTCGTACTAAATGTCTATAGGATGGTGTCACAGGCAGTGGGAGTGTGGGGTGCACTACCAAAGAAAACCACTTGAGGCAGTATTGAGTTTCTGAAAAGTTCTCTAATTTTCTGTTCACACGTTTCTTTACAATGTCCTTCTTACTTTGATAAATCAACGTTTCTTTACATAAATTAATAAAATAACTAAAAAAAAACCCTCCCCTCCTACCAACAATGGTATTCGGTTTGGTTAAAATAAAAAAAAGTCTTAAACATAAGAGAACCACTAACAAAGGACTTACAATAAACAAAAGAAGACTGTTTTAAAGTTTTTAAAGCTTCCTGGAGGGCTTCACTCCGTGGGAAGATTCAGCGTCCTGCTGGTTTCTCTCTCTCTCTCTCTCTCTCTCTCTCTCTGGATCTACTTGATATAAAAATCCACACAGAGTGTTAGTGTCCTCTTTTAACAAGCACCCGTGCAAACAGCATGCTTGTCTCCTTCCACCAACCAACCCCGAGCTGTTACAATCTGCGCCCTATATAGACAAGGAACCGCCCCCCTCCAATCAACAGCACTCAATCATCTGCTGATTCAAGAATGTTACAGCCTGTTCTGGGGTTGCTGCCCCCAACAAAGATGGCGACTGCTGTAACTGCACTTCCGCCCCAATGTCAGTCCCACGTCAGGTGGTCCTTGTTGGGAACTTCGTGGTTGATTCACAGCCCTCTGATGGCTGGGAGGTTGAATTGCAGTACAGGATCGCTTTACTCCGTCACAGATGGCAATGTACAGTTTACACTCATTGTGTCTAATTTGCATTCGTAAAACATGATTTATTAAAGTAAACCTCTTGACCACATGCACTTAAACTCAGGGTGTATTGAATCAAGTCATAACAGTGCTGCCACCCATGTGATGGTTTTTCTGTTTACTTATTGACAACATATACAGGCTCCTGTGACTGTAACAGCTATTAGACATCTGGACACACCTGACTGCTAAATTACAGTGCACATTTACCATGGTAAACCTTTATAAGTGATGTCTTTGCCCCTGCCCCTGTGTTACTGCAATTAAACTGAATACTGTCACTTGAAGGAGCAAAGACTCTGCCTTTATCACCAACCTGTCGCACAATTACTTTAGCGTCGGCTCAGAATAAATACATTACTCTAAAATGTGAGTGCTGTCAAATGTGCGCTCCTCAGAAATAAACACAGAAAACCAAGAATCGATGTGATCAAGCCTTATCACCCCATTTAACCCTCCTACCCACACCAGGGTTAATTACAAACTCCTCGGCCCAAGATGAATAATTGTCAGAGTTTGCACTTTTTTTAAATTACTTTTTTATTATTTTGTCAGTTTACACATTGATAGATATATTTAATCTACATTGATAGATATGTTTTAATGTTGCAATTTAAAGCATTGTATGCATGGATCAATAGTTAGGGCCATTTAATTCCAAATTATTGATCTGTCTCAGTTGACTTTATTCTGTATTACCAATGTAATCACAGTTAGGAAGCCTGTGTATTTAAGAAAATCCATGCCTATTAGATCACATGTCATGTTTAGAAAAGACACAGCTTTTTCTTCCAACTTAATTTTCAAATAAGGCAAGTGAAAGTTTTCAGTGGAAAAATGAAGCGCATGTTGTCATGTCTGTTTAATTGAGTGTGAACAAGCTTAATAAGCAATTCAAAATGCTGAAATTGTTTTGTACAATCACTTTGATTCAGTTAGAGAAGACGGCTCCACTGACTACATCTCAAATTAACTTCTGGGGCGCTTTGAATAATTGAATGTGTTCCTGTTGTAATATAATCAGTATCGAAATAGACTACTGCAGCTTTAAGAGTAAGAAGGCTAATGCGTGACTCCTCCCTAACAGTATGTAAGCAAAAGAGGCTTCAGTCAATAAACGGTTATATTAAGAAGCAACAAGGCTGTGCGTTGTGAGCTATTAATAAAATAATAACATACATTAAAACACCTGTAATTCGGTACTGGTTGTGATCTCAATCGGTGTGTTTTAATGAGCTCAACAAATTATTCAATCTTTCATTTCTTTTAACATTCTCTCTAATAAACACAGCATCGTTATATCTAATGAAATTGTTCCACTAATCTTCTATTCGATATGCATGCAAACTGAGAGCTTTCCTTGAACTAAGATTTATATAGCATGTGCTTCTCTGGAAACTGACTGTGCACATACACAGTGAATGAAAGTGCATTGTAGATACTGACTGTGCACAAACACAGTGAATGAAAGTGCACTATAGATACTGACTGTGCACAAACACAGTGAATGAAAGTGCACTATAGATACTGACTGTGCACAAACACAGTGAATGAAAATGCACTGTAGATACTGACTGTGCACATACACAGTGAATGAAAGTGCACTGTAGATACTGACTGTGCACAAACACAGTGAATGAAAATGCACTGTAGATACTGACTGTGCAGAAACACAGTGAATGAAAGTGCACTATAGATACTGACTGTGCACAAACACTGTGAATGAAAGTGCACTATAGATACTGACTGTGCACAAACACAGTGAATGAAAGTGCACTATAGATACTGACTGTGCACAAACACAGTGAATGAAAGTGCACTATAGATACTGACTGTGCACAAACACAGTGAATGAAAATGCACTGTAGATACTGACTGTGCACATACACAGTGAATGAAAATGCACTGTAGATACTGACTGTGCACAAACACAGTGAATGAAAATGCACTGTAGATACTGACTGTGCACATACACAGTGAATAAAAGTGCACTGTAGATACTGACTGTGCACATACACAGTGAATGAAAGTGCACTATAGATACTGACTGTGCACATACACAGTGAATGAAAGTGCACTATAGATCAGCTAGCTGGAACCCTTTGTCCTTATATGTCATACTCATGTCATTTCAGCCCCTTCTGATACTTCCAGTCAGCATAAGTAGGCTGTATTAATTTTACAGCTATCACACGTCACGATTTCTGTGAAATGTACCCATTGCTGTGCAATATGTAGCTCCCTGTGAAAATTCCCTTCTGAAACATTGTGTAATATTGTGTGCACGTACTGTTCAAACCGACGTGCGATGAGACGACAAAGCTGATGATTAATATAGAAATGATGGCCTCAGCTAATACTGGCATTACTGCCTTTAAACTAGTGGTTTTCAACCTTTTCATCTCAGTTTCCAGCAGGACCATCAGGTGTACCAGCAACTGTGTGCAATCCAAAGCCTGATTCGAATTTTTACAGACATTGGTGAAATGTAATCCCATGCAAGCTGTTTTTATCCCAGATCATTTCCTCAGAGGTCCTCGGATTATTTTACAAGGCATCAGGACCTTCTGTAAAATTGTAAATCGACCATGTCAGTGTTGTGTTACAATTGATATAGCATTTCCAGGGTATTCACCTCAAAGCAATACCAGCCTTCACAATAAACCATACTATAATATTAACATTGGTACAATCTAAATCACAATGATTGGGCATCACCATATTGGGAACGGCCGAAAATACAAAACATAACTGGTGACTCTTCAAAAACGAATGCTTTTAACGGTGCATTTGAAGATATGTATGGAAATACAAATCACTCAAAGCACGAAATAATTTTTGTAATTTTTGGAAAAGAAGGTACAATGAAATTATCTATTTACTCATCTGTTCATTGTTTACAAATCATGCATAAAAGCTCCTTCTCTGGCCCCAACTTCGCATTTCATTTTGAATTTACAGACTTTCGTTGATAGAAACTAATCCACATCTGGGAGGGTACCAGACGTCCTCTGCTTTTGATCATCTCTGAGGACACCTGGTTTTTAGTCCCGTGTGAATCATGCTTTAAATGGCTGTTGTAAACCGAGACCTATAAGTACTTGACAAGTTTGCAATGAAACACAGGAGGATGGACTTGGGGATCTAAACATCAGGTAAGGTTGGGTATTCTTTCTGTTATTTAATGTGTATGTTTGATAACTGCAACAGTAGTGGTTCTGTAGAGATTGAGAGATTTTAGTTAGTTATGTATTGACAACCCCCCTTACCTTGTTCGGGACTTCTTTAAACACACCTGATATGTTGCGCTAATTGCCACGAGATGGCTATTTAAATCAGCTCCTTTGTGCATACGAGAGAGAGGGAGTGGAGAGCGCTGTTACCTGCCGGGTGTGTGCTGTGGATCGACAGAGAGAAGACTGTGCTTGTTCTGCTTGGTGATTGAGGCGGTGCCCAGCTGGTTTTACAGTGTTGGACTTCCACAGCGGCGCGGGGTTGCTGTACCTGGAAGCTGGATAAAGGCTGCTGTAGCTGTGTGTGACGGTCGTGACTTTGTTTCTGAATTTTATTAACCCAGCAAGAGAAACAGGCCTCTCCCTCCCCTTTCCTATTGCACTTTAACAACTCCACTCAATTTCAATTGACACTGTATCAGAGTACTGCTAATACGGGACGATTTTTTTTAGATTATCTTGTACCTCGCTATCAACTGTTTTATATACCTTGATATTGACTACATTTAACAGAGATTAGTGCCACTGTGTTGTTGTTTTTTTAAGTGTATGTTAGTAATTGTTGTTAATTGACTAATTGTTATATGTTTTAATGTGTGTGTGTGTGTGTGTCATAGTGAATGACTGGATAGGAAACAGGGTTAGTTAATAAAGTGGGAGGGATTATTTATTTGGTCGGTGGGAGGCATGTGTAGGCGGCTTCTGATTTCTGCTGGAGTGCATGGCACAGACTGATTGTGGCCCTTGCCTGTTTTATGTTTGGGCGTTTTATTTTATATAGAGGGATTTTGTATTGATTTTGAATTTCACTGTTTGGCACAAAGTATTTTGTTTGTATTTTCTTGTTTATTGATTTATTTAATTATTTGTTCTTTTAATTTTGAGTTACTTCACTTTATTGCGCACATTAGGGTGGGGGACGCTGCTGGTCTGGAGAGAGTGCTTCTGGGGCATCCAGGGCTGTCCCTCATACGCCCTCCATGAGCTGTGCTTGAGTGTGTGTGTGTGTGTGTGTTTCTCAAAGATTTGTTTTATAATTTAATACTGCTCTCTGGAGTCCCTTATTCCTTCCGCCTAAGTCTGATCATCCTGCTTTTAGTACAGCTTACCAGAGTTCCCTGGGTATTAAAGGTGGTGGCAGGTCACACGCTACCCGTACTCAATCCAGAGAGTCTGAGGGTCAGACTGAGTGCCCACTCTCTATACTGTATTCAGTGGGGAGTCGGGTTCGCTACAGTTCTAAATGTGATTGTGAGGTGAAACATCACGGTTCTTAATAGGGCAATTTCGAATTCATTGCAAGTTTGGAGTGTAGTAAATTTTTACTTGCAGAAATAATTTTACAAATTATTACCCATCTGCAAAAAATCTCCACCCTCCCCACCCTCCTGGTTACGCCATTAACTTAACATTATTCAGCAGCTTTCATTTGACTTTATGAAGCAAAATGTCTTAATTCTGTAGGCTGATGCAAAACATTTGTCTAAATGCAAGAAAGAATGATGCTTTTATATCTTCCAAGTGACATTGTTCAACTTTCAAGTTTAGATCACACCGCATAAAAGCATTCCATGCAACAGATATGAATAGGTTATACAGAATGCATTTGTGGTCAAGTGAAAACCGCACCTTTCATCATTTGGAACACCTTTGAAAGCCACTTCATTTTCCAGCCGACTGACAGAAAAAGTGTGGAGTACTTGAAAATATATAACACAGAATATATGAGCGCTAAATTTTCAGCCTAATTACTGCTGCAACCTTTTTGTTTGTTTATTTATTTATATTGATTGAGCACTGAAGTCTATTTTCAGTGGAATTTTTAAAGCTGTTAAAACCTGACTTGCATTACAAACAGGCAAACAAGCAGGTCAATAAAAGCATCTAAGCATAACTTCAGGCTGTAATCTTGCTTTTCAGATCAGTGTAATTGTGCAAATGTCAATTTGAACCTTAACTATATTTCAGCAAATGTTGAGACATGTCCTTGATGTATTGGAATTTTGAAACATTTTTAAGTACCTAGTTTAATATTTTGCTGTTGACTAATTTTACAGTATGTTATACACTCATTAATGGAAATCTTATAGTAGTTTCAAAGTAATTGTATATATCAAAAAAGGTTCCATACATTTTCTCCACCATGCACATCCATTCCTTATACAGGTCTCAAACGTGCAGTTTTGAAAACACTTATTTTCATTTTAAAACATGATATTTGGAACGACAATGGGGTTTAAAAATGTCTGTTTGCAGCAAGCCATGCTTTTAGACTGCCTTGCACTTCTTGGGTCATTTCACCTGGAGGTGGGAATTGTCCCCACCCCTTTACTTGCTTCTTTCCTGTCAGTGGCCAATCAGCTGCTTCCCCTTTTGACAGACATGCTTTCAGTCTGCAATATGCTTTGACCCAGAAGACACTGCTGGGGTAAAATGGCCAAGGAAGTAGTAGTAACAGACTTCCTGTAAGGCAAGGCTTGCAAACAGAGGTTGCTTTAACCTAGTGTAGTAACAGTTATAGCATGTGTAACTTTATAAACTGCACATTTAAGACCTATGGGTACATTTAGGGAATGATTTTGTTAGCTACAATCACTTTCACAGAGATAGAAGGAAGGATGGATGCTAATAAGGCCGTCAGTCTACTCTCAATGTTAAGCAGTGCATACACAGAACTTACATAACCCACATCCATTACTAATTCACAATACAACATTTCACAGACCCAGATTAACACTAATATTGGACTACATAATGTTTTTCTATTTTTTTATTAGTGTGGCAGGATAGCGTCACGGCCCAAGCTGTTACAGGCAGGAATGAGAGACACAGAGACAGAAGCTGCAATTTAAGTGCTGTTGTGCACATTTATTAACAAACATACACAAAAATAAACAGGGCATTAGGGCCAAAATAAAAGGTTTAAACAAAAGAATAACATTATCTATACAGTCCATAATGTCATTATGGACTGTATAGATTATAGTCCACTGAATATGTTTTATTACACAGTTGAGTGTTCTCATTTTGGAATCTATCTTGCATTCATTTATATCCAGTGACAGAATGACTGGGAGAACCGCACTGGTCAAAATGACATCACGTTTCCAAGCAGATTCTCAGTGGTTTCATTTCAAACACTTTCTTTTCAATACATTGTAGTGCTTTGGAAAAAATCCACTTGTCCCCTTGGGGTGAGTGTCAGTTTTTCTTCCGTCCATTCTTATTTGTGGATTAAGTGTGGTGAATCTGGATCTCATTTTGGAATCTATCTTACATTCATTCAAATCCAGCAACAGAATTCATTTAGGCTTAACAAGCTGGAATCACATAAGGTCTGTGGCGGGGTGCCCCTCCCCTCCCTGTGTGTATTTTGTGTTTTATGTTGTATGTGGGATGTTTATATGTATTATTGTAGTGGTGCACAAAGTGTGGGTTATGTAGCACAGGTGATGTAAAATGTATATTTGTATTTAGGCACGGGGGTTGCACAATCACTTCACGTGCAGATTAAAGTGGGTATTTGTATGGGGACATGGGGAGTGCACAATTAGTTCATGTGCAGACTGTGCTGGGATTCAAGTGAATGATTGATTAGCAAGTGATTCCCAGCATAGCTGCATAAGAGTCAGTTTTCACGCACGCGGGGTTGGTGTTCAGAGTGGAGAGAAAGAATTTAAAATATAACAATTGCTACTCATGTGGGAGGACCCGCACGATACTTGTTTTGGTTCTTCCACTGTTTGTTTGTCTGTATTTATTTTGGCCAACGTGCCGTTTTGCTTGTTCAGTGTTTTGTTTTCTGTTTAAACCTTTTATTTATTTTACAACAATCTGACGCACCAGTGCATTCAGTCATACCTCAGTGCTGTCTGTGTCTGTCTCCTCCCTGGTCTGACGTCACCCATCAAGCCATTCTGTTCACAAGGTCACATAAACAAAATACATTTGATTATAAATATAAAATAACATCAAGCTGTAATTTGTCTGCATTTGAAAGAAAGGACATCCTGTCATTGTTCACCAAAGTAGAGATGCTGTCATCTTTAATATAATAGATTAATTAAAAGGCAGTCTGTTCCTACTTTAAATGCAGATCTTGTTGCATGAGAGAGTTTTTCAGATATTGACACATTTTGTCTGCAATGATCAGTAGCGGCTCCTGATTTTAATAAGTGGGGAGGCTAAACAACAAAACCTGCTACTATTACTATTACTGTTACTATATATATATATATATATATATATATATATATATATATATATATATATATATATACAGTGCCGTGAAAAAGTATTTGCACCCTGTCTGAAAATCAGAAAATCAGACACCAAAGTTTGTTGCTTCTTTCATTTGTTTGGTGTGCAAGGTAATCAAACATGCAATCTTCAGTTAATCTTCAGGTAATCAAACATGCAATCCCTAGTTAACTCAACCCAATTAAAGGGATAATTAGGGTCAGCTGTTTGAGTACTTTGGTTAACAGCCAGTCTGATTTGGGCCAGCCCTGCCCAATATAAATCTGATTAACTTTGGCCCTTACCATCAGAGTGAAGTTGTCAGCACAAAGGTTCTAGAGGCACATCATGCCACGAACAAAAGAAATTCCTGAAGTCCTCCGGAAAAAACTTATTGATGCCTATCAGTCTGGAAAGTGTTACAAAGCCATTTCTAAGGCTCTGGGGCTCCACCGAACCACAGTCAGAGCCATATTGTCCAAATGGAGAAAGTTTGGGACAGTAGTGAATCTTCCCAGGAGTGGCCATCCTGCCAAAATCTCTCCAAGAGCAAGGCGTAAAATCGTCCAGGTAGTCACAAAGAACCCTAGAACAACATCCAGGGATCTGCAGGCCTCTCTCGCCTCGGCTAAGGTCAGTGTTCATGACTCCACCATCAGAAAGACACTGGGCAAAAATGGGATTCATGGCAGAGTAGCAAGGCGGAAACCATTGCTCACTAAGAAGAACACGAATGCTTGTCTCAAGTTTGCCAAAAAGCACCTGGATGATCCTCAAGAGTTCTGGAACAATGTTCTCTGTACAGAGGAGTCAAAAGTGGAACTTTTTGGCCGACATGGGCCCCGTGGTGGTGGTAGTGTCATGGTTTGGGGATGCTTTGCTGCATCAGGACCTGGACGCCTTGCCATCATTGAAGTAACCATGAATTCTGCTCTGTATCAGAGAATTCTACAGGAGAATGTCAGGCCATCCGTGAGCTGAAGCTGAAGCGCAGCTGGGTCATGCAGCAAGACAATGATGTGTGTGCATCTCTATTTGAACTGTGCTTGCACTGAACTATGGCGATTTGTAGAGCTAAGTTGCACGGTCTGCAACCATGCTTGCAGGAGCGTTTACCCTGCTGCAGACGCTGGTCCCCTATACTGGACTATTTGGGCAACCTTGCACCAGCACCAGCGTGAGAAAAGGCTCCCTGATCATTATGTGCATCTGGCAGGAGGCAGGGCAGTGGGGCTGATAGTGGTCAGGGTTAACCTACAATGTTGCAATGAATTAAATATATATATATATATATATATATATATATATATATATATATATATATATATATATATATCATAATGGGACGTTCAGGTGCATTTCAATATTATTTTTGTTAACTACTTTATTATATGCAATAAAACTGGTTGCACGTTTCACAAGGTACTTCATAATGTAATAAGAAATATAATACAGTACTATACTATACTATACTATACCCAGCACATATGGCAAGCAGCTGAATATAACAAAGAACTGACCAGGTGCTGCTTCTTGTATTTCTACAGCCTGTGGAAGATTTTCCAAATCACTGAAGCCCACAGAAATCCATGGGGAAGATGTGGAGCCGGTTTAAAAAAGCAAACAAGGCCAGCAGAACAGAATTGTGCTGTTGAATACTCGTAGTTAACCATTTTGTTTTTTCGTAGCACGAGCAATTAAAAAAGCGGGTTTGTTGTGGTCCTCCCTGTTGAAGAAGCTCCAGTTTAGGCTTTGGACGACCTTTGTTTTTTATTCTTATTTTTTCCTCAATTGAAATCGAGGAAAATGGCGTATGAAGTAAAACAAATCTACAGCGTTTTTGGCGTCGACCATTGCTCACTGAAAAAATGTAACAATTAGCAAACTGTATGGATTTGGAAAGAGAGTATTCACATGTGACCTATACCCAGCCTAGTAACAGACACGTCACGATTAAGTCTCGTTATGAGTGGTGGAGGCTAGCCTCAAAATGGGTTATACTTATATCGTGTTAGCCAATAGAAATACAGTACAACTTGACAGGGGGTGATTGAAGGTTATATAAGTGCATGGAATAACTACAGAATCCCAGAACATTTTGAGGCTACAGAAAACTAGCCTCAAAATGGGTGTGATTCTAAAATGTTAACCAATACCAATACAGTGGAACTTGGGAAAAAAATGAAACAGGCGCTAGGGCTAAGGAAGCAACCCTGGGTTACACAGTGAACACAGGTTAGTGTGGTTATTGCACTGCCATTATTATTAAAGTAAAATACTTGTTTTACTTTTACAAAATTACAGATAAGCTTAGCCACTGTAGCCTCTTATGATGAGTAGCCACTGGAAATGATCATTTAAAAAATGATATGATAATTGTTAGTAATTACACAGTTTAAGGATCTGAAATATTCATCCCAGAAGAGAATGCAAACCATAACTGTACAACAGCAATACCTCATACTGTAGTATTGTATCACTGAATTGAACAGACTCCGCCATTAATGTTTAAATATTTTGTTATGCAACATAAAATAAAATACATTGAAACCTGAATTACTTGACCAAATATGTGGCTGCTGAAATTGAGCTGATGTGTCGAAGTGACAACTGAGAAAATGACGGCATTAGGTGTTTTGTTTTGCTTCCTAAACTTTGCACATGATTCTTACTTAAGCAACAGAACCCCGATAAAAGGGTATTACTGTCTGATGTTTACTGAGCTTTTTTCCTTTTCTTTCTTTTTTTAAAGCTAGAAATTCTATCTGAATATTATTATGTATACAACATAACTCCCACAATCCCCTGGTGTCACAAGCGCAGTAACACGACTCTAAACATATCCCACTTAAGAGGTTCGTCTGTCTTTAGTTGAAACATGGAACATATTTAAACATTCAATAACTTGATATATTTATTCACAGGTTTGTTCATATGAACTGGGGAATGTAGCCAAAAGCAGAACACATCCTAGCTTTGCAGGAGCCTTTGGCACAGCATTGTGTGCGCGCTGTTGATATCCCTCCTATAGCAACATCTGATACAGGAGTGGGAAACATTCTATTAATGTGCAACTTGGCTGTGATGCTGCGAAGCTGCTCTAGTGTTAGACTGATTAATACATATCTCATAACACACAACACATGATGTATGTATTCATTTTATTTTACTTAGAAGGAAGGCTCTAGGATCAATAACTGGTGAGGATTGACAGTGAAAAGTGATGTCAATATATTGACATTCTCTTTGATTTCCAATGGAAAAAGAGAATTGTAGATCAAAAATATATAGAGAAAAACATATTGAAGCGTTGCTCTCAAACAGCTTGTAGCTGCTTCTTTTTTAAACATGTTTCTAACTCTTCACTTTCATGATAAAACACTGTCAGAGATACACACACACAGTCATTGAGAAGTTAAGTATAAATATATTTTACAAGTAGCTCGTTCAAATTACAGCTTGTTAGAACTGGTTACTTCTCATGGGTTGTCAGTCCCTGTCCTCACAGTTCACATGCAGAATTGGTTTTGCTTTAAACATGCTTTTAAAGAAGAGTTCTATTTTAAAAGGTGTACTGTCACCTTGTGTCCAAAGAGTCCTTGACTGCTTGACTTAATATGATCATCCAGCTGAATGTGTAAAAATGCACATATCACCATATGTCTAATAGGAAATTAGTTTAGAATTGTTATTATTGGTTGATTTCTTCAGGCAAGACAGTAAAAATGTAAATAATATGGGGTACTGTACAATTATTCTCTTTTGGATTCAGGGAAGGACTGTGAATTACAGACCCATCTCTCTACTTAATATGGATTTTATCAGATTGGGGCTGCCACCAGATCCACCTGCAGCCTGCACTCTAATCTGCAACCACACATCACACAAAGCACCAGGTCCACTTGCAGCCAGCACTCCAATCTGCAACCACACATCACACTAAACCACCAGATCCACCTGCAGCCTGCACTCCAATCTGCAACGGACATCACACAAAGCAACAGATCCACCTGCAGCCAGCACTCCAATCTATAACCGCACATCACACAAAGCACCAGATCCGCCTGCAGCCAGCACTCCAATCTGCAACCGCACATCACACAAAGCACCAGGCCCATCTAAAGCCTGCACTCCAATCTGTAACTGCACATCACACAAAGCACCAGGTACACCTGCAGCCAGCACTCCAATCTGCAACCACACATCACACAAATCACCAGGTCCACCTGCAGCCTGTACTCCAATCTGCAACTGCACATCACACAAAGCACCAGGTGCACCTGCACTCCAATCTGCAACCACACGTCACACAAAGTACCAGATCCACCTGCAGCCTGCACTCCAATCTGCAACGGACATCACACAAAGCACCAGATCCACCTGCAACCTGCACTCCAATCTGCAACGGTCATCACACAAAGCACCAGATCCACCTGCATCCTGCACTCCAATCTGCAACCACACATCACACAAAGCACCAGGTCCACCTGCAGTCTGCACTCCAATCTGCAACGGACATCACACAAAGCACCAGATCCACCTGCAGCCTGCACTCCAATCTGCAACCACACATCACACAAAGCACCAGATCCACCTGCAGCCAGCACTCCAATCTGCAACCACACATCACACAAATCACCAGGTCCACCTGCAGCCTGCACTCCAATCTGCAACTGCACATCACACAAAGCACCAGATGCACCTGCACTCCAATCTGCAACCACACATCACACAAAGTACCAGATCCACCTGCAGCCTGCACTCCAATCTGCAACCACACATCACACAAAGCACCAGGTCCACCTGCAGCCAGCACTCCAATCTGCAACCACACATCACACAAATCACCAGGTCCACCTGCAGCCTGCACTCCAATCTGCAACCGCACATCACACAAAGCACCAGGTCCACCTGCAGTCAGAACATCACCTTTCAGCTCTCATGTTTTGCCTAGTTTTCTGCAATCCTAGATTTAAAACCCTTCTCTTGCATCCTTCGTACTGGGCGATCCCAGCAACAGTGGGAGACGGGGAGTTTTATCAGCCCATAATCTTAACAGGGGTTGACAGAGTCCCACCTGAAACCATTCAGATCTCAATCTGCTGATGATGGAAAGGAAAGAGTCCAATTTCAAATTGCTTTCAACTCAGTCCCAATGGAAATGGAAATGTGGCATTGGATTCAGTTATAGCCATGGTAGCAATACAAACTCACAGTTGTTTCCTTTAAGGAGGCTGTGTGGTCCAGTGGTTAAAGAAAAAGGCTTGTAACCAGGAGGTCTCTGGTTCAAATTCCAGCTAACTCACTAACTCACTGTGTGACCCTGAGCAAGTCACCTAACCTCCTTGCGCTCTGTCTCTCGGGTGAGACGCTGTTGTAAGTGACTCTGCAGCTGATGCATACTTCACACACCCTAGTCTCTGTAAGTTGCCTTGGATAAAGGTGCCTGCTAAATAAACAAATACAGAATATTCTCTCTCTCTCTCTCTCTCTCTCTCTCTCTCTCTCTCTCTATATATATATATATACAGTACTGTGCAAAAGTTTTAGGCAGGTGTGAAAAAATGCTGTAAAGTAAGAATGCTTTCAAAAATAGACATGTTAATAGATTATATTTATCAATTAACTAAATGCAAAGTGAGTGAACAGAAGAAAAATCTAAATCAAATCCATATTTGGTGTGACAACCCTTTGCCTTCAAAACAGCATCAATTCTTCTAGGTACACTTGCACAAAGTCAGGGATTTTGTAGGCATATAGTCAGGTGTATGATTAAACAATTATACCAAACAGGTGCTAATGATCATCAATTCAATATGTAGGTTGAAACACAATCATTAACTGAAACAGAAACAGCTGTGTAGGAGGAATAAAACTGGGTGAGGAACAGCCAAACTCAGCTAACAAGGTGAGGTTGCTGAAGACAGTTTACTGTCAAAAGTCATACACCATGGCAAGACTGAGCACAGCAACAAGACACAAGGTAGTTATACTGCATCAGCAAGGTCTCTCCCAGGCAGAAATTTCAAGGCAGACAGGGGTTTCCAGATGTGCTGTCCAAGCTCTTTTGAAGAAGCACAAAGAAACGGGCAACGTTGAGGACCGTAGACGCAGTGGTCGGCCAAGGAAACTTACTGCAGCAGATGAAAGACACATCATGCTTACTTCCCTTCGCAATCGGAAGATGTCCAGCAGTGCCATCAGCTCAGAACTAGCTGAAAACAGTGGGACCCTGGTACACCCATCTACTGTCCGGAGAAGTCTGGTCAGAAGTGGCCTTCATGGAAGACTTGCGGCCAAAAAGCCATACCTTCGAAGTGGAAACAAGGCCAAGCGACTCAACTATGCACGAAAACACAGGATCTGGGGTGCAGAAAAATGGCAGCAGGTGCTCTGGACTGATGAGTCAAAATTTGAAATATTTGGCTGTAGCAGAAGGCAGTTTGTTCGCCGAAGGGCTGGAGAGCGCATACGAATGAGTGTCTGCAGGCAACAGTGAAGCATGGTGGAGGTTCCTTGCAAGTTTGGGGCTGCATTTCTGCAAATGGAGTTGGGGATTTGGTCAGAATTAATGGTCTCCTCAATGCTGAGAAGTACAGGCAGATACTTATCCATCATGCAATACCATCAGGGAGGCATCTGATTGGCCCCAAATTTATTCTGCAGCATGACAACGACCCCAAACATACAGCGAAAGTCATTAAGAACTATCTTCAGCGTAAAGAAGAAGAAGGAGTCCTGGAAGTGATGGTATGGCCCACACAGAGCCCTGATCTCAACATCATCGAGTCTGTCTGGGATTACATGAAGAGAGAGAAGCAACTGAGGCTGCCTAAATCCACAGAAGAACTGTGGTTAGTTCTCCAAGATGTTTGGGCCAACCTACCTGCCGAGTTCCTTCAAAAACTGTGTGCAAGTGTACCTAGAAGAACTGATGCTTGATGCTGTTTTGAAGGCAAAGGGTGGTCACACCAAATATGGATTTGATTTAGATTTTTCTTCTGTTCACTCACTTTGCATTTAGTTAATTGATAAATATAATCTATTAACATGTCTATTTTTGAAAGCATTCTTACTTTACAGCATTTTTCCACACCTGCCTAAAACTTTTGCACAGTACTGTATATATATATATATATATATATATATATATATATATATATATATATATATATATATATATATATATATATATACACACATACACATCAGACCAAAAATGTTGTACCAAATCTCTCTCTCTCTCTCTATATATATCATATCATCATAGTCTCAGTTTTAGTCATAGCCCCCCTCACCCCGGTATTAAGAATCACTCTAGTCTTTGCCTTTGCTGTAGTTTTGACCAAAATCCAATTAATTTCTAGGGGAAGTTGACAAGTGTTGATTCGGTGCTTTGTCAATGATATACTTATTATTCATCTTTATGAAGACCCTTCCTGGCAGATGGTAAAACATAAAGCTAAATCATCTGCATATAAATGCCGGAATCCTGAAATTCAATAAGGCAGATAATGAAACACCTGCCTAATCTTTTCAATCAACGAGAATATTGGTGAAGAAAGTGTGTTCTAAAATGTCACTGTTTTAAAGTTGTAAAGTCCTATTCAAGAATATGCTTTTTGATTAGACATATTTAAAAGGATTTATAGAAATAAAGCATCTTCTTAAAACAGCCATTTTGTTTATATTATAAGTATAATGCAGGGAAGTGAAGGTATATTCAAATCTAAATTAAACAGCTGAATTCTGAGAATTTGGAGATTTTAATGAATGCAAGCTAGAGATCTGGTAACAAGCTATTTAACACTAGAGCTGGCCATACTTGTATAAATTCCTCATATGCTCTTATCAATGCCTCCTGTCACTGCTGCAGAAGTGTTGCTACAGTAACTTCAAAAGGCAACTTAATTAGCATTTTATCTCTGAAGGCCTTTGTTCTCATTTCAAGTGAAAATATATTGGTGGGTTAAACAAAGTGGGGCCCTCTGTAATAAAAATAAACCCCACCCTTGCTCCAATCTCTTCTTGACTGTCAGCTCACATCTTAAATGAAGTAAACAATGCTGCAGGTAATGACAATTCAAACACAGTGGAACCTTAAGTATCCAGTTTTATATTGATATAGTGGAGCATGCGGGTCCAGTTTCAAAGAGATCTCTGTGTGAACTGTGAGAAATCTGTTCAATCGCTTTTAAGAACAACAGTATGTACGGATAGTGCCATTTCCTATCAGTGTACGGGTTGGCGTAACTAGCTATTTTTATGCTGTGTTTTGGATAAGTACAACCTACAGTGATTCAACAATGTGCATAGATTGAATAATCTTTCAGTAGGGATTCTCTTTCACAAGACATTTTAGGGTAATTTTATTACCACTCCTATTTTACAATCAATGTTCAGTTTGAAATGCTTTTCATTTTAGCATTGTGTAGAAATACCAATTAACCTGATTGTTACCATTTATATTGAATACATAAGTACTAAATAAAGACTTAAGTCCCACTTAAAACGAGTAAAACATGATTACAATTTGTGAATGTAATACAACAGGCTCTGGCTTGCCAAGAACCCAGATATATTTTGAGAGGGTGATTTCTTCATATTGATTGAAGTATATGTTGAAATGTTGCCCAAGAAGAGAATCATCTGGTATGTGTATTGTTTGATCTACATGTGTTTTTACTTCAGCGTTTGAATATTCTGTAGAAATAAATCATGTTGCTCACAAACTGAATTGTAGCAGTCTACACAGGATACAGAGCAATTAATATCACTCAGGTTTCGAGACTGCGCCACCGCACAGTTTATAGTGTCATGACGGAGACTGGGCAACTGCATGTGGGGGTGCTGACACTGACAGTAAGATAACGTGGGATTTAAAGGATATACTGAAGACACAGTAAGGATTTAAATAAGTTAAATTAATTACAACAAGGGAAAGACCTCGTGACAGCCTGGAGAGACAGCTGACTGGAGGAAAGAGACCCCATTGGGGCTGGCAAGGGTTAGCTACCCTTGTCGGCAGTATCCAGCTCTGTGTTTACAGGATGCTGGAGACACCCGCCCAAGGCTTCAAAGAAATTAAACAGGAAAATACCCCTAGAGTCTGCGAGAGCGGGGGCGGAAGATGACTCAACGTTGGACAACACGGTTAAGGACTTAGGAACGGAAACAGATATGAGTATGGAGAGTACTTCACAAAAGACTAGTTCAAGATCTGCAGTTAGCAAAGACATGGAACTCCAGGTTTGTGTCTGTGGCTGGAGCAAGGCGACAACAGTCAGGGGTTTGAAGATTCATCAAGGGAGAATGAAATGCTTGAGGGAGAAGGGACAAGGGCCTCGCATTGATCAGTACTTCTTACGAAGACAGTCAAGTCAGTCGAATGAAATCCAGCGACAGGAAGCAAACCACAGTTCGCAGGATATCAGCACCCTGTCATAGATGTGAGGAGGACTTGCATGGACACAGTTAGTGATGAACCTAATGATCCTTGTGAACCCGGGCAGACAAACCAGCGTAAGAGAGAAAAGAACCTCAACGGGCACAAGCCTGGAGTTAAATGGCCAAGAGCTTGTGAGAAAACTGCATGGGACACAGTAAACACAGATCTCTGCATTGCATTGGAAAGGTTAAGTGGAACAGTTGAAAAGAAACTGGATAAATTTGGGGACATCATCTACGCATATGGAAGCGAGAGGTTTGGAGTTGAAAAAGGAAGGAAAAAGTACAAACTATTCCTGGAAAGTCTAGACGGCAGCAGGAGATTGAATGCTTAGTTAGAGAAAGGAGACAGCTGAGGAAGCAATGGAGAAGAGCAGAAGAAAGTCAGAAGGAGGGACTCAATCTCTTACAAAGGGTCATAAAACATAAGCTTGCAACATTGCGCAGAGCTGAGCGCCTCTGAAACGCTACAAAAAGAAGGAGCGTCGAGAACTAACTTTTATAAAGACCCATTCAAATTTGTAAAGAAGTTATTCACCAGTGAGAAGAATGGCACACTAAAAGCATCTAAGTTTGAGTTGGAGAGATATTTGGAGGAAACGATACAGATTCAAAAAGGCAGGAGCCTATGTCAATTCCTTCAGACATCCCACCTATCAATCCACCAGAATACCAAATGGAGGACTGTGCACCTAAGTGGAAAGAAGTAGAGCAAGCTGTGAAAAAGCAAGGGCCTCATCATCTCCAGGGCCTAATGGAGTTCCGTACAGAGTGTACAAAGAGTGCTTCAGGAGTTCTACGAATCCTGTGGAAACTGATGAAAGTAGCATGAGAAAAACAGGTTGTACCAAGAGCATGGCGCCGAGCAGGTGGAGTCTTTATACCTAAAGAAAAAGATTCTAGCAGCATCAGTCAGTTTCGCCCTATTTCCCTATTAAACGTAGAAGGCAAGATCTTCTTCAGCATTATTGCTCAGAGATTGTCAACTTACCTATTAAAGAACTGCTTCATTGACACTTCAATACAAAAAGCGGGCATTCCAGGTTTCCCAGGATGCTTAGAACACATCAATGTGATCTGGCAACAAATTCAATCAGCTAAAAAGGAGAGGAAGGAGCTCCATGTGACATTCCTGGATTTGGCTAATGCATATGGTTCAGTGCCACATGAACTTCTTTGGGCAGCATTTGATTTTTCAGTGTACCAATGACAATAACAAATCTAGTCAAAGCCTACTTTGGAGATTTGCAATTTAGTTTCTCAACTTCAGAATTCAGCACTACATGGCAATGCCTAGAAGTTGGAATAATGGCAGGATGCACCATTTCTCCACTGGCTTTTACCATGGCAATGGAAGTAATCATTAGGGCATCAAAATGGGTAGTGGGAGGAGAGCTTGGCTTCTGGAATACGACTACCACCAATTCGAGCATACATGGATGACATGACAACCATGACTACAACAGTAGCCTGCACTAATCGGTTATTGGGCAAATTAACCAATAACATTGAATGGGCACGAATACAATTCAAGCCCACTAAATCAAGGAGCATCTCTATAATTAAAGGTAAAGTAGTAGATAAAACGTTCTTCATTAATGGTGAGGCAATACCAACAGTGTCTGAGAAGCCAGTGAAGAGCCTTGGGAGATGGTACAGACGGGGATCTAAAGGACACAGTTCGTGTGGGAGAAGTTAGACAACAAGCTGTGGAAGGGTTGAAGAGCATAGACAGCAGCGCTTTACCAGGCAAACTAAAACTCTGGTGCTTTCAGTTTGGCCTACTGCCACGGTTGCTGTGGCCACTGACTGTGTACGAGGTTTCTTTGACAACAGTAGAGAAGCTGGAAGCTTTAATCAGTTCACACATCAGGAAATGGTTGGGAGTTCCACGCTGCCTCAGCAGAGTGGGACTTTATGGTAAAGGAATACTGCAGCTACCTGTCTCGCTCTAACCGAGGAGTTTAAGTGTGCCAAGGTCCGACTGGAAATGACATTAGTAGAGTCACGCGACAAATGCGTAAGGGAGGCAGCACCTGTGTTGAAAACTGGAAGAAAGTGGGTGGCAAAGAAAGCTGTGGAGGATGCAAAGGCTGCCCTTCGAATTGGTGATATCATGGGGCAAGTTCAGCATGGAAGAGGGGTCTTGGTCTCAGTTCAGCTCCTCCTACATGGCACAAGGCAGCCCCAGCGCAACGGAGGAAGCTTGTAGTCAACGAGGTGCAAAAGCAGGAGGAGAGGATGAGGTGTATAAAGGCCATTTCCCAGGGCAAGCAGGGAGAATGGATGAGATGGGAGAGTGTGGAACAACGCAAGATTGGCTGGCAAGACCTATGGTCAATGGAACAGAGCAGGATCAGTTTCCTTATAAGGTCAACATATGATGTTCTCCCATCACCACAGAACCTAAACCTCTGGGTAGGAGAGGATCCCTCATGTCCTTTGTGTTCATCACCTGCAACATTAAGGCACATTTTGACAGGATGTAAGATGGCTCTTAGCCAAGGACGGTTTACTTGGCGCCATGACCAGGTGCTGCGATGTTTGGCCTTAGCATTGGAAGACAAGCGTAACATGACCAATAAGTTGCCACCTGTTCCATCAAAACATTACACACAAAGACAACATTCCTCCGCCCAGGAGAGCAACCACCAAGAAAGGTGTTAAAACCAATCCTCGCCCAGGACAACTGGAAGCTGCTAGAGACTGGAAAATGCTGGCGGATGTTGGTCAACGGCTTATTTTTCCACCTGAGATTGCCACCACAAACCTTCGACCAGATATTGTCTTGTGGTCTGGATCAGCACGCCTTGTTCACCTGGTAGAGTTAACAGTGCCATGGGAGGATGCTGTAGATGAGGCGTATGAGAGGAAGAAACTGCGGTATGCTCAACTAGCCACTGAAGCGGAACAGCGAGGATGGAGAGTCTGGGTTTACCCAGTGGAAGTGGGATGTCGAGGATTTGTGGCACACTCTACAACCCGGTTTCTCAGAGATGTCGGATTCAATGGCCAAGAGTTGCGTCGCACAGTGAAGAACTTATCTGAAGCAGCAGAGAGGAGCAGCAACTGGCTGTGGTTGAGACGGAAAGATTCTGGCTGGGGATCTCAAGCACAATAGAAAGAAAGAAAGGCTGATATACAGGTAAGTAAGCTGGGCTGAGTTGAGTGGGGGACGGAGGGGGTGATGCTGGGACGCCAGAATCACCGTCGAGCCCTCTTGAGGTGTCGTGGGCTGGTCGACGAAACACCGAGGATGGAAGGTGCCCACTTGAAGACCCCAGAGATGTACCCTACTTAGCTCAATCCAGGCGGTTGTCATGCTGATGCGCTGGGGAGACCGCACTATGGTTGATCCCGGAGCCAGCATCGCAGCCGTTGTGTGTGCTGATGCGCTAGGGAGGCAAAATAAGCTGATCCCTGGAGCCAGCATTACACTTCAGCCATCAACACCAGACAGAAGGATATCTACATCATCATATGGAAGGAAGCGCAAATGAATGGAGACACATATGGATCACATTAGTTTACTGTGAAGCTACGTCTTAGTTGGTGCTTATCTTGGCGAGAGCCAAGTTCAAATCAGCATGAAGTTTTAACATCTACTCTCATGTAATGGAAATCATCTTTATGTAACTGTTTTGGTGACATTCCAATTGTTTTTGCATCCAATGTGTTTTACAATTAAAATGAATGCAAACTTATATCAGACAGGTTTCCTGCTTGTGCTTAAAAGCAAATTCTTACCAAGCCTCTTTATACAAAATATACCAGCAAACAGTACAACTCAATTTTCAAATGGAAATTAAAGATAATACTATTGAAATGAAAATGGAATAGGCAGCAGGGTTAAAGTTCAAACCAGTGCATTGAAATCTACTTTCTTAATTTATTTTTTAACATCATTAAACATCATTTAATTCAGGATACAGTATGCAAAGACTGCAAATACACTGCAGTAGATAACCGGCTGGAACCTGTTACCTTTGCTATTAGTCACATGGTGCGATTGCAGCTAGACCATCGGAGTTTAAACTGTAACGCACGATATTCTAGCATTTTCTGTTCAGTAACGTCAGACTAGTGGGGCTTCCTGAAGGGGCTGAAGGCGATGACCCCATCCACTTTCTTCAGCAGAAAATTCCACATTGGTATCTGACCCTGAAAGTAGGGAAGGGGAGGCCTGGATTTGGGGATTTGGGGATTTGGTGGTAGATAGGGAGCGGAATCAGCAAGTGAGAGGGAGTACAGATGTTAACCGTGGCTTGAGATTTATGACCTGCAGTGTGCTCCCTCTGGCTCTCTGCTTTATCATCCTACATTTTTGTAACCACGCTCCCTTCTCAGTTTATTGTGTTTTTGTCATTACTGTGCTACTGTGCTATACAGGGGTTTTCAACCAGGGGTACGCGTACATCACGTCCACATTTTCCACCTGTACGCATGCATGATTTCGATTGAGTGGATTTCCACTCTGTTATATATAGGTGAAGCAGGCGTCTGGCGATTTGTGCCTATTGAGAGCACTCTGTGTTGCTTGTGATCTTTCTGTTTTCAACTGGTCGTATCAGTGAAGCACAGTGTTTCTGCATTTTTTTGAAGTATAAATGCTCTGGTAAACATAAATAGTCATCACAATACTCATACTTTGACGGGTTTTGTTTATTACCACTACTGCATTTTATTAACAGCAATAGCGGCTGGTTGAATATGTGTTCGGTGTTTGATACATTTCTTACTTGCAATAGAAAAATGAAAGAAAACAGTCAGAAAGTGCAAAACAACATAAAGTTATAAGGAGTCCCTTTGGATCATTTTTAGTTAGTAATCATAGTTTTATCTTGAGGTTAATGTTTTTGATATTGTAAACATTTTAAACGGCACACAATTACTGTATGCTGAGGTGGGAAGTAAATAGTAACATGGTAAACATTTACAGTGCAGACTATTTTGTATTATTTATAATGACTTTTCCCAATAGAAAGCGAAAGATTCCTAAATACTACCTTTTAATTCTTTGCATCCAAGTTTTAAGAATGAAGCCTACTGTTTGGTTTTCTGTCTATTTCTCAGTCCTAGACTATTATGTAAAATGATATATTAAATAAACAGGAGAAAAAAGAAATGTGTTAACCAGATTATTCTGCCTTATATTGTAACTGTGGTACCATTCAGTGATCGAAAATTGTAAAGGGTACTTTAGCTGAAACCTCGCGACAGAAGGGGTACAGTTTCAAAAAAAGGTTGCAAACCCCTGGATATTGCTATATGATGAGTGCCGAGTCAATGATCTTTCTCCATGTCACATATCTTTATTTTCTGAGTGCTAGGTCTTTTACTCGTTCACTCTTCCTGATCTTTATTCCTATCTTTGACCATGGCTAGTGTTGTCATTAACTCCTGGAATTTACGAGGGGCCAATCATCCTATAAGAGAACAGTGCTTAGGTGATCTCTTAAGAAAAAAGATGGATACTTCATGTTTTCAGGAAACTCATTTGGTTTCAAGTGATGTTGCAAGGTAATTGCATATTCCTCTGTTCAGAATAAACAGGGGATATTCTGCTAAGTGACTATGCTGTTGAATAATGAAGAGGTTTGTATTGCCATTCTCTATGCACCAAATATCTTAGACTCACAGTTTTTTGACCATATGAAACATGCATTGGCCTCATTGGGGAATATCCCTGTTATATTTCTTCTATCTGGTAAGACTATTTACATGACATCATTTTTTTGGAAAGATCTACGGCTCGGTTACACTTATTCTTGTCTGGATATTATGTTGTATTTCTGTATTAATGTGACATTTTTAATTGTACTGTCTCCCCCATTTCCCTATTCCCAAAGGGTGGGGAAAAGAAAGGAACAATTTATAAAAATAATTGTTCACAAAAAAAAGAAGATGCTTTGAAGTCATCCTCTATGAAGCAGTTTCATAGGAGCATGGGTTTTGAGGTTTTAAATGGACAGATATGAGGAAGGGAAAGACAAACTGTTATTTACAAGGTTAATAGGCACATTCCTACTGAATCTGCTACACTAGATTTTTTTTAAAAAATTTAGAGAATCTCCAATTATTTTCTCCCAATTTGGAATTCCCATGTATTAGTATTATTTTTTTTAATTGACAGCTACTGGTAAGTCATGGATACCTTTCATAATTTGCATGTTGGAAGTAGCGAGTATATCCCTTCCCTTCAGTTGGTGCATACCTCCCTTTTTTAACAATTTCCATTTTTTCTTTGAAAATTGATTTGTAACCAAATCGACTATGATGTCTCAATTGTCTGACTTTTTTTTAATTTGTAAAAAGCAATTCTAAATATTACTTCGAAGTTCTCAATATAATTCTCAATAACGGTCCATTTAATATTAGCAATATCGCGGACAATTCAGCTATTCTTACATCGCGCACCCTTGCATTTATGTCCCGCCTCTGCTCACTCGTGATTGGGCACCTGCATAACAAGGGGCAGATCTTTAATTCTCCCATTGGTTAAACCTACTCAATACCTTCAACTGTTTATGTCCCGCCTCTGCTCACTTATGAGTGGACTGTGGTGGAGAAAATGCTGTCTTCTATTGGTTGATTATATTTTATATAAAAAAATAAAATTCTGCACTATTAAATTAAAAAAAAAAAAAAAAAAAGAATCTGTGATCAACTCTTTAGTTGATTAACTGTACTGTATATTTTGAGGGCATTTTAAGCACTCAAAATCTACAGGGAAAAAAAACACTCTGTCAGTAAGAGCTGTGATCTGATGCAAGCAGAGGAGAGTATTTAACATGCCATCCTGAGTGATGAAAGTAATCGTGCCATACAGCCTTTAATCCCATCACTACGTGACCCGAGGGCAGCTGTTTCAGCACCATAGACAGCTCCTATTAGCGTTCATGGCTCTGTAGTGAACACACTGTTATTGAACAGAGACGATGGACCTCAACATATGTTACCACAAGGACATTCTGCTTTGTAATCCTGGGGTATAGTCTGCAGTTATGCAAGCTCTAGTAAAACCCTCCCTTACAAGACTGTAATCAATGAATTATTCAAGCCTGAAATCAAAAAGGCTACAGTTTCTTCTGTGCTTTGCTGCCCCAAGGAAAGATCAACAATTTGTTTTATAGGGTCTATTGCTAAAAAGAAGAATATACTGGTACATAATGGCTTAAAACATGTATTTTTCAGATGCTTCTAGTTCAAAGTAAAATAAAAAGTGTATAATATAATTAGGGTTTCTGATTTTCAGTGTTTTACCCTGACTTTTCTCTCCTTTAAGAATTCAATTGATTCCTGTTAAGCCATTCGTGTATCTCAATCACAACTGAATCTCACATTTTAATTTTTTCTGTGAAACAACTAAATGAGTTTTTAAATGGGCCAGGCCTTAATTTTTTATTTATAACATACAAACAAGATTGCAACATGTTAATAAGCGACTAATCTTTATTAAAGCTATTATGAAAAATTAAATATTTTATGCTGGACACACTTTGTTACAATCGTTCTGCATGACTGTATTTACATTAATAAAGAGGAGTCGCTTCTGCTTTGAAATGAAAAGGTAAGACTTACAATTTAAAAGCCCATTTAACTGTTTCATAGAAAAAAAAACAGTCAATTAAATCAATTTTACTATTAACGCATTTCTCAGTTGTGATTGAGGTACACAAAAGGCTTAACAGGAATCAACTGAATTTTTAAAGGAGAGTAGAAAAGTCGGGGTAAAAAACACAGAAAATCAGAAGCCCTAAATATAATAGCCCATTTTTATAAATTATTAAATCTTCGACATACTACTTCTTCTTCTTCTTCTTCTTCTTCTTCTTCTTCTTCTTCTTCTTCTTCTTCTTCTTCTTCTTCTTTGGCACGCTACTCCTCTTACACTGTTTAAGCTACAAACGCCGTTCAAACTTTAAAACGTGTAGACCGGTCTGGAATAGTGTGCTTGTATACAACTTTTTGATATCTTTTATACTTTTAAAATATTAAGCTTGTTGTCCTTTTTTTGTCCATCTTCATTCACTTTAATGGGACTTTTGTCAACATTCTAAAGCATTGTTTAACCCTCTAATGCACACATTTTGGTTTTTCATTACAAAAAAATATTCCATCCTATTTTTTGGAAGATTGGGGCTCTCTGATAATGTATCAATCATTACACTTTTCACTTTTCACTAAACAAGTATAGTAGATACAAGCACTCTTCTCATAAGAAAATTTGTTCAGAACATTTGTATTGTGTAGCAAGCTCAATTTTAAGTCATTTAATTATAGCATCACAATCAAACTTTGGCCATTTAAAAAAAATACAATTACCAAGATAAAAAAAAAATCAGTTCACAGTGTTTGCATTTTTTCTCCATTTGATGAATCTCTTCCTCTATTCTTTGAATCTCTCATTCTGTGTGAAATGTCAGGAAGCAGTTGCTGGTAGCTGTGAAGCAGAGGTGGACATCACATTTCCTGCACTTGACTTTTGGAGTGCCCTTGCATCCTGGTCTCCTGCATCGCCCCTTTTTTTCGCCCAGTGGGATGTGCCATCCAGGTGCACATCTGGGACTGGGATTGGAGTGGTGGGTCCCTGCCTCCTCCTCTTCTCCTCATATTCACTGGAAATCCCACCACTGGGACGACCTGTCTTCCGCTCCAGATTTTTCCCACATTTGCAGAGGCTCTGTGCGATGTAGGATTTGAAGGAGTACAGCCTCATTTGTTCTTCTTTTGACATATCGCTGGCATCACAATCCCATCTGTAGAGCAGCCAGGCAGTCACCACTGTCATGTCCAGGAAGTGGAACACCATGCGGTGATACCACTTTTTGGATCTGATCTTTGTGCGGTAGGGTGCGATGAGCGAGTCAAGCAGGTCAACTCCTCCCATGTGCCGCTTGTAATTCTTGTGCTTGGGTACAGGTTGGGCCAGGCGGAGGACCATATTTCCACTTGCTCCCACATCTGCCAACTCGGGGGGCTGCAGTACTTTCCCTGTGTACACTTCAAAGTTGTGTGGGATACTGTCAGAGCCAGCCAGGACCATCACCTTGTAGCCCCACTTCCTCGGTTTCATGGGCAGGTATTGCTTCAGGCGACTCCGCCCCTTGAATGGGGCCATTTGCTCATCGACACTCAGCTGCTCTGACATGGGTATGGCGAGATGAGTGATCAGGGGCCGGATCTTGTAAAGCTCATCAAAGTTACCCTCTTCTCTGCCTGGTTGTGCATTGTTGACATTGAAATGCAGGAATCTTTTGATGGCTTCCCATCTTGTCAGAGGCAATGTGTCTGCTACTTGAGCTACTTTGCTGGATGAGCACCATAACATGCAAGTTGCTGGCAGTCCAAACAAGGACATGTACAGGACAATACCCAAGAACTACTCTAGTTCTTTGGCTGTGAGGTTAAGTGGCTTATTGGCATCACACTGTGTAGCATATAGCGTATTTCACTGCCTCTCATACCTGATTCTGGGATCCATTCTTCCTCACTGTCACTGCCCTGAAGCTCACTGTCCTCACTATCAGAAGGTATGACCCTAACTGCCCTATAAGGCTCCTTTCGCCCATAAAATGTCCCTGTGTCCATTGCTTGTGAATATCAGTGGATATGTTAGCAAGTCCACCATTGTACACCAAATCACATGTCCTCCATTGAGCATGATATTGCCCTGCAAAGGAGCCTTATTGTCAAGTTATCTCTATATAAATATGCTAAAAAATGAAATGTATCTTACCCTCTGCTCACACCATGCGCTCACGTGGCTCTGCTTCATGAAAGGATGTCCCTCCCCCACTCAAAACATCATACCCACTTCTGCACCTCATTGGATTGTTCACAGACATGTCATCACACATTGTGATGTGCAGGGATGGAAAAAAAATTATATGGGGTGGGTCTGAGGGTCAAAAAGCTTTTCTGTTGCCTGAGGGCAACGATGTGCAGTAACTCCCAGACTTCCAACATTCTATTTACTGTAAACGATGTAACTTTTGACACAAATCAGCTACTTTGACCATTTTCCCAACAAGTAAGACAAACAGTTAGAGGAATCTATCATATGGAATCTTCCTCTACTTCTCTGCTATTCAAATCTGAAATCAAAACATAAATAACTTTTACCAATCAAGAGGTACAGCTGTTTTAGTAACCGCATCAACTAAATTCTCTATAACTTTTTGTAAACAACTGAAATTTTGACCACTTTCCCAATAAGCTAGACAAAAAGTTAGAGTGTATGACATCTTCCTCTACTTCTCTGCTATTCAAATATGAAATCAAAACAGAAATAACTTTTACCAATCAAGAGGTACACCTGTTTTAGTAACCACACCAACTCAATTTTCTCTAACTTTTTATAAACAACTGCCATTTTGACCACTTTCACAACAAGTTAGACAACTACTTAGAGCAAATGAAATCTTCCTCTACTTCTCTGCCATTCAAATATGAAATCAAAACAGGAATGGCGTCTACCAATCAAAAAGAACAGCTGTTTTAGTAACCGCATCAACTTCTTTCAGTAGGCTACTTCCCACTGTTGAATTAACTGTCATAGAACTTTGAGAAATTTCAAATTATAGCACATTCTAAGCATGAGACAATTAGTAAACAATGTGACTTTTGACACAAATCAGCTACTTTGACCACTTTCCCAATAAAGCGAGCCCCACAACTTTACTTGTAAAGTTACCATCTAGTTATTATTATTATTTATTTATTAGCAGATGCCCTTATCCAGGGCTACTTACAATTGTTACAGGATATCACATTATTTTTACATACAATTACTCATTTATACAGTTGGGTTTTTACTGGAGCAATCTAGGTAAAGTACCTTTCTCAAGGGTACAGCAGCAGTGTCCCCCACCTGGGATTGAACCCACGACCCTCTGGTCAAGAGTCCAGAGCCCTAACCACTATTCCACACTGCTGATTACTGTACAACAGTGGTGCCCAGTCCTGGTCCTCAATCTTCATTCCAATCTGACCGTTAGCAGGTTCAATTAAATCATTTTGCCCGGGTTTGGATAAAGTCCTGGACTGGAATGGTTTTCGAGAGCCAGTTAGGCAGCACTCCACTGCAGTATCTAACCACTAACAAAGCTTAAAAAGCAACCTTTAAAATAAAGCATTGCATGTTTTCTAACTCCACATTAAGCACTTGTTATAAATGATGTAGAATAATCTTATGCAATGTGCTATAAACCATCATGTATTATATCATTATTGTCACAATAATATTATGTGGTTCTTCAATTCAACGTCCCGAAATTGTATAATAGGCTTTGCCACTTTCAAGTTATAAAAATGTTTCTGACCAACTGAAGCACTGCCGTGGCTGAGTGGAGAGAGTGGAGTCTAAGATGACAAATAGGACAGTGAAGGATTTGGATGGAAAACACATCTAACACCATCTTTTGTTTGCTAAAGGAAGAGATTTACTCAGAAGTGAACGTGCTTTGAAAATACCCACTCAAGTGCAAAGCCCATTTAATCTGCTGCACTCTACAAGGTGAGCAATTACAGTATTTTGTGCACTCTTTCATTGGATGGGGTTAAGCATTTTTATACTGTTCATGTATCTACTCAAAGCTGTCTTTCTGCTTTCCGCTCAGTGGGAGCAGATGCTTGATCGTCCACCATGGAAGGTAATATCCATGTACATGCATGTACCTGGTAACCAAGCAAGATAGTTAATACATGAAACAGACTTCAATAGTCCTTGAAATAAGTCTTCTTATTGTTACCAGCATGTTAAATGAAAGTCTCAGGGTACAGAGAGCAGTTGAAAGTAGTAGTTTCATGAAGACTACATTGATGTTTCGGATCGTACTGTTGGTCTTGTTCCAACAACCCAGCATCACAATCATGTACCGATTGCAATTTGCAAAAAGGTATATACATCGATTTAGATTTTCCACAATGTTCAGTTAGAATGTGTGCATTTGTGTGATTGCACATTGCTTTGGGGGACAAGCTCTGTGCAGTATTGCCAAAGTCATGTTTAAACTCAGTCCAGCTGGGAAGCGTGGCTTCCAGAATGTTAATGTAATTGTTAATGTGATCAGATTCCTTGTTATAAATCATTCTCCTCCTAAATACTGTAGGAGGAGAATGAATCTTGATTAAGATCCAGCTGGAGGCAACAGCAATCTCTGCAAACTTCGCATGAGAGTATGCGTTAAAGCCGAACGGTGTTAACATCCTAACATCTCAAAGTCCACGCTGGAAATAATGTATAATACCACTGATAGAATATTGTGAAGGATTTATTTAGACCGGTGTTTCAGGTTGAACGTCAGATTACAATTTATACCCTATTCACACTACACAATAATGCACAACCACACTCGGATTGCCATGAACTGCCTTTTCAAATGGTTTTATGTTGTTAATGAGTCCTTATTTTTAGTTTTAGTCATCATCTTGAATGATTTTTTTTCTTCTGTTTTAGAAATGCTTTATTGGGTCAACTTTCCAAAAAGGACGTAAGAGGGTGGTTCCAATGGCCAAAGACAATATAATTGTGTCTTTCTTGTTCGGCAAGCTTTCTATGGTACCTGTACCTAGCCACACTCAGGACTGTGTTTTACATCTTCCGAAACCAAAGAATAAACTGAAAATTATCACAAAGGTATTGCACTATGCTGTATACTCAGCAAACAATAACAATGCCTTACTACACTTTTGTATGATTTTACCACAGTAAACTAGTCTCCAAACCACATTTTCAGATATAAGTTACTCAGTTACCCTCCCCCCCACCCCATTGTTCACAGACCAGGGCGCAGATGCTGTGCTGATGTTGTGTGTAAGATGGTGGCTGCTGGTGACTGTAGTTTTAAAATGAATTTTTCTCAAGGTGTTGGAAGATATGGTTTGAAGCCCTGTCTTTTGAGAGACACGCAGAAGCTGAGGCAAATTGCAATGCTGCAGACATGCATTGTTCTTTGTGCTGGAGTACATCTTGTAGTATTCTGAACATTCCTGATATTTAAATGGCTTGTGATGTGAGACAGCATGCCCCTGTTAAAGAATGTGAAGTCTTGTCATGTTGTGCTTGCCTAACATTGATTGATTTGGATGTGGTCCAGACAAACTCCAAACTCAAGCAGACAAAAGGCAGAGACAACGGGGGCAGTAATTGACTGAAACACATCGGATGTGAATTATTGTGGTAAGGATCAATTGTCAATAACTAGCTCACTAACATATTACACAATTTTGTTCATTAGTTACTATTCAGTAACGCACTGTATTTATAAACCAATAAAGAGGTAACTAAAAATGTTCAGGAAACATCAGGTGCCTTCTTAGTGATCATCAACTTCAAAATAATAGCATTGAAATGGGATTCAATTTGTAAAGCTCTTAAAGATTTTACTCAAGTCATTTTGCAAATGAGATAAGGTTTTATGTTACATTAAATTAGAAAATGATTCAGCACCATCAGCCAATTGGCTTCCAGCTCTTGCAGGCTTCTATCAGACGGTAGATGCTCGCTGCTACGTCATCAGCTATGAATTAACCTGCGCAAGTGCCGACTGGTTCATTTTGATTTGCCGTAATGAAAGCTTTCAGAAAATGCCGATCATTTTGAACAGCCCCAAAAGAATCACTTAATACCTTGTTTCACAATCCTCTAGGGGGCAGAAGACATACATTGTGTTTGTTGCAATTGAGAACATCTTAAAACCGAACTTTCAGTCTACCTGGAAACGCTCGATTATTTGCAATTGAAACTATCCGGCAGACTATCATTAGTACTGTCCTCCATGCTAACCACAGGATCATCCACAGTTAGGATGCTACTTTTAGTCCATTGCAATTTACCCAGACAATTCAGTATTAGTGCACCACTGATGTTATGTATGCAATCCTTTTTGAACATTTTCAGGACACCTTTCCTCAAACTGTTCTTAGCAGAAGGGTACATGACAAATTATTACAAATGTCACAAATGTTAACTGTTTTATTCACTGGCAGTTTTATTTGTACGCTGTTTTAGTCACACAATTTATTGTATTTTTACACTGTGTGTTATTTATTATGATACCCAAAGGGAGGCCCCAATAAGGGAGAGAAGCAGCACTGGAGCCTAAGCAACAAATACATTGAAGAGAAGCAGCACTGGAGCCTAAACAACAAATACATTGAAGAGAAGCAGCACTGGAGCCTAAACAACAAATACATTAAAAAGAAGCAGAAGGAAATAAACCAGCACAACTAAATGCAGTGAAGACTCTATGTCACAGAAAAGAAAGTTAAGTACTGTTTGCATTGTTGAGATTAAGAGAATACTGTTTCACTTGTGTCGTGTACGTAAGTGTCCCTTTGATGGATGCTAGTGTTCTAGTTATTGTTAACTGTCACACGACTCCAGTACATAGGGACTGTGAATGGAATAGGTATACTGTCGGACTGGAACATGTCTTTATTGTTTTATGAGTGCTGACACGTTGTAGTTTGTCTGTTCCAGGGCTTGCCTTCTCTCTCTCTCCATTCCAGAAGAAGGATTGCACGGAAGACAGACTGCTGTATTACCTGCAGACACCCCGATTAGCGAGGCTCTCACCTACTAGAGTTAAGTATCAGTGGCCGGGTCGGAAGACTAATGCTCTTGTAGAGAGGGGCCGAATGCTGGGTGTGAATTAGCCCCGCTCAGAGAGTGAGACGGGGAAGGGAGAGAGAGTATTAAGGAGGAGAGTATTAAGGACGGATTGTTTCTCCAGGATCGACGTCACGGAGGGAGGGAGGAAGCACCCCCTGGAGGCGGGCGTGGGATCTGGATGCAAAGTATTGGCAATGAGCCAGTTGGACTTTCATGGACAAATTAAAGTGCTTGTATTATGGTGAAGACCACTTTGTAGAAGATTGCCTTTTGTCCTTTGAGGAACTAGACACTCTGCGACCATTGAAGGTCAGGTGACACTATAATGGTATTGTGGATAATCGACCTCCTAAACAGTGTGGGACATTTTTGGAATCCTTAGGTGGGACTGAACTATACCTTTTTTAACCTACCTGAATACTTACTGTGTGGGTATTAAATTATAGTATCCCTGGGAAAACCACTGTTATAAAGAACAACCATTTTTACTTACCTGTCTGTGTGGTTCCTGTGCGCTCCTGGGGTGGTTCAGTGGTCACTCTGAGATCCAAACAACCTGTCGGGTATAGAAGAGAAGGTTATTATAAAAAATATACTTACCTGTAAAGTCACACAAACAAACTCCTGACACAAGTTCCAGGTAGATCTATTATTATTATTATTTTTATTATTATTTATTTCTTAGCAGACACCCTTATCCAGGGCGACTTACAATTGTTACAAGATACCACATTATTTCTACACACAATTACATTATTTTTTACACATTATTTTTACATACAATTACCCATTTATACAGTTGGGTTTTTACTGGAGCAATCTAGTTAAAGTACCTTGCTCAAGGGTACAGCAGCAGTGTCCCCCACCTGGGATTGAACCCACGACCCTCTGGTCAAAAGTCCAGAGCCCTAACCTCTCGAAGGCTCTACCTTGACTTTTGTTTGCGCCCTTTGACTTGGGACACATAACTCCCATCATGGTCAACTACCACACGGGAGAGCCTGCATGAACATGCACTATCGTATTATTATTTATACGCTTATATATTATATTATTATACGTGAACTAATAAGTAACTATAAAGACAAGCATTGCTGTTAACACTGAATACTGTTTCACACCTGCACTGAAGCAACCTGTTTTATTCACACCTACCTTAATGAGTCTTTGTGTGAGACTGACCACTGGACTAACTAATCCACCTCTCTATTAGGAAATGGGTTGCTGATTTCACCTCTACTTATAAAAATGCTGATAAAATATTCCCTCTGAAAGGTATGCTTATTCAAGCCCAGCATCGTGGTGCTCAAATATCAAGGGACCAACATCGAGGAGAGAGAGCTGCTGTATATTCTACCAGAGATGTTTCAAAGGCAGAACTAGACAATCATATGGGGAAGGGAAAGGAGTATTGAAACTAAGGCTAAGAAACTGATTTTGAAGCCTTGGCTCAACACTTTAACATACCCCGTTAGCACTAAACTTACAAAGATAACATTAGGCAGCCCATGTCAGTCAAGGTCGGTGAAACCAGCCGGAAATCTCAAAGTTGTTGGAAATGTGCATTTACAGATCAGCAGGGTATACAGTTTGCGGTCTGTTAGTTTTCTATAGCTTTAAATAAGATCATTGACCTTTAGGGTTAAAATAAATCAGGTTGCTTCGAGATTGCCTCAGTAGAAGGAAAGCAACACTGTTTGAAATAAACCCCCATTCCTAGTCATCATGTACTGGCAGCAGGGTCAGTGTCTGACTCGTAAGATTGGATCTGTCAGAGCCAGCTACTCTTTCTTAATTGAATCACAATATTTCATCCTCAGCAGAATAAGCAGGGTACAGTATGTTTGCATGTCATGACAAAAGCCATTTTATTAAATTAACTTTAGTAATTTCAGGATTCGTAGCATCGCTGCTCCTCAGGTCTGAACCTCTGGTCTCAGTCGTATTAATGAGCCTGTGATGGGGTACCCCTGCCCCTGTGTTTATTTATATTATGATTTAAATGTACTGTTTTGTGTTTTTTAAACACTGTTTTATTGTTATTATTGTTTTACAGCCTGAATGGGTTTAAAATGCAGCATCCAGATAAAATGAGAAAGCCTGTGCCGAATGTTGTCAAGGGATAAACTCAAAGAAAATTAAGAACTAAAAATTTGACCAGCATGATACTGTTTGTTCTGTGTCTGTCTGTCTGTCTGTTTTGGCTTGGAGCAGCACAATACTGTTTGTTCAGTGTGTCTGTGTGTGTGTGTGTGTGTGTGTGTTTGTTTGTTTGCTTTTGTCTGTTTTGGCTTGGACCAGTATGCTACTGTTTGTTCAGTGTGTCTGTGTGTGTGTGTGTTTGTTTGTTTTGGTTTGGACCAGCATGATGCTGTTTGTTAGTGTGTGTGTGTGTGTGTGTGTGCGTGTGTTATTATTATTATTATTTGTTTATTTAACAGACGCCTTTATCCATGGCGACTTACAGAGACTAGGGTGTGTGAACTATGCATCAGCTGCAGAGTCACTTACAATTACATCTCACCCGAAAGACAGAGCACAAGGAGGTTAAGTGACTTGCTCAGGGTCACACAATGAGTCAGTGGCTGAGGTGGGATTTGAACCGGGGACCTCCTGATTACAAGCCCTTTTCTTTAACCGCCCTTTTCTTTAACCACTGGTGCTTTTGTTTTGTGTGGTTTGTTTTGTTTAAATGTTTCTTTTATAATAAATCTGTGCCTCGGCGCTTCACTCGTAGTCCTGTGTGTGTGTGTGTGTGTGTGTGTGTGTGTGTGTGTGTGTGTGTGTGTGTGTGTGTGTGTGTGTGTGTGTGTGTGTGTGTGTGTGTGTGTGTGTGTGTGTGTGTGTGTGTGTGTGTGTGTGTGTGTGTGTGTGTGTGTGTGTGTGTGTGTGTGTGTGTGTGTGTGTGTGTGTGTGTGTGTGTGTGTGTGTGTGTGTGTGTGTGTGTGTGTGTGTGTGTGTGTGTGTGTGTGTGTGTGTGTGTGTGTGTGTGTGTGTGTGTGTGTGTGTGTGTGTGTGTGTGTGTGTGTGTGTGTGTGTGTGTGTGTGTGTGTGTGTGTGTGTGTGTGTGTGTGTGTGTGTGTGTGTGTGTGTGTGTGTGTGTGTGTGTGTGTGTGTGTGTGTGTGTGTGTGTGTGTGTGTGTGTGTGTGTGTGTGTGTGTGTGTGTGTGTGTGTGTGTGTGTGTGTGTGTGTGTGTGTGTGTGTGTGTGTGTGTGTGTGTGTGTGTGTGTGTGTGTGTGTGTGTGTGTGTGTGTGTGTGTGTGTGTGTGTGTGTGTGTGTGTGTGTGAGTGTGTGTGTGAGTGTGAGTGTGTGTGTGTGTGTGTGTGTTCCATTCTCTTCCTGGTCTGACATCGCCCACAAGCCATCCGCATCACAGAGCCCTTTCAGTGTTTCAGGGTTTAGGATGGAACCTGACGCTTGTTTATGAGGGCAACAGCTTTTACTGCAGCCCGCTCTCACATGTAGGGTTATAGCAGATGCCATGTCTTTTCTATGCTGCCTCAATATGCTAAGCTCAATACCAACACTGATTGTCTCTGTTTCATAACCAGTCTTGTCTGCCACTCTAATGTATTTGAATGTCATATTTCATTTATTGGACTTACGGCCATTGGACTTACATTGAACCTTTTCATTGTTCTTGGACAACACCCTCTGCTAAACAGGAGATAATGCATGACACTTAAAAAAGATATTATTTAAGCTAGCTTGATGTTAGTTAAAATTCCAGCAAATCTTATTCTGTGTACTATGAATTAATTCTGGAGTTCTGGAGTTCAAAAGAAAAAAACTTATTTATTTATTTATTTATTGTTTGATTCATGATTGTGATTTATAATAAGTGCTGTGCAGTAAGTCTTGTGTAGGGTGTCTTTGATTGTATTTGTCATTTCACACAGTTCGATCAGCCAGAAACTCAGCAACATGTTGCAGTTCTCTCACCAAACCTGTGCACAAGACTACAGCTCTTATACAGATTGTACTGCTGAACAGGGAATATTATTTCAATTGTCCCGTTGGGCAACTAAATAGAAATTCTACAAACTAATAGTGAATTTAAGGGTAGGATTAACCCTTTGCGGTCCTATGTCGGACCTGGTCCGACATAACAATTTTCCCTTTCCGGTCCAATGTCGGACCCTGTCCGACATCATCAAAAAGACGTAAAAAACAGGTCTCTAGTCGTTTTTTTGATGGAAAAAGCCGAAAAAGCATTCAATGGCCGAGTGAGACCGATAGGAGCCGAGAGAAGCCAAAAAAAACAAAAAAAACGAAAACAAAAAGGGGTGTATCTCATGAATACAGATAGCCCCGGCACCACAAAGATAACACGGACATAAACAAACAAGATAGCTGCTTCTGCATCCAACGCTCAAAGAATATCACAGACATTTGACAGCTTTTTTTAGATGTTATAGTAATAAAATAATGACTTGGATCGCATTATTGAGGAGTTTGGTGATAAAACAAGTGATCCGGAGATGATTTATCGGTATACACTACTATGAAGAGGTATATGAAAAATACAGCGAACAAGGGGTGGGGCGGGGCTAAAATTGGAGTTAATAAAAGGTTATAATAAAAAGTTATAATAAAAGGTAAGGAGGCTGTGTGGTCCAGTGGTTAAAGAAAAGGGCTTGAAACCAGGAGGTCCCCGGTTCAAATCCCACCTCAGCCACTGACTCATTGTGTGACCCTGAGCAAGTCACTTAACCTCCTTGTGCTCCGTCTTTCGGGTGAGACGTAATTGTAAGTGACTCTGCAGCTGATGCATAGTTCACACACCCTAGTCTCTGTAAGTCGCCTTGGATAAAGGCGTCTGCCAAATAATAATAATAATAATAATAATAATAATAATAATAATAACAATTATAATTGGGTTTATGTGAAGATGCTCCTGGAGGTGTCAATGTTCCTGGTGAATTTTCTTCCATACAAAGTGACAACAGGCACAGTATAAAACACACCCTACACACAGTGTATTGAGTAACTGAATAGCTAACATTGCAGTTGTTCCCAAACCGTCCTCTGTGGAATTGTCCACCAGATCCACAGTTAATTAGCATAACCCACAACATAATAATAAAATATATATTAACATCTCGCACTCACACAAATCAACCTATCTAGAAACAGGCATATTAAACCGATGTAGATGGGACAAATACGTCACAGGACGGGGCAGGGATAAACGTGTCACAGGATTGTGTGGGGGTAAACATGTCACAGGACCGGGCGGGGGTAAACATGTCACAGGATGGGGCGGGGGTAAACGCCTCACAGGATGGGGCAGGGGTAAACGCTTCACAGGATGGGGCAGGGGTAAACGCCTCACAGGATGGGGCAGGGGTAAATGCCTCACAGGATGGGGTGGGGGTAAACATGTCACAGGATGGGGCGGGGGTAAACGCCTCACAGGATGGGGCAGGGGTAAACGCCTCACAGGATGGGGTGGGGTAAACATGTCACAGGATGGGGCGGGGTAAACGCCTCACAGGATGGGGCAGGGTAAACGCCTCACAGGATGGGGCGGGGTAAACATGTCACAGGATGGGGCGGGGGTAAACATGTCACAGGATGGGGCGGGGTAAACGCCTCACAGGATGGGGCAGGGGTAAACGCCTCACTGGATGGGGAGGGGGTATACGCCTCACAGGATGGGGCAGGGGTAAACGCCTCACAGGATGGGGAGGGGGAAAACGCCTCACAGGACGGGGCCGGGGGTAAACATGTCACAGGATGGGACGGGGTAAACGCCACAGGATGGGGCAGGGTAAACGTGTCACAGGATGGGGAGGGTAACGCCTAACTGAAGTAATAACGTGGTTATTACTTCAGTTACCCCTGAGGTACTGACAATAATCTTGACCCACCCCCCCCCCAGATACTCCTGTGTTAATTGGTCTCAGTGGTGTGCAGTATGCGAGTGGGTGCACTGTGTGGCACAGTGAATGCACATCTGACCTGCTCGTCTACATGCTAGCATGGCGTCTATGCAGCACAGGGGTCTTTCAGACCTCGACCTCCCAGGGGCTTGCAGCTGCCATTGCCATTGACTGTCATCTCTCTTCAGATCCATCCTGGCGTCTTTCCCAGATGTATTAACTTCAAGCAAGCTGTTGCTTGGCCGTCTCACTCCATAAAGAAAAAAGAGAACTATACAGCTATCAAATGTGTAGTTTAAAAGAAATCAAACAGTCCACACTATCTTGGCTTACAGGCCTTGCTTTTATATAGTTCTCATTTTGCTTACCTTACCCACCAGGAAATCTGTTACTCTTGCATTTCCTAGGTCATTTCACCTCCGCAGTGTGTAATGGGGGCCAAGCAACATACTGGCTGAAAAGCATGTCAGTCATTGTTAGTTACTGACAGGAAAAAAGGCCCTTTAGGGGTGGGGGCATGTGACAGAAATACATTGATTCTTGGTTGCAAAGCTCCCTCCCGACCTGTGAGGGCGCTAAGCAGCGAGAACAGAGTTCTTTGGACGGGCTGGTCTGACAGTTCTTTCCCAGGGTCGGAAAGTCGGCCAATCTGGATGAAGGCGAGACTCAGTTGCAAGAACGCATTGACCCGGAAGGGAAACGACGTGGCAGCCGCAGATTGGAGAGGCGGTTGCACTCGTTTACCAAGGGGTTATGTGTGGCGGCTTAAAAGGGGGCTGAGAATCGCAATCTGTTCAGGCTCAGGATAGGGTGCTATCTTTTAGCTGTTATTCTTTGCGTAGAAAATGTTCTAATGCTCTATTATTATTGTATTATATTGTATTATTATTATTTAAATGTACTGTTTTGTGTTTGTTTTAAAACGCAATGTTTTTGTTATTATTGTTTTACAGCATGGATGGGGTTAAAAGCTGTCTTGTATTTGTGAGGTTGAGTCTAGTACTAAAATATGGTAGTGGGGTTTGAAGAACGCAAAATATAGACCTTTACTGTATAATCATTTGAAAATAATGATTTTGTAACCTGTAGAGCAGGGGTCAGCAACCTTATTTTGCAAGAGAGCCTGAGGCAGTGTGGCAGGACGAAAGCTCAGGTGTGTGTGTGTGTGTTGGGAATACTGAGTGGCAGGGAGGGAGATAAAATCAATGAATATATTTTTAATGATTAGTTAAGGCTCCAGCCACAGGTGTATCAATAAGGTAATCATGGGTGGTGAAATGGTTACTGTGTTGATTTAACACTAGAACCGCCACAGCAGTCATTTTGACGTCAACCTGGATTCTGTGCTGCACATGCAAGAGAAAACGTATGTTACTTTCATTTTAAATTAAAAACTACTTTCATTTTTACAGTTTTGTATGTACATATACCTGTATACACATTAGTTTCTTTTGAAATTAGTATTTTATTATAGTTCATTTTTTGAAGTAGAGCTTTATATATGGTAAGTTAGAAAATAAACCCTTTTATGCTTAATTGTTCATTTACATACGGTGTTTTGGCTGTGCAGATGTTTGATATGATGTGCTTGAATAACACTTTTGAGTTGTATCTGATAGTTTGTCTTTCATTTTAATATTGATGTTGTTAAATGTAACCGTCATAATGACTGCCGGCGGTGGTTTTAGGTATAACCGATTCTAGTGTTAATGTCGGTGGAGGTGTTTGTTTACTTTTCGTGTCGTCTTTTTTGTTTTGGCCCTTGTGCTGTTTATTTTGTCAAGTGTGTTTAGTTAAATGTTTTGGCAGGAGAAGCAGTGCGCCATCCTCGTGGAGGGAGTGAGGGACGTGTGGGCTCAGTTGCCCTTTCCAAGAAGAGGAGAGCCCCACACCTCGGCCAGTATTGCCACTGCCACTGCCGGAGGGTCCCATGCTGAGGTCAGCATTGCCCCTGCCAGCGCTACCGCCACGTCCGGAGTTCCCAGCCCCACTGTCTCCAGCTCCCAAGAGGGTGGAGCCCGAGCGCCCAGGGCCCAAGAGGGGGGAGCCCGATGGTCCAACATCAAGAGGGAAAGTTTAAATGAAACTAAAGAGCACTAAAGTACACTTCAAAACTGTGACTCGTGCATATTATTGCTAGTTGACAGATCTCTCGACCAATCAAAACATGATAAAACTGACTCGAGGAACACAAGCACCGATAAGAGCAGCTTTTAGGTGGATGTAAAAATAAATAAATAAATAAATAAATAAAGTGAGATATCACATCCCAAGTTGGTCATTTGTAGATGTGCAATGACGCTAACGGTACGTTTAATTCATTGTTTTGTGTGTGTGTGCGTGTGTGCGTGTGAATGGCTTAGAGACTCGAGAGTCATATGTGGCTGCTTGAAGAGCCAGGTACGGCTCGAGAGCCATAGCTTGCTGAACCCTGTTGTAGAGTATCTGCTATGCATACTGGAGCTCCTATTTGAAGCAAAAGCAAGTTTTAAAGGCTACCACTATTCTATAGGCGAGATGACAGCCCCTCTTCTATCCCTTATTGGTTTATCATCGGGACTTGCCTCCTTCCTGCTGTCGTGAATTGTTCTCCTCCTCCTCTCCTCCTTTGCAGCTACATCTCCCTTTCGGGGGTCGACGGATCCCATCAACTGGCCCAGAGGGCAGCTGCTTTCAGGCCACACCTATTCCATCATTCCATTAAATACATATTCTGACCCTTAATTATGCTGTCGCCTTATTGGATTGTTGGAAGAATAAAACAATTGCAACAATACAAAACTACTGTAGTCAGAACAATGTATACTTCCAGGAAGGTATAGTTGAATTATGATTCTTACTTGCTGGTTGTTTTGCCTTTCCCTTCTTAATTAAATAGGGCTCCAAACCTACTTAATTCCTCTGTGCTTTACAACCCTTTGAGAGCCTATCAAGATAAAGGTAGTGGACAAAAAATGGAAACACCTGGGTAAATGAGGGACACCAAGTATATTGAAAACAAGGACTTCCACACAGGTGTGGCTAATGCGTTAATTAAGCAAATAACATCCCAACATGTATAAAAATGCTGGATAGGCCTGGTTCCCTATAATTATGGCTAGCATGGCTGCAAGAGGAGACCTCAGTGACTTTGAAAGAGGGGTGATTGTTGGGGCGCGTTTGACAGGAGCTTCAGTGACCAAGACAGCTCAACTTGCTGATGTTTCATGAGCAACGGTGTCTAAGATGATGTTGGCATGGACCTCCGAGGGAAAGACATCATCAGCAAAGGGCAACAGTGGGTGGAAGCGCATACTCCAGGATCGTGATATCAGTGCATTAATTCGAAGTGCAAGGCAAAACAGGCGAGCAACTGCAGATCAATTGACTGCAAATTTCAATCTGGGGCGCGAGCAGCCAGTTTCATCAAAAACGGTCCGACGAGAACTCCACAGAGCGGGATACCATAGTGGCCCATGCCCTATTAAGTGACTTTACATTGGTGTTTCCATTTTTTTGTCCACTACCTGTATATATAGCAGCACAGCAGGTATGTCAGACTGCTGCTTTTTCTCAAATATTAGTACAAATGTTACTCCAGGTTTCTCACACTATAAATCTTGAAATCTCTGCCACATCTGTATTTGTAGTTACTGTCTAAATAAAGCTGGAAGCAGGCTTTTGGAAGAAGAGATGATTTAAGACAGCACTAATACTGCTTCCAGTCCCATATTTATTATTAAGAACATATTCTTTTGTCATCTCACAATGGATCATAGAACAATGTTAACATTGGTCATACCATCTGCGTGAGACAGTCATGCAGAATTAGATTACAAATTGGCTAAGATAGCATTTTAACACGCTCAATAATATAGTCAAATTGATGTTGAAAAAATGCATGGTAAGCCACATCACAGATTTCAGCTGTGTTAACACTGTCAAGTTTAATCACCCAATAAACTGGATTTTAACACAAGTTAACATTGGCAAGGAGGAGCATGGTTAGTATTGTGCCATATAATCAGCAGATGGCACATACCGGGAAATATGTCATTTATTTATAAAAAGTTTTTGAAAAAAATTGCATTTGAAAGCTGTTTTTTTTTGTTTGTTTTGTTTTGTATTCCGCTCAGCTTCAGTACTGTAGTTTTCATTTTGATCTAAATCTGCCTTTATCTGGCTTTGAGCTTGTTTTAAGTGTCAAGACTGAACAGCATTTCTCATTCCATTCAAATCATATGACAATGTGACCTTTCAGCCCTGTCTGCCTCACCTACTCTATGCCTATGTAGACGGTGTGTAGGTGGTGCTTTCAGAGCTGTGCGAGGATGCTCTCACTGTTTCACTGTATCCACTTCCACTGTCATTTATTATCACAAACACTAAACTGATTCCCAGCGGCACACTCTATATTAAAAAGGGCCATTCCAGGCCACTTCTTATTTTTCTTTTCCCTCCCTGTGTCTTAAACTATTTAACAAGACCAGTTAAACATTGGTCCAGGTCCTAACAGATCATTATTTCATGTACCCTTTTACATCTGGAGAGGTAAGGCCACCAAGGACAGAAGTGGCCCACATTTATATTTTAACTCCGCTCTTTTAATTAAGTGTTGCATAAAGCCCTCTTAATATTTCTACTTGAAGGATGATCTTAAAGTCCACCTCCATCCAATGAATCCAGAGTGGCCTGGCACACCTCTTCCCCTGCTTTCTAAAGCCTGCGTGCTTCGACTGTGCTTTGTCCTGGCTATCTACCTGTCCCACACGCCATACTGTTCACACCAACAGCAACTTACTATATGAGGTGTGTGAGTATTAATGGAATGTCCAGACAGCAATTTACGTGCAACCAAATATTTATTATTATTATTTTTAGTTACACGATAAAATAAAAGAATGGCGTGAGGGAGGGGGTGTTGGAATAAACAACAAAAAGACTGGAGGGTTCGTATTTCCTCAGTCCTCCTCCTCGCGATATCCCGCATAGGAAAGGGATAAAAACAAAAGAGCCGTTATTGTATATTCCAAACACCGTGATAAGAAACCAAAACAAATCAAAACAAACTGTACTGTGTCTCCCTCAAGCCCAATAACCCCGCCTATGTTTTCAAGGACCAACCTGGAACACAGTAGCACGTTCCCTTTAGTATGCAAAGCCCTGCCCCTGTAGTCAGTGGAACACCAATCCCAAACTGACAAGTGTCCTTACAACTCACTTGACTCAAGTGGCCGGGATTTACATACTCAAGACTTCGCCCCTCACCAAGGTGACGCCCCTCATAAAGATAACTTTCGTCATGGTCACGAGACCTTGGTAAGGGAAGTCCAGAGTTAGCTTGATGCCTTCTACTGTCGGGAGGCTGAATTACAGACCGAAACCCCTTTGACTCATCACAGTGCCACATTGACATGCTATGATACTTACAGGAGGACAGTCAATTCTCATTAATATGAATTTCAAGGGACCAGCAACAAATTTAGCCTTATGCCACTAACTCGGATTATCATGAGTAGCCTATAAGCCAAATGTATACAGTCAGTTTTTATTTCAGTTAGTCAGGCGTGCAGTGCTAAATTGTGCACAATTACAGCCCACCTGCACATTAATAGAATAGGTGTGTTTCCTATTCCTATACAGATGTTCAGAATGAGCTGGAGGGGTGAGCGGCACATACTGTATGTGCAGTCTAATGCTCCCAATTCTTGGTGAAATCAGAAATGTCATGTAAATTTGTTTTCAAGGCTTGTAAGTATACCATTTTTAGGGAAAAATAGGTATTTGGGCGTTCACCTCAACAATGCATTGAGCACAACTGGCAACGCACGAGAAAAAGCGGACTGGGAAATGCCAGAAACAATTGCAAGTGTTTAAAACATTCTGTCAAAAGTTCTTAACAAATTGATGCAATTGTAAGTGTTGCAGTTGCCGGCAGCTTTAGTACATCTCATTATAATATTTGAGAACCCACAATCTCCACCCCACTTATGCAAATTTATGCAGGAATGCCCATAATTACATATTCATTCAGCAGAGAAAACCTGTTGCCACAAAACATTTCCTAAAAAATCTCTAACAGCATTGCGCCTGTCTAGTACATTTCACCCTAGACGCTCCACTTGTTTGCAGCTGGTTTGCGATTATTGCAACAGTCGCAACACTTTAGTACATCTACCCCTCAATGTTACTTAATAATTATTGTGTATTTTTTATGGTTCCTATTTCATATCTCTGTTTATCGTTGTGTTAATGTACTATTTAAAAAGGTACTGTATGTATTTAAACACACCACTTCCCATTTTAGTGCATGGGTTAGCCTGTAACCCAAGACAGCAAATCAGTTTACTGTCTTCTCTTTAACAGCTGGGGGAAAAACAACCTCTGTTGGAACTCTCAACCTGGTGGTGTGGTCCTTTTGCACAAGACTGATAGTGGAAGAGAGATCAGCTGCATCGGAGAGTCTCTAACATTGCCAGCAAAGAGTTTTCAGAAAGGGTGCATGATGGCTGAAAAGACCTCCCAGTGTGGCATACTATAATAACGACAATTCAGACTGATTCAGTCACTTCAGTAATACAATGTTAGAACAAGGGCAGCTATAATGGCTCATACCAGAGTGGTACCACAATGGTAACATTGACGCTTTCTGGCACATTAGAATGACAATACACCCTTAAAATGCCTCTGAGCCAAGAATGTTAGAATGTGGGATTCAGTCATGGGAGATGAGCTCAATCGTGCATGGTACTGTAACTCCATTTGCATTGTAAACTTATTACAAAAAAAGATTAGGAATCAAATCACTACCCAGCAGAAGAGAGTGCGAGTATAAGCTCAAATGAAAATGTATGGCATGCATTCTATCAATCAATTATGCATTCTGCAGGTTTAAGAGCAGCAATCCCATGAGAAAGCCTACAGAATGATTTATTTACATGCAAGTGTCATTTAAGAGTTCTTTGCTTTGTGCCCGATTATGAATTTTCTAGTGTTGCTTTGTGGGTGATTATACAATTGTTTTGGAACAACTGGCCAACATCCGTTTTATAGCTCACAACAGCATTCACATTACCATTCAATTAAAGAGCTAGCTCTGTAGTCAAGAGGTCAGTATGTGTCTGATTCTGATGGATTATTAACTGATGAGCTGCTAGGAGGAGACTTATTACAATATGATGGGTGCGTTCTTTAACAAATACACGAACAGACCAACAGAAACTGACAAACTGTGCTTTTGGATCTAATGGAATGAGCTCTACAGGGGACTCCTTTCATCACTAATGCATGTTTTCCAGTGACAGCACATTCAACCAGCTGTTATATCTTTTTAAACTGTAGGGAAATTCATTCTGAAATCTTGCCAGCTTGTCAAACAATATATGTGTTTGTTTTTAGCTTTCAATTACATTTTAACACTAGAACGATCGCGTTTATAGGCCTACCTAGAACAACCAGGACCGGTCAATTTGACCAGCGTATTAAAAACAACATAAATATTATAATGTAAAAACAAACAATTGAATATAAGTTGTAGTTTTGTTCAGGAACGTCATATAAAGCATCTACACAACCGAAACATTGTAAATAAACAGACAGTTGAACAGAAATGTGTTTATATACAGAGATAAAGCACATCACATAAAGCATAACCTCAAAAAACACTAAAAATGAAATTAACAAATTTTGTTAATTTCATTTTTAGTTGTGCATATACAGGTATATCAAGTACATACAAAACTGTACAACTGAAACGATGTAAATAAGTATTAAAACAAATTAAAATAAATTGGTTTATATTGCCTACATAAAAAAGCGCATATACGCAACTGAAGCTATGTGTTTAAACACAGGCATACTATAATTAGGGCTTCTGATTTTTGGTTTTAACAAATAAAACCCGATAAAACACCCCAATACAAAAAAATGAAATTGGTGGATAGCCAATAAACACTGGAAAACACTGGAAAAACTGTGGACATGGTTAATCAATTCATGTTGACTTTACCCTTTTCACATTTAAAAAATAAAACCTACTACAACAATAATAATAATAAATACCTTTCCCCATGCTGCTGGGCAATGTCCCACATTCCTGCCTTGTATCTATCATTGATTCGTTCTGAATACTTTAAACCCGACCCAACTACTGAGTGACAGCCCTCGTGGTTTCCTTAGTAACGTGTGTTTCCTTGTGATTTTACCCAGTAAAACAGACCATGAAATGACAAAGGAATGTGGTCTATTTATTGATCGTAACAGAAGCAGATCTTAAAGCACTCGTATTGGCGTAGCATGCTGTCTTTACTTGACCTTGCCTGTGAGATGAGGTTAATAACTGCATTAATCAATATACTGTAGCACTGGCCCTCTGTCTGTTTGTTTCCCTCCCAGGCCCCTTTAAACCAGCACTATAGGGCCCTGCTCACAAAGCTTGTATTTCAAGGACTGTTTTTTAAAGGGATCCAGTATGTTAAAAGGGCAGGGTAAATACCATAGTCATTCACACAAAACGTAACAATTGGAAATTAGTCATTTAGGCATTTCATGTAAAAAATATTAAATAAGAATCATTAAAATTCTTTGCTGAAAGTTTCAAATACAGTGCCATGAAAAAGTATTTGCCCCGTCTGATTTTCTGCATTTTTGCATATTTTTGACACTGAATGTTATCAGATCTTCAACCAAAACCTAATATTAGATTAAAGGGACCCTGAGTGATCAAATAACACAAAAATGTAATACATATTTACTTTATTTATTAGATATGTATGCAAATTTTATGCAAAAATTTGTTATGCAACATCCAATGCTCCCGTGTAAAAAAGTAATCGCCCCCTTAGACTCAATAACTGGTTATGCCACCTTTAGCAGCAATAACTGCAACCAAACGCTTCCTGTACATATTGATTAGTCTCTCACAGCGCCGTGGAGGAATTTTGGCCCACTCCTCCATGCAGAACTGCTTCAACTCAGTGACATTTGTGGGTTTTCGAGCATGAACTGCTTGTTTCAGGTCCTGCTACAACATCTCAATGGGGTTTAGGTCTGGACTGACAAGGCCATTCCAAAACTTTAAATTTATTGTTCTTCAACCATTCTGATGAAAGACTTGCTTGTGTGTTTCGGATCATTGACTTGCTGCATGACCCAGCTGCGCTTCAGCTTCAGCTCACGGACGGATGGCCTGACATTCTCCTGCAGAATTCTCTGATACAGAGCAGAATTCATGGTTCCTTCAATGATGGCAAGTCGTCCAGGTCCTGATGCAGCAAAGCATCCCCAAACCATGACACTACCACCACCATGCTTGACCGTTGGTATGAGGTTCTTACTGTGGAATGCAGTGTTTGGTTTTCGCCAGACATAACAGGGCCCATGTCAGCCAAAAGTTCCACTTTTGACTCATCTGTCCATAGAACATTGTTCCAGAACTCTTGAGGATCATCCAGGTGCTTTTTGGCAAACTTGAGGATCATCCAGGTGCTTTTTGGCAAACTTGAGACGAGTATGAATCCCATTTTTGCCCAGTGTCTTTCTGATGGTGGAGTCATGAACACTGACCTTAGCCGAGACGAGAGAGGCCTGCAGATCCCTGGATGTTGTTCTAGGGTTCTTTGTGACTTCCTGGACGATTTTACGCCTTGCTCTTGGAGAGATTTTGGCAGGACGGCCACTCCTGGGAAGATTCACTACTGTCCCAAACTTTCTCCATTTGGACAATATGGCTCTGACTGTGGTTCAGTGAAGCCCCAGAGCCTTAGAAATGGCTTTGTAACCCTTTTCAGACTGATAGGCATCAAAAACTTTTTTCCGGAGGTCTTCAGGAATTTCTTTTGTTTGTGGCATGATATGCCTCTAGAACCTGTGTGCTGACAACTTCACTCTGATGGTAAGGGCCAAAGTTAGTCAGATTTATATTGGGCAGGGCTGGCCCAAATCAGGCCTGGTTGTTAACCAAAGTACTCAAACAGCTGACCCTAATTATCCCTTTAATTAGTTTGAGTTAACTAGGGGGGGGCAATAACTTTTTCACACCTGAAGATTGCATGTTTGATTACCTTGCACACCAAACAAATGAAAGAAGCACCAAACTTTGGTGTAATTTCTTCTCTCAGACTCCCTCTATATACTACTACAACCCACAAAAAATCTAACCAAATACAATGTGGAAAATGTGCAAAAATGCAGAAAATCAGACAGGAGGCAAATACTTTTTCACAGCACTGTATAAACGCTGAACTCTGCAGTGGCTGTATTTAGTTCTGCATAGTTTAGGTCATTTGAAAAAGACTCCTTTCTCTGCTTAACACTCTAACTCCATCAATGATTGAAAGTAAAGTGCATCACCTCAAGAATTTGCAGCAGGACATTGAATGCACATTTTAAGGGACTCATATCTTGGATATGAATTAATTTAGATAGCCCCAAACCTGTTTTTTCAGTTCACTTTCATATGTAACAAATGAGAAAAGTCCCCTCATTATATTATAACCCCGGGAATATCATTACAATAATGTTCTTAAGGAGTCTGTAAATTGCATACTGTCTTATTGGCTTGATGACTTGGGCAATGCCTCGCAGCTGAAGAGCTTCAGGTGAAAATGCTCAACAACAATAGGTCATAAAACCAGCAATTCCCACAGCTGAAGAGGCTACTGTTTCGTGTTTACTTGCCTTGACTTCTAGGAAGTCTGTTACTGCTTTAATTCCTTGGCCTTTTCACTCCAGTGTCTTCTGGGTCAAAGCATGTTAGTTAACAGGGGAAGCAGCTGATTGGTTATTGACAGTAAAGAAACCTGTTAATGGGTGGGGACAGTGTCACTCTCCAGGTGACCCAGGAAGTGCAAGACAGTGTAAAAGCATGGCTTAAAAAGAAAGATGTATTTAGTTGTAGTACAAGATATTTGGGTTTAAAATAAAAATACACATTTACTTAAATCAAAAAATGTAAATAAGCTATCATAACTGCATGTTTGAGACTTGTATAATGAATAGATGTGCATGGTGGAGAGCTATTTTGTCAGCTGTAATCAGTGTAAAGTGTGCCTTTGAGTGAACTCTGTGTAGATTTCCTGAAAAGGAATGTAACAGTTATTCACGAGGCAGGAGCCAGCATGCGTAAAGGGACTACTAGAATAAAGACTAAGGGCCTCATTCACTAACGTTTGACACAATTTCACACCATTTTCATTTGTTTTAGTCAAATTAAGCACATTTAGCAACAGCCTTATTCACCAATAGCTGTCAACGTCAATTCCGGGTTTCGGGTATATTGGAATGTTGTGCGATTACTACAAGTGGCTCCTGAATAATTAAAACTTGATTTCTCCTTATTCACATAGTATTTAATCAGGTGAAATTGAGTCAATCTCGCAAGGTCATTTTCACGTGTTTGGAGCAGGTGAAATCCTAGCAAAGGTTTATTTAAATTAATGAGATCTCCCTTATGCTACAGTAGCATGGCCCTAGTGTACCGTATCAGAAGACGACAACGCTACTACAGCGACATTGCCGTGCACCTTTACCAAGGGTGTATTTGTCTACCTTTGTTCTCAAGGGTTATTGAGCAGGTGTCTGAAGCTCTCCTGAAAAGAGCTGATAAATATATATGTTTCCCACACACTGAGCAACAACTACAAGAAATCAAACAAGATTTTTTTTTTAACGTAAGTGGATTCCCTAGAATGATCCTTCCAATAGACTTACCCATGTTCTCGTCTCACCACCATCAGAGGATGAACCTGCTTACAGAAATCGCAAGAGTTCTCATTCCAGAAATGTTCAGATATCGTGCATTGCCAAATATTACATTACTAATGTTATAGCGAATTTCCCAGTGTCTTGCCATGATTCTTACATTTTGGAGCAACCTTCAGTCCACACTATAATGAAAGCCTGCCACTAGGCTTCTTGGTAACCATTATTTCCATTATTAAATATCCCAGCATTTATTCTTTCTCTTTATAGGGCACAGTGGGTATCCATTAAAACCATGGCTTATGACACCAATCTTTGATCCTAGTAACAGGATGCAGTCAAATTATAAAAATGCTCACTGTCTTTCGCGTTGCATAATTGAAAGGACTATAGGCATCTGTGGCAATGTGCCCCGCACCTGTGTGCATTTCTGTGTTATATGTTGCGTGTGGTGTGTTAATGTTGGTGTATAGATATGGCTGCACGGGATATAAATGGGTGTGTGCAGCACGAGTTATTTAAAATGTATAATTGTATTTAGGAACAGGGATTGCACTTCACTTCACGTGCATTTCAAGTATTTAATAATATGTGAGCACAGGGTTGCACAGAATTAGTTCACGTGCTGGGATTCAAGTGAATAATTAATTAGTAATTGAATCCCGAGACAACAGTATATAGATGCACGTTTCACTCACTCGGGGTTGTGTGTTCAGGGCGAAGGAACGGGAGAGAGAGGAGGTAAAAAGCATAAAAATAATCAATTGCTATGTCGTGCTGGAGGACCAGCACGGTACGTGTTTGTTTAGTGTTTGTCCCTGTGTGTTAGTGTCTGTTTGTTTTGTTTGTCTATTTATTTTGGCCGCAAGTGCCGTATTCTGTTTTGTTCAGTATTATATTTTCTGTGCTATTAAAACGCTGAGCGCAACAGCGTCTCAGATTCACTCACCACTACTGTCTATCTGTGTTTCATCCGATTCTGACGTCACCACTCAGCCAGCCTTGTGACATATGGTGTCCTGAGTGGGATAACAGCGCCTCCAAGCATCAGACCAGGAGAAGTGTGTTTTTGTGTGAAAAATGCGAGTTTTTTTGTCTTTTCTGTTCTTTTGGGAAATAAAAAAAAATTAAAAAAGGATTACAAATATTGTTTTTGGGGAAAAAAAGGAAATGGAAGGCTGGAGAGATGGCTGCTGGGACCTGGAGGACCTCCTCGGGGGCCTCGAGGACCAAGGCTGGTGCCTTGCCTGTGGGGTCTATGGACACACAGTGGCGATCTGCCCCTTCCAAGGTGAGGAGGAGGAACCGGCCCAGGAGAGGAAGGTAGGGAGAAGGAGTATGAAGAGAAGGGGGAAAGGAAAGCTGCAACAGCAACCGCAGGAACAGCAGGAGGAGGTCGGGGATGATGGCTGGAAGGTTTTTTTAAAGAACCTCGCGGTGGAGTCATGCCCTGGCTGTGGGGCTTATGGGCACACTTTAGCCATATGCCCCATGCAGTGTGAAGAGGAGGAACTAGCGCCCAGAAGGGGGGACCGCAAGTGTCCAGCGCCCAGACGGTGGGACCGCGAGCGTCCAGCGCCCAGACGGGGGGACCGCGAGCGTCCAGCGCCCAGACGGTGGGACCGCGAGCGTCCAGCGCCCAGACGGGGGGACTGCGAGCGTCCAGCGCCCAGACGGGGGACCGAATCCAAAGCCCGAGAGGCAGATGTCCCCATCTCCACCAGCAGGGAGAAAATGCCTGCTGTCCCCATCTCCACCAGCAGAGGAAAAGTGCCTGCTGGTTGCGCCTTCGGAGTCGCACCCATCCCCTGCAAGAGAGGAAGACCCGCACCAGTCCCCTGCAAGAGAGGAAGACCCGCACCAGTCCCCTGCAAGAGGGAGAGCCGCACCAGTCCCCTGCAAGAGAGGAAGACCCGCACCAGTCCCCTGCAAGAGAGGGAGAGCCGCACCAGTCCCCCTGCAAGAGAGGAAGAGCCGCACCAGTCCCCTGCAAGAGAGGGAGAGCCGCACCAGTCCCCTGCAAGAGAGGGAGAGCCGCACCAGTCCCTTGCAAGAGACGAAGAGCCGCACCAGTCCCCTGCAAGAGAGGGAGAGCCGCACCAGTCCCCTGCAAGAGAGGGAGAGCCGCACCAGTCTCTTGCAAGAGAGGGAGAGCCTCACCAGTCCCCTGCAACAGGGGGAGACTACACGCTGCTCCCACCTCCATCGCCAGGAGACTACACGCTGCTCCCACCTCCGTTGCCAGGAGACTACACGCTGCTCCCACCTCCGTCGCCAGGAGACTACACGCTGCTCCCACCTCCGTCGCCAGGAGACTACACACTGCTCCCACCTCCACCACCTTCGCCACCAGGAGGAGAGCAGCAGGAGCTGCTTCTACCTCCACCGGCAGGAACAGAGCAGCAGGAGCTGCCTCTGCTTCCACCACCACCGGCAGGAGCAGAGCAGCAGGAGCTGCCTCTGCCTTCACCACATCCACCAGGAGCAGAGCAGTAGGAGCTGCCTCTGCCTCCATCACCTCCACCGGCAGGAGCAGAGCAGCAGGAGCTGCCTCTGCCTCCTCCATCAGCAGAGGTTGAATACCTGCTGGTTCCGCCTCCACCGCCATGGGAGGACTGCTTGCCCATCCCACCTCCACCAGCAGAGGGTGAATATCTGCTGGTTCCACCTTCACCGCTGTGGGAAGATTCCTTGCTGCTCCCACTTCCACTACCAGAGGAGCTGCAGCTGAGTTTGGCACCGCCCAAGGATACCTTCCTCGCTTCGCCCAAGAATGCCAGCCTTGCTTCGCCCAAAGATGCCAGCCTCGCTTCGCCCAAAGATGCCAGCCTCGCTTCGCCCAAAGATGCCAGCCTCGCATCGCCTGGGGCTGCCTGGTGCTCCGCATCGCCTGGGGCTGCCTGGTGCTGCCTGGTGCTCCGCATCGCCTGGGGCTGCCTGGTGCTCTGCATCGCCTGGGGCTGCCTGGTGCTCCGCATCGCCTGGGGCTGCCTGGTGCTCCGCATCGCCTGGGGTTGCCTGGTGCTCCGCATCGGCTGGGGCTGCCTACTGCTCCGCATCGCAGCAGGAAGTACTGTGGCCGGAACCCCACCAAGGGGAGCTGCCGGCCACGAAGAAGGGGGAGGAGGTCCGGAGACCACCAACCCCAGCAGCAGTTTCGCCGCCGGAGATCGCGGGGGAGGTTAGGAGACCTGCTCCCTCTGCAGCACTTTCGCTGCCGGAAGTACTGTGGCCAGAGCCCCACAAAAGGGAGCTGCCGGCTTTGAAGAAGGTGGGGGAGGTCTGGAGACCACCAACCCCAGCAGCCTTTCTGCTGCCAGGGGTACAGCGGGATGAGAAACTCGCCCTGCTGTCAGCACGTCTGTTGACAGCATGGCCAGTATCAGCCTGGCTACTGGCAACATTGTCGCCCATGAACTCCTTGAAGTCCCTGTTCTTGGCCCAGGACTTTAAGCGAGACTTTTGGGATTTTAAAGGGGGAGGTGGCCATTGAGGCCATGTGTGCTGCTCACAAGGGGGGGGAGGATATGTGGCAATGTGCCCCGCCCCTGTGTGCATTTCTGTGTTATATGTTGCGTGTGGTGTGTTAATGTTGGTGTATAGATATGGCTGCACGGGATATAAATGGGTGTGTGCAGCACGAGTTATTTAAAATGTATAATTGTATTTAGGAACAGGGATTGCACTTCACGTGCATTTCAAGTATTTAATAATATGTGAGCACGGGGTTGCACAGAATTAGTTTACGTGCTGGGATTCAAGTGAATTATTAATTAGTAATTGAATCCCGGCACAACAGTATATATAGATGCACATTTCACTCACTCGGGGTTGTGTGTTCAGGGCGAAGGACGGGAGAGAGAGGAGGTAAAAAGCATAAAAATAATCAATTGCTATGTCGTGCTGGAGGACCAGCACGGTACGTGTTTGTTTAGTGTTCGTCCCTGTGTGTTATTGTCTGTTCGTTTTGTTTGTCTATTTATTTTGTCTGCAAGTGCCGTATTCTGTTTTGTTCAGCATTTTATTTTCTGTGTTATTAAAACGCTGAGCGCGACAGTGTCTCAGATTCACTCACCACTACTGTCTGTGTTTCATCCGATTCTGTCGTCACCACTCAGCCAGCCTTGTGACAGCATCCTAAAAAGTAGGTTTAGGTGCCTACATTGAGTCAATGGTGTTCTGCAGTACAGTCCTGGCAAAGTTTGCATGATAATAATAGCATCCTGTGTTCTTCACTACATAGCTGTGAGAAGTGGCATCCCTCAAGAAACTGATATTGATTTAGAACAAAACCCAGACATGATCAATGCTTGTCAACAGCGGGCTAACCAAGACGCTATTCAAGGGAGACAAGTAAGAAACAAAATTGTCAACAACTTTTTCCAGTAAAATATTCTGAAAGGTAAGTGTAAAAATCCTTATTTTTCAAAATAAATAAAACTGAAAGAAATACATTGTAGACACTTTTATTTTACAACTGTGGGTGATATTTTAAGGTATCTTAACAAAGGACTATACTTAAAGGCAAATTTGATCAACATATTAAATATATTTTAATGTTGAAATAAACAAAGAAAATATTGATCCCCCGTTTTAATTGTAATGCACCTTACTTGTCAATCCTTGTTTTTGCCATCAAATAGTTAAGTACACAACATTTATTTCTACTTAAACTGGGAGTGTAGTGTTAAAAGAGAATCATGTTTTAATCGTTTTCTCTTGCGCTCTGCCGCTGCGGCGTGCAGGTCTACCAGATGTTTGTGGTTGCTGTTCCCTTTGCTGGCTTCTGGTAAAGTTTGATTGTGTCACATGCCGCACAGCATTCCAATATATGTATTGAATGTTACCAGCCGTGTATTAAGTCCCTTTAACTAAATATTATTTACCCCCATCTCGCTGTTTTTGGTATATAGTAGGTTTTCTTGAGTTAAGCTGTACATCTTTGAACCCCATTTATCTATTTTTTCAGAAATGAGGCGCTGGGATTCCACAATTTCTAAATCAAAATAATCTACATTTACACTTTTTTTAAGGCATTTAATCTGTTTTACAGGTGTTGTGGTGGCATATGTCTGCCTGGTAACTGGACCAGTCTCATTTCCCTTAGTCGTGTCTTTCTCTCCTGCAGCTTCTCCTGTGAAAGTCACATCTGGATGTGCTTTCCTCAGTGAGTGAACAGTCCTGCGGGGACAGCATTTGGGTTAATGCCTCAGCTATGGTATCATTTATAAAAATGCAAATAAATAGACTTGTTAACAATGTTTTAGTTACTTGTCTCTATTTTTTTCAATTATAATAGTTTTGTTGTGAACAGTGAACGCAAGCAATTTAAAGAACCAGAGCTACATTTCACAAATAATGAAATATCCTATGTTGTTCATTTATTTGAATGATTTCTGTTGGCGTTAATGTTTTAGACGGAAGCATGTACTGCTCTGGCACACTAGATCTTGTAGTGCATATACACAGCAGTACTAAAACAACAATATGCATACAATTGAGCTGATTTCTTAATAAACATTTTAAAAATCCAGATTATTGTGTTGTAGTTAACCTACTGTAATAAACAAATATTTAGATTGTTATAGTTTGTTATCAAACACACGTTGCATAGGCTTGCAATTTATTTATCAACACATAAATAAATAAAATAATACCTTTAAAAAACTTATTACAACTTTCTTACAAATATGTTTACTACGATATAAAGCGATCAACAGACAGTGTCCTCTTCCTTACTGATTATCACCGGGTTGTCTCCAAACGAGCAAGATGGGCCGAATGGCCTCCTCTGGTTTGTAACCTTTCTTATGAGGTTAAATTATGAGGTTGCAATAGGATTAGAAACCAAATTAACGTATTTACCTTCCATAATATTGCTTCTCAGTTGAGGAGAGTAGCGATGAATATCTGAAGCAGGGGAGGTTCCTGAACTAGAGGCGGTCCCTAGAGTGAAGACTGGCGACTTGAGAGCAGGTGTGGGCGTGGCTGAAGCAGTGGGAGAGGTGAGCGCTGCTGCTGGTGTCCCTGATGAGGATGTAATGGCTGCCAGATCCAAGCGAGTGATCCTGCTATCTAGAGCATCCAGGCGATCAGATACTCTAGACATTGAGGTGGAAAGAGGATGAATGAGTTGCTTGATATCGTTAAAAATCTGATAACGCAAATTGGAAGAAGGATCAGATTAAACTGAAAACTGAGGGGTTGTAGTCACTGGATCAGAGGTGAGTGACGCTTGCATAGTAGCAGGGGCGGAGTGTGAACTGACAAGTTTGGATCTCTGCTGTGACTTTTGATGGGGAAAAAGGCTCGGCCGACATGGAATTGCAATATAAAACAAATAAAGCAGCCGATCGTTCCTTGCTCCAATGGCCAATCCTTTTTTGAAAAGAGCTTTCACAAGTTTGTCGATGGGCCAATCATTGTAAAAAAGGTTGAGCTGGAGAATCATCCTGAGGTTTGATGCGTTTAGAGCGGTGAAGAGGAATGGCAGCGGGCACAGCTGGATAAGTGGAGGTTGAAGCAGCAGGACTGGCGGAGGCTTGATGGAACTCTTCGGCAGCATTGTCAGATGGAGGAGAAGCAGGACAGGCGGATTTCTTTCAGTTTTTTCGGTGGAGTATTTGTTGAAGGAAGACAACCAGAAGGAGAGAAAAAATCTTCATCTGAAAATGAAAGGTTCCTTGGATGAGTAGTAGTTATTATTATTATTATTATTATTTTATTTTATTTTATTTTTTTAAAGAAATTGAAAACAAAGTTTTTTTGTTTTAAGATTGAGTCTGCAAGTCTGCATGGTAACCGCAAACTGAAAAACAAGCCTAGAATTAGGAAGCTGCTTACAGTTTAAATAGGGTGACTGACAGGTAATTAAGGCTGACTGACAGGTATTTTAGTGGGGTGACACAAAGGAGGACCCCCAGGAGGAACCCCAGCCCCCCGAAATATACAAACGTCTAGAGCATTTCTTGACAGTGTGATAAGCAGCAGTTTTATAAAAAATATGCTGTGTGTTTAACACAACTGTATGAACATGAGGGTAGTGGCTTCTGATATTTAAAGTCAAGGATGAAAAATGTCTGAATTAAAAATGTGTATGTTCTGTGTACTGTTTCAAAGGGATACCATAACATGGTTAAAAAGTCCAAATACAGTACAGTATACAATTACAATTTATACCCAGCTCAATGAAATAGACCACTCTTGCTTTCCTGGCACCTTTCTGCTTACCCTGCGAAAAGATCACAGTTAAAAATGTTTTGTTGCAAGAGACAGAACATAAAATATTAAAAAGCACTTTGTACTGAATTAGAAGATATTTTATGCAATAACATGCATTATTAAAATGTATTAATGTACACTTTTTAAGAATCAGCTCAACCAAACTTGTTTAAAAGCTTGTCTCCTTTATTAGTTTATCCCAAACAGCATCCTCAAGTGAGGTACGAAATATACTGTCAAGTGTCACCATGCAGAATTCAAGAACAGCCCATCCATTTCATTTATATTCATTCAGTCAATTGTGCTTTACCATTTAATTTCACCACTCCTATTACTCATAAGATCTTCAGGCTACAGTCTGCACTACTGTGGATGTATGTGAATGCAGATGACTTCTTCATAGTTCAGCATGTTATATTTACATTCGATTTAAATGTTAAATCTGAAATACGGCAAAGCACACAGTCTGCTTAGTATTTCAGGAGTCATGTGCAGAAAAATTCATGAGAAGTATACAGCAGCTTTCAGACCCAGTGCAGAGAAATGCATGTCAGAAGTATACAGCAGCTTTCAGACCCAGTGCAGAGAAATGCATGTCAGAAGTATACAGTAGCTTTCAGACCCAGTGCAGAGAAATGCATGTCAGAAGTATACAGCAGCTATCAGACCCAGTGCAGAGAAATGCATGAGAAGTATACGACAGCTTTCAGGCCAGTGCAGAGAAATGCATGAGAAGTATAAGATTATTTTATAATCTTTATTAAAACGTATACTGCACAATAAATGGTTTATATAAAACCCATAAGAGTTGAGGATTTTTGTATCCTCTTATTCTATGTGTGTCAGGAGTGAGTGCAGACACTGTCGATTCTGGGTTTACTGTCAAGGGCACGAGATAAGCAGAGACAGAATTTCACAGAATCTGACACAACACCAGTGAAAACTTATCGTGCCAGACGAAAACACGAAAACAACTGGAGCCAATGCCTTCTGTCTTCCGTTCTCACGGTATATTATCTGCTTTTATCTGCATATTATCTGCTTAATAATATCTTTCTGAAAGCCTAGTATGTAGAAATTAATTAAACTACTTATTAATAACCATATATGGAAATTGTTTGCATTTCAAATGCTGCGCATGTCTTGTGCTTGAGCGGATGAAACTCTCGTATGTATAAGTGATGATGCAACCCAGCGTCTGGGGCTCAGGAGTTAGCTGCTCTGTTTGTATTCTATTACTACAATAAACTAAAAAACATGCAAGGCTTTTTTTGGTTGTTTATAACCAAATCAATACACTTATCATATATAATTATCAACACAGGCAATTTTGCTTTAAATTTAGTAAACCATACTTGTTCAGTAAAACTGCTTCTGGTGAACGAGACTCACTCACGTCACATTCATGCAGAAACGTAGCTGCAGATTACTTCACAGTGTGTTTTTACTACTCAACAATTATAGCCTCTTATTGTAATTGCAGAATAATGCTGATTTTTTCTATCGAAGAATATCCCTGGTTATGATCGGTTTGTTTGTTTGTTTTATTTTCACCTCTTTCAGCTGTTTTTGACGCAAGTGGCAAGTCACGTGCAGATCACCTCTGAGTAATGGCTTCAAAGTGATTGCAGAATTTTAAATTGTTTCTTGCGAGGAAACACCTAATTTTAAATGTCATAGATTTATATCAGCAAAAAACTAAAGCTAGAACTCGGGCCTGCTGCCAACCCCCCTGCCCCCCATTATCATAATGCCTATAACTCTACGGAGAAGGCCTTACACTTGAATTCAATCAATGTGCCGATAGAATGCAGCAACATAGTATTCAGACGAATTAAACTCATTTCATACATGCACAGTAAATGAAGCTGGTTTAATAAACATAAACTGACCTGCTCACAGAAGCATCTCATTTAAAGCAGCTTCCAGATATTGTCCACAGTATCCCTTCTGCTTCTTTTCAGGTTTCACAACGGTTCAGGTCCTAAAACTTCCAGCTTCAGCTTTTCACTTCTTAGGATGTATTTTTTTAACAGAATGTTTAGGTTAGGGAACGCAGGCCAAGTGTTTACATATGCTATTACTATCACAGCACCTTTCATCAACAAACCTGAACACCCAGACTAACTATGAAGCCTGCTAATAGTATCACAGCACCTTTCAACAAACCTGAACACCCAGACTAACTATGAAGCTGCGGTTATCCTTACTGCGGGCTGTCAGAATCAATCAGGTAAGTCTTGTCATAACTTTTGATTTCTTTACCATATTAAAGTGATTAAGGGAGGGTGTGGGAGGATGGCTTGCAGTGGTGAGGTGTGGTGACGTCACGGACCAGGAAGTAACTGAACCAAAACAATGAATGGGCGGGTGAAGCTGAACGCTACTGCGGTCAGCGTATTTAATTAAATAATAATACAAACAAAAGATTTAAACAAACAACAAAACACAAAACAAAAAGGCTCGATGGCCAAACAAATAAACAGAAACAAGTATATTTTAAATATAGCAATTGCTTTGCTTTCTTTTGCTTTCGCTCGCTCTCCCATGTTTTCCCGTACTCTCCTCTGTACACTCAACCCTGCAGCACGGACAGCTGCAGGTTCTTATACTCTGGCAGAGGGGTTAACTAACTGTTAATTATCTTATTACCCCTCGGCCACAGTCTGCATCGCATTTGGTAAGGATGCGTGACTGTCAGCTAGTTAAATAATCAGTAGCTGATCAGTCACGATCCTCACAGGGTTTTAAATTATAAATAATAACAAAGACGCGGCGCTTTTACCCGCCCGCAAACAATAATACAAATAATAATAAATAGGGGCGGACACTCCCACACATGCCCCCTGTGCGCAGCACACATGGTCTTTTCGCCACCTCCCCCTTATTCCCTAAAGTCCCGGAAAACAGTCCCGCCCAGGAAGAGGGGAAGCAAGGTGTCTCCGGGCGGCCACGGGCGGGATGTCCTCCTCCCACCCCAACAACTGTAGCGTCCCAGTGGACCACGCACAGGCCGGCTCCTCTGGCCAAAAAATTTTGGGATTGGTCTCTAGACCTGCCCCCTTCTTCATGGCCGCAGCTCCTCCGTGGGTCTCCGCCACCCTTTCTCCTGCAGTGAAATTGCTGCGGGGAGCTGGTCTCCTGACCTCCCCCTTCTTCATGGCTGGCAGCTCCTCCGTGGGGCTCCAGCCACAGTATTTCCTGCCGCAAATTGTGGCTGGGGAGCTGGTCTTCTGACCTCCCCCCCCTTCTTCGTGGCCGGCAGCTGCCCTTCATGGGGCTCCAGCCACAGTATTTCCTGCCGCGAAAGTGCGGCTGGGGGAGCTGGTCTCCTGACCTCCCCCCCCTTCTTCGTGGCCGGCAGCTGCCCTTCATGGGGTTCCAGCCACAGTATTTCCTGCCGCATGGCAGGACTGGTAGCGACCCCAGGCAAAACAGGACCCTCGGGAGGCGACGGCAGCAGCAGCGGACCCTCGGGAGGCGACGGCAGTGGACCCTCGGGAGGCGAACTCGGCAGGGGAGCCCCTGGCCATGGAGGCGGCAGCGGGAGCTCCACTTCTCCCTCGTACCCTGTAACTGGTGGCTCTCTAGGCGATTCGGAGCAACAGGCAGCTCCAGGCGATGCGGAGCAACAGGCAGCCCCAGGCGATGCGAAGCAACAGGCATCCTTGGGCGGTGCGAAGCAGGCATCCTTGGGTGGTGCGAAGCAGGGCAGGAGCAGTCCTTCCCATGACGGTGGATGTGGAACCAGCAGGTATTCACCCTCTGCTGGTGGAGGTGGGAGGGGCAAGCAGTCCTCCCACGGCGGCTGAGGCAGAACCAGCAGGCATTCACCCTCTGCTGGTGGAGCTGGGAGCGGCAAGCAGTCCTCCCACGGCGGTTGAGGCGGAACCAGCAGGTATTCACCCTCTGCTGGTGGAGGTGGGAGGGGCAAGCAATCCTCCCACGGCGGCTGAGGCGGAACCAGCAGGCATTCACCCTCTGCTGGTGGAGATGGCGGAGGCAGAGGCAGCCCCTGCGGCTCTGCTCCTGGCGGTGGAGGTGGCGGAGGCAGAGGCAGCTCCTGCTGCTCTGCCCCTAGCGGTGGCGGCGACAGAGGCAGCTCCTGCTGCTCTGCTCCTGGTGGTGGCGAAGGCAGAGGCAGCTCCTGCTGCTCTGCTCCTGGTGGTGGCGGAGGCAGAGGCAGCTCATGCTGCTTTGCTCCTGGTGGTGGCGGAGGCAGAAGCAGCTCCTGCTGCTTTGCTCCTGGTGGTGGAAGCGGCGGAGGTGGCGGAGACAGAGGCAGCTCCCGCTGCTCTGCTCCTGGTGGTGGAGGTGGCGGAGGCAGAGGCAGCTCTCGCTGCTCTGCTCCTGGTGGTGGAGGTGGTGGAGACAGAGGCAGCTCCCGCTGCTCTGCTCCTGGCGGTGGAAGCGGTGGAGGTGGCAGAGGCAGAGGCAGCTCCCTCTGCTCTGCTCCTAGAGGCCTAGGTTCTGGACCTATGGGCTCCCCCCTTCTGGGCGCTGGATGCACGGGCTCCCCCCTTCTGGGCGCTGGATGCACGGGCTCCCCTTCTGGGCGCTGGATGCACGGGCTCCCCTCTTCATGATTATGTGGGGCATATGGCCAACGTGTGCCAATATGCCCCACAGCCAGGGCATAACTCGGCCACGAGGTTTGATTTAAAGTTAGTTATGTCTTATAATAACTGTGCACATTGTAGATTCGGTGCTTGTCAGGAAACGAGAAGTGACTAAATATAATGCAATTAAACATCAGTGTTAGCCTGTGAATTTCAGGTTTGCCAGACAGTGCCAGACATTTCAGATCATTAATAACTGTGCAACCATGTGCTTGAAAACCATAGACTAGGTTAACAGCTGTCTTTGATACTGTACACATGCAAAATATATATACATGTTTTTTCTATACATGGTAGATGTGGATCTGTAGGTACTAGTTTTGTTTTCTGTTTTTTCATCACTATAGACAAATCAGTAGGCAAGAATCTCAGCAACCTTATATGGCACCTTGGTGAATTTGCATGAAATTGCTTTTAATATTACCAGCAGTGTTGCTGTTAAAAGTTTCAGAATAAGGGTTAGTCGAGTGGCTTATTTGGTAAAGGCATCATCATGTTGTGTGCCGTAGACCCCCAAGTCGCCACCGTCAGTCAGCGTCATCATTTCACTGGAGTCAGTTGCCGCCGAGATTTGAATTAGCTGCCAGTTTTAAGTTGATGGGATATAGCTAGGCTTGCTACTTTTTGATTTTAATCGGTAAAGCTTGTTAAACATCAAATTCCCCAAAAATATGAGTTTGACTGAAATAAATATATATAGGATAATTGTGTGGAAAACCACTCGCTATTTTTTATTTTCTTACCAAAAATTATAATTTAGAAATCATCTCTAGTTTGTGTAGTTTTTATACTTGCTGTCTGTCCCGTCTCCATTCCGCTCTGAATGGCTAGGGGTCGCTGTCAGTCATCTCAGTGGTCCCTTAGTAGGCTACTGTTGTTTCACTGTCAGTTATCTGACAGATCCCGTTCACTAAAGCAGCACCAGAATACGCTCATTTGTTTAAATGACTGTCAATCATCAAGACCTGCACCAACTGTGCACTTTCATTTGCCAGCTACAGCGCCTGTCATTCTAAGTGCCAACTTTGAAATTAGCAGGTTAAGGTGTAGGTAAGCTTTTGCTATATGTACAGTATATGGTGACAGTTACTAGTTTGATTTGAAAATGGGGCGCAAGAGGAAAACACTTAATGAGTAATGTGCACAATACCCTGACCAATGGCTGAAGTCTCCGCGGCAGGACGAAGTGGGCCCGTCTGCTTTGCCTTCCAGTGAGTCCAGCTGTGCTGAAGCGGAAAAGGGAGGACCTCAGACTGTAAAATTCTTTCTAAAATAAACATTGATATTAATCGTCGAGTTCTCAAAAAAATATAAATCGAATAATAGCTAGATATATTTCGCGTGGTGTGATTTTGTCACTCTGTTTTGAAACCATAACCCTGTCTTCTAGTGCAGGAAATAATTAGCTCACAAGTTGGTTATATTTAAATAGGTTGGAACCTGTATGTTAGTTATGTACAAGACAGAAAATAAAATAAACAAACAAAAGCCTAACTCCAATCTGGAGCACTAACTAAACTTTTGACCAGGTCCTAACTAAGACCAGACAGCTACGCCGTTTACTGTTAACCAAGCACTCACTCTTTCAGTATTACAATACCTTTTTACAAACGTCTTTTTCCGGGTCTTTGCCTTAGCCTTAACACCAACCCTGAGAAATGCACCACCCCCTACTTAAATACCTATTTCAATTGCTAACAGGTGTTTAACATTAACCACCTGGAAAAATTCATGTTTGGCCGTGCTACCTAACAGCATTCTGGGAAATGTAGTCTTGACACGATATAACAAGACTACATTTTCCTTTCACTGAGAATACAGGCTGTGCAGTAACCGCAAACCAACATATTTACCTTCGAATACTTCACCCAACATTCTGTTACAATATATACATGTATAACATGTGTTAGAAATATCTTATACATTTAAAAAATAATTATACAATAAATTGGTGTAATTTACATTTACACTTTCGTGCTGATGCTCATGGCTTGTCTCTTTCCAGCCATGCTTGCTTGCTGTTGCAGTCAGTGCTGTTTTTTCAAACTGTAAACCCGACACTGCGTACAGAGATTAAATAGCCAAGGTAGAGTACAGGAGTAATCGCTCATCATCGAAGTGCAAACAGCTGATTGATCAATCTGTCAAGCTTTTACTACAGTAAAGTGCTGCCTTTTTTTATTGAAATCTATGCGAATGACAAGATAATGAGGTGAAAACAGCTGCTTGGTGGATTAGTAAGAGCGATTACTACAGTATAAGCAGTGTGTTTATCATTGAAATCTATTTGAATGGCACTGTAACAGGGCGAACAGCCCTGAGGCTGTACAGGGTTTGTTTATTTTAGAACGGGTTTCCCCCTCCGCCCCCGTGTTATTTTGTATTGTTGTTGCTATTATTATTATTGTTGTTATGATTTAGTTGTATTTATATGACGGCGAAGTGCCGGTTGTTTTGTTGTATTTATTTAAAAATGTATTTACGGCATAGCCGTGTTTTTGTTTTAAAAAAAACCTCGTGGAAATGCGTGACTGTCAGCTGGCGATTATTGAATTAGCTGGCAGTCATGCATAGTATATGCTACCTGTGCAGTCTGTGGCCGAGGGGTAATGAGAGAACTGATAGCCAGTTAACCCCTCGGCCAGGATATAAAAGACCTGCTGTTTTAGCTGCAGTGTGGGTGTAGGCTGTGAGACAGCGAGACAGGAAAACGAAACCGAAACCGAAACAAAACTAAAATTAAACATAGGAACAGTGAAGGCAATCTGCCGAGCCTGACCTGTGTTTTATATATTTTGTGTTCGTCATTATTTTTGTTTAAAATATTTATTTTTACTCTGCGAGCACACAGTGTCTTTGTTTAAATATTTTATTTATTTTTGTCTTGCTTAATAAAAACGGCGGCCAGCCGCGTCTTACTTTAACTGCAGTCCCTGGTGTCAGTTTGTTTACCGTCCTGCTTCTGCCGTGACGTCACCTCCCAGCCACCCTGCCACACGTGGTGTCCAGCGTGGGATCACCAGCGCCTCCTGGACTCAGGCAGAAGAGGGTACTGCAGTTTTTGTTTTTTTTCGTTTATTTCTGGTGGAGTGAGGAGGAAGAAGGGGTGGAAGGAGATTGAAAGGAAAGAGGAGTATGAGGAGACAGCAGCCGCTGCAGCAGCAACAGCCGCAGCAAGTCTGCCTTACCTGCCTGTTGGGGGAGGAGTGGTGCTTCAATTGTGGGGAGCCATGGCACATTTCCACTGGCACCTTCCCCATCTGGCAGGAGGAAGAGACACGGACAGAAGTGAGGAGGAGGCAGAGAGGAAAGATGGAACAAGGGGAAGAGGAGTGGTGCACCAACTGCATGCGGTACGGGCATGAGGAGCACCACTGCCTGGAGGTTTTCCAGGACACAGACCTGGAGTGGGAGGAGCCCGAACGTCCTGCGCCTGAAAGGAAGGAGCCTGAACGTCCTGCGCCTGAGTGGGAGGAGTCTGAACGTCCACAGCCCAAGAGGTGGGAGTCGGTGCGTCCACAGCCCAAGAGGGGGAAGGCCGAACATCCACAGCCTAGGTACCTGCCAGCAGAGGGAGAATACCTGCTGGTTCCGCCTCTACTGCCCTGGGAGGACTGTGTGTCGCTCCCACCTCCGCCAGCAGAGGGAGAATACCTGCTGGTTCCACCTCCACCGCCCTGGGAGGACTGTGTGTCGTTCCCACCTCCGCCAGCAGAGGTAGAGTACCTGCTGGTCCCACCTCCGCCAGCAGAGGGAGAGTACCTGCTGGTCCCACCACCACCAGCAGAGGGAGCATGCCTGCTGATTCCGCCTCCATCGCCGCCACCAGCAGAGAAAGCATGCCTGCTGGTTCCGCCTCCATCGCTGCCACCAGTAGAGGGAGCATGCCTGCTGGTTTCAACCGCTGCAGCCAGAAGGGGAGGAGCCCCTGCCGCCTTCGCAGCCAGAAGGGGAGGAGCCCCTGCCGCCTTCGCAGCCAGAAGGGGAGGAGCCCCTGCCGCCTTCGCCAGAAGCAGAGCAGCAGGAGCTGCCTCTGCCTCCACCACCACCAGAGGGAGAGGAACAGGAGCTGCCTCTGCTTCCACCACCACCACCTGAGGGAGAGGAGCAGGAGCTGCCTCTCCCTTCACGACAGGATGGACCCGAACAGAAGCCTGGCGGTCCGCAGCTGCCCTTGCACAGGCTGCTAAAAAGAGCAAGGGGGAAAATGGCCGGTTCACCGCAGCTGAGAAGAGGGCCAAACCTAGCACCCCCGCTGGTCCTGGCTCCCCTCCTGCAATCGCCTCCCGAGGGTCCGCTGCCGCCATCGCCTCCTGAGGGATCGCTGCCGCCCTGTCGTGCATCGCCTGGGGATGCCAGTTCGCCATCGCCTGGGGATGCCAGTTCGCCATCGCCCGGGGATGCCAGCCTCGCACCCCCCAAGGATGCCAGCCTCGCACCGCCCAAGGATGCCAGCCTCGCACAGCCCAAGGATGCCTGCCTCGCACCGCCCAAGGATGCCTGCCTCGCACTGCCTGGGGTTGCCTGCCTCGCACCGCCTAGGGATGCCACGCCTGGATCGCCTGGGGCTGCCTGTTGCTCCGCATCGCCTGGGGCTGCCTGCTGCTCTGCATCGCCTGGGGCTGCCTGCTGCTCTGCATCGCCTGGGGCTGCCTGTTACTCCGCATCGCCTGTTGCTCCGCACAGGATACAGGGTACGAGGGAGAAGTGGCGCCCCCGCTGCCGCCTCCCGAGGGTCTGCTGCTGCTGCAGTCGCCTCCCAAGGGTTCGCTGCTGCTGCCGTCGCCTCCCGAGGGTCCGCCGCTGCTGCCATCGCCTCCCGAGGGTCCGCTGCTGCTGCCGTCGCCTCCCGAGGGTCCGCTGCTGCTGCCGTCGCCTGGGGTCGCCGGGGGTCCTGCTTCGCCTGGGGTCGCCGGGGGCTATGCTTCGCCTGGGGTTGTCGAGGGTCCTGCTTCGCCTGGGGTCGTCGAGGGTCCTGCCATGCAGCAGGAAATACTGTGGCTGGAGCACCATGAAGGGGAGCTGCCGGCCATGAAGAAAGGGGGGGAGGTCAAGAGACCAGCTCCACCAGCCGCATTTTCATCGCAGGAAACACTGTGGCCAGAGCCCCACGGAGGGGAGCTGCCAGCCACGAAGAAGGAGAGGGGAGGTTAGGAGACCAGCTCCCCCCCGCAGCAGTTTCGCTGCCGGAAATTGGGTGGCCGGAGCCCCACGGAGGGGAGCTGCCGGCCATGAAGAGGGGGGAGGTCAGGAGACCAGCTCCCCCAGCCGCACTTTCGCGGCAGGATGGTGTGTGGCGGGAGCCCCGGAAGAGGGAGCTGCTGGCCACGAAGAATTGGGGGGTGCCGGACCTCCCACCATGGCCACTGTGCTTCCCCTCTTCCGGGACTTTGGGACTGAGGGGGGAGGTGGCCGTTGGGGCCAGGTGTGCGTTGCACAAGGCGGGGTGGGGTATATAACAGGGCGAGCAGCCCTGTACAGGGTTTGTTTATTTTAGAACGGGTTTCCCCCTCCGCCCCCGTGTTATTTTGTATTGTTGTTGTTATTATTATTATTATTATTATTGTCGTTATGATTTAGTTGTATTTATATGACGGCAAAGCGCCGGTTGTTTTGTTGTATTTATTTAAAAACGTATTTACGGCATAGCCGTGTTTTTGTTTTAAAAAAAACCTTGTGGAAATGCGTGACTGTCAGCTGGCGATTATTGAATTAGCTGGCAGTCACGCATAGTATATGCTACCTGTGCAGACTGTGGCCAGTTAACCCCTCGGCCAGGATATAAAAGACCTGCTGTTTTAGCTGCAGTGTGGGTGTAGAGGAGAGAGCGAGCAGCGAGACAGAAAAACGAAACCGAAACCGAAACAAAACTAAAATTAAACATAGGAACAGTGAAGGCAATCAGCCCAGCCTAACCTGTGTTTTATATATTTTGTGTTCGACATTATTTTTGTTTAAAATTTATTTTATTTTTTTTATTTATTTTTGCTCTGCGAGCACACAGTGTTTTTGTTTAAATATTTTATTTATTTTTGTCTTGCTTAATAAAAACGGCGGCCAGCCGCGTCTTACTTTAACTGCAGTCCCTGGTGTCAGTTTGTTTACCGTCCTGCTTCTGCTGTGATGTCAACGCCCAGCTACCCTGCCACAGGCACATAACGAGATCCAAACAACTGAGTTTGCCCGAAATGCTTGCCCAGCAGCGCCGACAGTGTAGCGCAATCCATCCCTTATTTCTGAACCACATGTGGCAAAGTGTTTTGCAGTGCACCGGTATACAGGTGATGCAGTGCTCAAGACAAGGATGAACAACAAAGTACTAGTGAAATGATGGCTTTACTTGTAATCCAAAGTCTGATGACAAACAGTAAACAATAATGAGAACAGGCAATACACAGCGTTACGTTGCTCTGTTTAATCCACGGGTTCAGTCCCAAAATAATAGTCCCGGTATTTAAACACCCACAGTTAACACAAACACAAGTCCACAGTGAGTACTGTAGTGCTCGTGGTGCAAATACAATTAATCATGACACAAGTGCAGTGTTGTCTGGGTTTTGTGCTGGTCTTTAGCGACAGCTCCGGATCGTGTTAGCCGTCTAATAACAAGAAGTATATTTTTAGACACAACAAAACAAACAAAACGCTCACAATAACAGTACAGTTCTCCTTCCGGGTTAGCGGTAACCATAACAAAGGAATAGATCACCTCACTACGTCCCCTTATGTACTGTCCCCTTGGTTAACAATTGCAACTGCTCCACCAATCCGCGGCTGCCACATCGCTTCCTTTCTGGGTTGATGATTTGGTGTACCATAGCTCAGCCCCCTTTCTAGATGACTGACTTCCACCTAACCCTGGGAATGAATTGTCTGGCCATCCAGTCCAGGGCAATCTGTTCCCTTTGCACAGTGCCCTCACAGGTCGGGAGAGAGATTTATCACCAAGAATCATTCTGTTTCTGTCACAGGGCTTAATAGCATAGGCGCTGAATTTGTAAAAGAGTTGGTGTTGCCCAGGGGTCAAGGGGCAGATTCCCCTATACTTGGGGTTAGGAGAAAAAAAGTGAAAATAATCTCTTTAAAGCCTTGTTTTTAAACAACATTTCTTTATGTCCTGGACAGCTACAAGCATGATAGACAGACAAGAGTGATAACCAGCTTGCACAGATGAATGCCGGATGGAGCGTGCTTGTACTGCGAGGGCAGGACTTCTGGTGGCTGGTTTCTGCATTGTGCTGGAGGGGGAGATACAATGGCGTCGATGAAGTGGATTGATAACATGAAGTCATATACAGTATCTACAGTGGCTCTCAAAAGTATTCACCCCGCTTGGACTTTTCCACATTTTATTGTGTTACAACATGGAATCAAAATGGATTTAATTAGGAGTTTTTGCCACTGATCAACACAAAAAAGTCCATAATGTCAAAGTGAAAAATAAAATCTACAAATTGTTCTAAATTAATTACAAATATAAAACAGAAAATAATTGATTGCATAAGTATTCACCCCCTTTGCTATGATACACCTAAATAAGCTCTGGTGCAACCAATTGTCTTTAGAAGTCACATCATTAGTTGAATGGAGTCTGCCTGTGTGCAATTAAGGTGTTTCACATGATTTCAGGTTAAATACACCTGTCTCTGGGAGGTCCCACAGTTGGTTAGTACATTTCCTAACAAAAACTACATCATGAAGATGAAGGAACATTCAAAGCAAATCCAGAATAAGGTTCTTCAAAAGCTCCACTCAGGGGTAGGATATAAGAACATTTCCAAGGCATTGAATATCCCCCGGAGCACAGTAAAGTCCACTATTAAGAAATGGAGAGAATATGGTACAACTGTCTAGAACAGGCTGTCCTCAAAAACGGAGTATCCGGGCGAGAAGGGCACAAGTCAGGGAGGCCACCAAGAGGCCTATGGCAACTCTAAAGGAGTTACAGCAGTGATACTCAATTAGATCCACCCGCGGGCCAATTTAGGACTTTTATGACGGGGGACGGGCTGTGCACAAAAGGTTGACAAAAAATAGAAACTCACAACACGTATAATAACTTAAACTGCAAAGATATATATTAGTTGCAAACTAAGTACAGTATTAGTGTCTATAATTTAACTAAGTTTAATAAATTGTAAATAAAATTACATTCTTACCTGTGTTTGTGTCGATCTAATGGGAGAGGTGGCATCGTCGTTCTCTGGCAAGCTTTGTGAAGGCTGGTTTGTAGGAGGTTAGGGCAAGGCGCATGCACTGATAGTGATGCTCATTTGTGAGGCGACTGCAGTGTTGTTTTTTTATAATGTTCATAGAGGAAAACCCTGATTCACACAGGTACGTGGATCCAAACATCGTTAAAAGAAAGACGGCTAAGTTCTGGCTATTCTGAAATTGGTCAGCATATTGAGTCCAGAAATCGCAAGGTCCCACTTCTCTGAATTTTGCTTTCAAGACGTCTGAACTCTGGAGCCTTACAATTTCTAATTGAAAGGCACCTTCATCAATTGAATGAAGAATGTTCTTCGCTTCAGAAGGGCAAGGTCCGTCAGCAGAGTCAACAAACGGATCTCGAACAAATAAAAGCACATCCTTTGGAATTTTAACCCTTTGCGGTCCTATGTCGGACCTGGTCCGACATTGCAATTTTCCCTTTCCGGTCCAATATCGGACCCTGTCCGACATCATCATCAAAAAGACGCAAAAAACAGGTCTCTAGTCGTTTTTTCTCCAGAAAAAGCTGAGAAACCTGTTCAATGGCCGAGTAAGACTGATAGGAGCCGAGAGAAGCCGGGAAAAAAAGGGTGTATCTCATGAATACTGATAGACCTGACACCACATAGAGAACACGGACATAAAGAAACACTATAGCTGCGTCGCGTCCAGTGCTCAAAGAATATCAGGGATATTTGCAGAGCTTTTTAGATGTTATAGTAATAAAATAACGACTTAGATCGCATTATTGAGGAGTTTGGTGATAAAACGAGCAATCGAGATGATTTATCGGAATGTACTATTATTAAGAGTTATTTGAAAAATATAGTGAACGAGGGGTGGGACGGGGCTGGAGATGCAGCACTGAGTGTCCTGTTGAAATGTAGTGCCTTTTAAACTGGTTTTACTGTGAAAAAAAAATACTTTTAAACAGCTCGCCTAAAATAAACTGCGCGTGTGAAAATAAATTGGACCCGATGCGCCTGACACGCACTGAGTAAATGGACCGCAAAGGGTTAAAGTTCTCAAATCGCATTTGAAAGTTTTTGATGAGATTGTTCATGAATTCTTGCATCATTTTCATCGAGGTGTCATCTGTAGCAACAATGAGCAATGTGGGAAAGTGCAACATTTTTCCTGTTAAGTCAGTGTTGAAGATTTCAAGGTTCCTCTGAAACGCGCACACCTTCTCAAACAGATCCCCGACACTGCTTGCACGACCTTGCAGCTGCAGGTTGAGGAAATTCAAGTGACCAGTTATATCACACAGAAAAGCTACTCGGGACATTGTAGGAACATCATTCATAAATTCCAGTAATTCACCAGCCTTGCTGGTCTTCTGATTTGAAAGAAATTCTATTATTACTTTCTGAAGCGCACAAAACCTCTCAAACACACGCCCCCGACTTAACCAGCGAACGTCACTATGCAGCAACAGATCATTGTATTCGGCTGAAACGTCCTGCAAAAGTGCTTGAAAAAGACGATGTTGCGAGCTAGAAGTTGAGCGTATGTAGTTAACTAATCTCATCACAAAATCCATTGTTTTTTTTCAATTCACCAGACAACTTACCGCACAGGACAGTTTGGTGAATGATGCAGTGAAGAGTGTTTAATGAAGGGTGTATGCTGTCAAACGGGAAGCAAAGCCTTTCTCTTTCCCTGTCATGGAGGGGGCTCCGTCTGTAACAAGCAGGTTTACTTTCTGTAGATCTAATCCATGCTGATTAAAAAAGCCTTTTACCTGTAGTGTAGGTTTCTAATGGTATTAAGCACAGAAATTCTTCCTTGAAGATTTCACCATCATAAAATCTAACAAACAACGATAGCTGGGCAGTGTCAGTAAAATGGCATGATTCGTCAACTGCAAGAGACATGTATTTGATATTTTTCAATTTGGAAAGCAGTGCTGACAGACAATCCTCGCCAATAATCTCCACTCTTCGTGCTGCTGTGGAATCAGACAGTGGAACTTGCTTCACGCGGTTCAGAATGTCGTCTCTGTTTTTATCTCCAGCCAACAGCTCGTCCAGCAATTCCAACGTGCACTCCTTCACAAGCTCAGAGTCCAGAAAAGGCTTTTTCTTTTTAGCTAGTGCCCACATTACCCGAAGAGAAGCAGCTGTTGCTTTTTCCTGTACAGTTGCTGATGTTGTGAGAATCAAATTTGATGTGTGATATGAAGACTTCAGACTTTTGTCACGTTTTAAGACACTGCCAGGAGGATAGGCCATGTTGAAATTACTGTGCTTTGATTCAAAGTGCCGTTTCAGGTTGGCGACCTTGCAGACTGCTACAGTGGTTTGGCATATTAAACACAAAGGTTTTGCATTTAAATGAGATGGCATAATAAACAGAAAATCTGCCATCCAGTTTGGATTAAATGCACGGTTTTCGCTGTCCACTTTGCGACGTTTACTCCCGCTTGCACTCATTTTTGGCTCCATTTCCATCACACTAATAATGAAAAAAATGGGCGGTGTCCTAGCTGAATGTACTGTCTGATGCAATCGCGAGAGCATAAGATCCAATAGGCAAGTGATAGAGCAAATTGATAGGCAGAGCATTATACTGCCTGTAAATTGTATATGCTTACTCTTACTGCTAGACGAGACGTTAATAATTTGTTAACATAGCAATTATTTATTTTTTGTTAATTGTTAAGGTGAGCTGGCGGGCCGCACAGGAAGCCTTGGAGGGCCGTATTTGGCCCGCGGGCCGCCTATTGAGTACCACTGAGTTACAGTCTTCCACGGTTGAGCTGGGAGACACTGTGCATATGGCAACAATAGCCCGGGTGCTTCACAAAACTGGCCTTTATGGGAGAGTGGCAAAAAGAAAGCCATTGTTGAAAAAATCTCGGCTAGAGTTTGCCAGAAAGCATGTGGGAGACTGAGACCAAGTGGAAGAAGATTCTATGGTCTAATGAGACCAAAATAGAGCTTTTTGGCCTCAACGCTAAGCGCTATGTTTGGCGCAAGCCGAACACCGCACATCATCCTGAGAACACCATCCCTACCGTGACGCATGGTGGTGGCAGCATCATGCTATGGTGATGTTTCTCTGCGTCAGGGCCTGGAAAGTTTGTGAAGATAGAGGGCAAAATGGACACAGCAAAGTACAGAGAAATCCTGGGGGAAAACCTGCTGAAGTCTACAAGAGACCTGGGACTTGGGAGAAGATTCATCTTCCAGCAGGACAATGACCCCAAAGATACAGCCAAAGCCACACTGCAGTGGCTTAAAAACAAAAAGGTCAATGTCCTGGAGTGGCCAAGTCATAGCCCGGAAAGAGTTGAAAATTGCTGTTCACCAAAGGTCCCCATCCAACTGGACGGAGCTTGAGCAATTTTGCAAAGAATGGGCAAAAATTGCAGTGTCCAGATGTGCAAAGCTGGTAGAGACATCCAAATAGACTCATGGCTGTAATTGCTGCCAAAGGTGCCTCTACCAAATATTGACTCAAGGGGGTGAATACTTATGCAATCAATTATTTTCTGTTTTGTATTTGTAATTAATTTAGAACAATTTGTAGATTTTATTTTTCACTTTGACATTATGGACATTTTTTGTGTTGATCAGTGGCAAAAACTCCAAATTAGATCCATTTTGATTCCATGTTGTAACACAATAAAATGTGGAAAAGTCCAAAGGGGGTGAATACTTTTGAGAGCCACCGTATGACTGCATGTATCCGTGTCCTGAAACAATGGAAACAGTTTATCAACAATATTATTTCTGTTTACGCTCAGCAAGCATTTTTTCTTGCTCACAATTTTGGGCTTCTGGGTCATATAAACAGCAGGGGAACTGAAGAGAGAGAGAGACGAAGCAAGTGTGAAGATTGGCAGCTGGACTACAGGGCAGGCCCTGCGCAGGGGGAGTGACAGATACAGCTGTCATGGTGGATGCATGGAAGTGGACAGCTGCTGGTTCTAAGCAAGAAATCCTAATTTCGAAACGCGTTCAGGCGGTCGTTGACTGAAGAAATATGTTTAGAGTGCAGAGAGGATAATAATAGCGTCAGAATTAGTCAATCAAAAGATCAAAGGGTGATATCACAGAAATGTTTTAATATAAGTTGAAGCCGAGGCTATACATTGATTGTAATAACCAATATATTTAGTGCATGTGTGAAGGCCAGAGTTGAGAGGGGTATTAGCATATTCTGCCAATAACGGAGTCTTAAAAGCAGACACTGGATTCAGTTCAGATACAGCTCATGCACTACACTGCAGTAGTAATCCCCCTTGTTTGAATGCACAGCTTTTACAGCGGAACACCACAGAGTACAACAGCTCTGAACTGGGTTCTATTTGATAAACACCCGCCTATAGACCATTTTTTATTTGTTATATCGCAGCTTTCAAGAAATAGTAAAAGGTAAGATGATAAAATACCCTTTAAATTGCATACATTCAAATACATTTTCCCTTTGTAATACATATGCTAAATTACAAAAATGTGCTTTTAATCTTTAAAAACAACAGGAGATGGTGCCTCTTTCCATCTCAACCACAGCCAGTTGCTGCTCCTCTCTGCTGCTTCAGATAAGTTCTTCACTGTGCGATGCAACTCTTGGCCACTGAATCCGACATCTCTGAGAAACCGGGTTGTAGAGTGTGCCACAAATCCTCGACAACCCACTTCCACTGGGTAAACCCAGACTCTCCATCCTCGCTGTTCCGCTTCAGTGGCTAGTTGAGCATACCGCAGTTTCTTCCTCTCATACGCCTCATCTACAGCATCCTCCCACGGCACTGTTAACTCTACCAGGTGAACAAGGCGTGCTAATCCAGACCACAAGACAATATCTGGTCGAAGGTTAGTGGTGGCAATCTCAGGTGGAAAAATAAGCAGTTGACCAACATCTGCCAGCATTTTTCAGTCTCTAGCAGCTTCCAGTTGTCCTGGGCGAGGATTGGTTTTAACACCTTTTCTTGGTGGTTGCTCTCCTGGGCGGAGGAATGTTGTCTTTTGTGTGTAATGTTTTGATGGAACAGGTGGCAACTTATTGGTCATGTTACGCTTGTCTTCCAATGCTAAGGCCAAACATTGCAGCACCTGGTCATGGCGCCAAGTAAACCGTCCTTGGCTAAGAGCCACCTTACATCCTGTCAAAATGTGCCTTAATGTTGCAGGTGATGAACACAAAGGACATGAGGGATCCTCTCCTACCCAGAGGTTTAGGTTCTGTGGTGATGGGAGAACATCATATGTTGACCTTATAAGGAAACTGATCCTGCTCTGTTCCATTGACCATGGGGCTTGCCAGCCAATCTTGCATTGTTCCACACTCTCCCATCTCATCCATTCTCCCTGCTTGGCCTGGGAAATGGCCTTTATACACCTCATCCTCTCCTCCTGCTTTTGCACCTCGTTGACTACCAGCTTCCTCCGTTGAGCTGGGGCTGCCTTGTGCCATGTAGGAGGAGCTGAACTGAGACCAAGACCCCCTCTTCCATGCTGAACTTGCCCCATGATATCACCAATTCGAAGGGCAGCCTTTGCATCCTCCACAGCTTTCTTTGCCGTCCACTTTCTTCCAGTTTTCAACACAGGTGCTGCCTCCCTTACGCATTTGTCGCGTGACTCTACTAATGTCATTTCCAGTCGGACCTTGGCGCACTTAGAGCGGAGACAGGTAGCTGCAGTATTCCTTTACCATAAAGTCCCACTCTGCTGAGGCAGCGTGGAACTCCCAACCATTTCCTGATGTGTGAACTGATTAAAGCTTCCAGCTTCTCTACTGTTGTCAAAGAAACCTCGTACACAGTCAGTGGCCACAGCAACCTTGGCAGTAGACCAAACTGAAAGCACCAGAGTTTTAGTTTGCCTGGTAAAGCGCTGCTGTCTATGCTCTTCAACCCTTCCACAGCTTGTTGTCTAACTTCTCCCACACAAACTGTGTCCTTTAGATCCCCGTCGTACCATCTCCCAAGGCTCTTCACTGACTTCTCAGACACTGTTGGTATTGCCTCACCATTAATGAAGAACGTTTTATCTACTACTTTACCTTTAATTATAGAGATGCTCCTTGATTTAGTGGGCTTGAATTGTATTCGTGCCCATTCAATATTATTGGTTAATTTGCCCAATAACCGATTAGTGCAGGCTACTGTTGTAGTCATGGTTGTCATGTCATCCATGTATGCTCGAATTGGTGGTAGTCGCATTCCAGAAGCCAAGCGCTCTCCTCCCACTACCCATTTTGATGCCCTAATGATTACTTCCATTTCCATCGTAAAAGCCAGTGGAGAAATGGTGCATCCTGCCATTATTCCAACTTCTAGGCATTGCCATGTAGTGCTGAATTCTGAAGTTGAAAAACTAAATTGCAAATCTCCAAAGTAGGCTATCTATCAATTTTCTAGTTCAATAATTCTTATTTCCTTAGGTGTTTTGTGTTCCCAGGATTAACTGCTGTTTCCTTCCACAGGTTTCCCAGGTACGTACAGAATACCGGCTATTACAGGTGGTGATCATCTTTTCTTTTCCCTTTTTCGCTGTATTTGGGATTTTAATACTTTCTTTTTACTTGATAAGCTTTAAATAATTCTGTTTCAAAAAAGGGAAGCAGACCAACTAAGCTCTCTCGAGACTCTAACTCCACCCCACTCTTTAACTCGGGGTTCTCCAATTCCCCGCTCACTTTCACCAGGTAAGCTCTCTCAAGACTCTAACTCCACCTCACTCTTTAACTTGGGGTTCTCCAATTCCCCGCTCACTTTCACCAGGTAAGCTCTCTCGAGACTCTAACTCCACCTCACTCTTTAACTCGGGGTTCTCCAATTCCCCGCTCACTTTCACCAGGTTTTCAAACCCTGCAAAATCTCTTCCCAGAATTACTTGGTGGGGCAACCGAGAGAGTTGTGGAGTAGTGGTTAGGGCTCTGGACTCTTGACCGGAGGGTCGTGGGCTCAATCCCCGGTGGGGGACACTGCTGCTGTACCCTTGAACAAGGTACTTTACCTAGATTGTTCCAGTAAAAACCCAACTGGATAAATGGGTAATTGTATGTAAAAATAATGTGATATCTTGTAACAATTGTAAGTTGCCTGGATAAGGGCATCTGCTAAGAAATAAATAATAATAATTACAACAACCCTCATCTCATGATTACCTTCCTCACACGAGATTTTAATGTGAGTGGTCAGGTAGTACTTAATATCCCCATGCAAGTCATTGGGTTCTGGGATTTTTATCCAGTTTTGTAGTGCTCATGAATTCAGGAGCCACCAAGGTAATTGCACTGCCTGGATCAATGAGAGCTCTGACCTCTCTTCCGTTTATCGAAACATTTACAAGATAGGGGTACTTGCCCTCAGGCATACTGGCCACAATGATAGTACCACAAAAACTGTCAGTGCTATTGCATTGGTTCATCTCCCTTGGTGCACCTCCTAGCAATATGACCCCATTTTAAACATTTATATGCGCTATGATCAATCATGAGCTTGGAATTAGTGTTCTAACTAACACATTGGTAAAAATTGAGATTTTAATTATTATACATGACATTCTGATACATGCCATTTATATTTGTCCAATCAGAGAGCACATACAGTTAGACCGCGGCTCACAGCAGGGGTCCCCTCAGCCAGACACCAGTGACAGCACTCCAATGCAAACATACTGTATCTGTATCTTTGCAGCAGTGCAGGGTCTATGAAGCCACACAGCAGTTTAGATGCATGCTTGGCCAATGGCTTTTTGAGTTTTTTTATTTTAAAGTGCCATGGGATGCTCTGCATGAAGAGCACTATATTAGAAGCAACAGTACTGTATAAAAGAAAGAATATCACCTTCGTTCAATCATAGGCATTCTAACTGTAATTAACATGGAACCGCAACATGTTTTTATTATACTGAAAACAATACTTTTTGATAAGATGCTGTAAAATGTTATCCACCTGAGAGATTCTGCTAGGACTTGAAGGCTATAATGAAATTGCCATGGATAGGAGAGGAAATTTGGTTTTTAATGAGTTGTTAAAAAACCCCAAAAACAAACATATAATGAAATAATTTTTTGATGTATTCCAGAAAAAATAAAATAAATGTTAAATTTGTGATAAACATAATCAGTTCTGTGTTTAATTAAAACAAATCTATATAAACATGTCAGATGGAATTATGTACTCCAAACGATATTGACTCTATTAAGTTACAAGGTTCTATCTGCAAAAGCACTCCTCAAAAAATCCCCCAAAAATGAATGGTGGGCCCATGGGTATCTGGCTATGAATTACTTTCAGGTGATGAACACACAGGGATAGAGCAGACAAAGATGTTACTGAACAACATTTAGATGTGGTCTATGAAAACTTTACAGCTTGATTACTCAAAACTATACTTTTGGTAATCCTGTAAGTCACGTAATGTTAACAGCCCCCCTGGTATTTCCCCCAAACACAGTATTTCTAAAATGTCCTTTCATGGCTTGCGACCGCTCTTTCACCCCCTTAAAATCAACAGTCTTTCCCTCTCGAGGGCTGATGCAGTGTTTCCACCCGCTGGGGCTGGTGGTGGGACTTCTCCTGAGGTTGGTGCTGGGTGCTCGCGCCAACTCTTCCACGAAGAGGTGGCATTCAACCAGGGCATTGAACATCAAGGGTGATCGGGTCGCCCTGACCCACCCATTTACGCAAGGGCGCTAGCAGAGACCAAAGGTATCGATCCATGATCATTATTTTAATGACCCGGTGGACTGAGTTTTCTTCAGGCTTCAGCCATCTTTTAGCTAAACATTTGAGATTGCAGGGTTAAAGTGGGGTCGAATCTCCAGGCGTGGAATCTCTGGGCCCTCAATGCTGTCATCACCCCAGCTCTTGCGACGATCTCTGACTTGAGCAGCTTATAGTTATCAGCTTCTTGTAGGTTGAGGTCATAATAGGCCTTTTGCCCCCATCGCCTATTAAAAAGGGCGCAAGGATACTTGTCCAGGGGCCACCCTTCCCGCGTTGTCGTCCTCTCAAAGGCAAACAAGAATGCCTCGATGTCGTCATTGATGGCCATCGTTTGTATTACGTGTGGATCTGATGTGACCAACACTGGTGGGTTGTACACTAATATACCCAAGACGTTGTAATATAGTTTCCCGTTCTTTACGGGCTTCACTTGCTCTTGCAATAATCTGATGGATTCCTGTTGCGTTCTATTGGTCTCCTGCTGCGTGGCTCTGGCGTGAGCCAGAGCTCTCACCAGTTCATGTAAGTCTGACATGTTGTTCACAGTCACTATAACACCAGACCTGATGTGGGTTTGTACTTTCAGTCTTTAGTTAAAAGCATCCCACTTCTAACACCATGTGTGAGCTAGGTTGCTCTGTTTATAAGAATGTCTGGCTGAAGTGGTGTACAATGACCGGCAGGAGGCAGAAGTGACGAAGCAAGGTTTTACTTAAAACAAAACAAACAGAAATACTTTTTAATAAAACAAAAGCCTAGCCCACTCATCAGGGCCCTTCAGGGTAAGTTATTTTCAGTGTACAGCCCTCTAGACCACTCATCAGGGCCCTTCAGGATAAGTTATTTTCAGTGTACAGCCCTCCTAGCCCACTCAGGGCAAGTTATTTTCAGTGTACAGCCCTCCTAGCCCACTCATCAGGGCCCTATCTATACTTCGTCAGGTCTATCTAATATCTGAGGTTGGCTAACCCAACTCTCAAATAAAACAAAAACAAATGTTCACAAAAGAAACTGCTTCACTGATCCACTGATCTTTTGGGTTGGTGAAGACGTACTGCAATCTATTCCCTCATCCCTGGACTGGATGGCCTGACAAGTCGTTCCCAGCGTTAGATAGAAGTCGGCCATCTAGAAAGGGGGCACAGCTGCGGTACATTAAGTTATCGCTCCAGAGGGAAAGCGATGTGGCAACGGCGGGTTGGAGGAGAAACGGTTGCACTTGCTAGTCAAGGGGGCGTGACTGAAGGTACAAAAAGGGGACATGACTAGGTGATCTGTTCCTTTGTTTATGGTTAAGAGAACGCTAAAGGACGAGCGAAATATTACCATGAGTGTTTAGTGTTTGTTTGTTTTGTCGGTTCTAATTGTACTGTTTGTTATTATTAGATGGCTGACACGATCCGGAGCTGTCGCATAAGCCCAGCACTAAACCCCGACAACACTGCACGATTGTACACGGATAAATTGTATTTCACCACGAGCACTATAGCACTCACTCTGGACTTGTGAACATGTGTGTCTTTGTGTGTGTTCTACTGTGTTTACGAACTGTGTCTTATTATTTCGGGACTGCAGCCCGTTATTTTGAAACAGTGCAATACACATTGCTGTGTATTGGATTATAAAAATAAAACCTGTTTGGATTGTGAACTTTGTTGTCTGTCTTCTGTTTCATAATCACATCACCACTACACCTGCACACTGCAAACATTTGCCACACGATGTTAATAAACTATTTTCAAAAACACGTTTGTCGGGTGTCCAATGTTAAACTTCGTTTTGCACCCCACACAGGGTAAAAACAACGTCTTTTAAAGTGCTGTCTTTCTGTTCTTGCATTCAGACTTGAAATACTGTCAAAAAGCTCTTTACACGTATATGCACATCACACTCATACACCTCAATAAGTCGCAGTCTTTTCTTCTTCATTGTGATATATGGGGTATACATTTCAGTGCCCTTTTACTAAGGTCTTTAGAAGTAGCCTCTGCCATTTTTTAAGATGTATTTTCCGTGCATAGTTTTTGATACCGCACTCAGGTAGACGAGTAATCGATCAAGTATTTTTTAATCGATCAAAGCCCACAGGTGTGATTAAAAAAAAAATATATATATATATATATTTTTTGCATGTCATGTACACAAAAGGTTTCAATGATTTTTTCAGAAAGGAGAAATTGATTTGACCGAATCTTTATTGCGTTTGACAAAAGGACCAAGAGAACATAACATTGTCCATTGAGCTCTAGAGCTGGCCGTGTGCTGGCTGACTGAGATGAATAATTATTGCTTGATGGCGGCTATTACCAGCGGCAGTGCAAGTGGCACTCTGAGCAACCTTCCCCCTAAAGGACAAGGCCACCTCTGGCCTGCGACCGTCTAATGAGATTGCGCCCAACATATCATATCAGCTGAGGAGAGTGGCACTAAGCCACCTACCCCCCAAAAAAAACAAAACACAAGAGCGCTGCCCAGGCTACCTTGTGCTACTATAATCGCGTGCTCACAATTAGAATATTAGTAAATGAGAAGATGGAGTTACGCCCGAGTTGGTCCGCCTTGCCCTCCTTCACCGCTCAGCACTCAGGTAAGGAAAAAAACCCTATTCACCGAGGGAAACCTTAGGGAATCCATGGCCTAGGATTACCCTTCCTCCGGGTTCAAAAAACAAATATACTGGACACCCCACAGGGATGACATTTAGTGTTGACTTATCCAAGGTGTCGAGTTAACCACGGGTGCACATGAGCCATAGCAGTAACATGCATATAAGTAACAGAACTCATACGTTTACAGTATTACAGTATTTATACGTTTATGTTTAGTTAAATGTCCTTTTGAAAATGGCTAAAAGAACTGCAGTGAATGAATCAATTACAGTATACAGTACTGTACAAACTTGGTACAACTTGTATAGTTCAATTGAAATAAAAAGATAATAAAATAACTAGAGTTATTTTTACGAAAACAATCCAACCACAAACTGTTGACTATACTTTTAGTTATTGACTTGTACTAATTTGACGGCTTAAATAGCAAAAGTTAACAAATAATCATTATACAGAATTAACTCGGTGAACAAAAACAATAAACAACTTACAGTTTCACACATTTTTTGCTTCTCACTCATTATGAACTGACACTGTAACCAGCTGCACTTGGTAGTTGCGAGTGAATGAATGAACGATCCGGTTCCAGTCAAGAGGTCAGTCATGTGAAACAAGAGTTTCGAGTTATCCACTAGTCTTTTTAATAATTTTGATCCCTTCAATACCGGTAATAAGTGTCGAGTTTCGAGTAAAATGTGGTGTTGAATAAAAAAATTAAAAGAGGCAGGATGCATAGATTTTATATGGAGAAAATTCGGGACCAAAACTGTCTGTTGAATTAAGCGAAGGTGTCGGGTTATCCATCCTATATATATATAGTGACAGATATACAGCGTTTTGCAATGGTTTTAATATAGAAGAGGTGGATTTCTATTATCTGGTTCATTGCAAATTAATAGTAGTCATGAATGATTGTTTATTATTTCAGTATGTGTGTGTGAATGATACATGGGTTATTTGTTGTTTTAAGGACTTCACTTCCCAGAATGCAAGGGATAGGAGTCCATAGCAATATATATGTATATACCTACTTGATAAAACCACACAGAGTGTAGTGGAGACGAATACTGTGGAGCAGAGTGAGCCTTTGGAAATCAGTGGAAGCAAAACCCAGGAAGTGAAGACAGCTAACAAGAGTGAGTTAGTTTGAATTCTCTAAAAGCATCTGACTGTGAGTGTGGGTCAGATTGAAGAAATTCAATTACTTCCCTGTGTTCACGCTGGACTGTCTGTGAGTGTAGATAGAAATCAAAGAGCTGAATAAAACTACAGTGAGTGTTGGAGAAGGAGGATCTGTACAACTGTGAGTGTAGTTAATAGATGGCATCTGGTAGTACCAACTAGAGATATACGAAATAGCAGCATCTCGTATCATTTTAACACTGAAGAGTGAGAGCGAGCGGAACCATCTTCAGTGTGGATTACGAACTGGCAAGCATCTTTACGAAAAAACCATGTCTGTGAGCTGAAGAGAAACGACGGAACAGTCTGGAACACAGCGCGTCAATACAATGGATTACTGGAACACAATCATAGAATACAACAGCTAGTTGAACCTTTTTATTTAACCTTACTAGAGAGTGAAGAGGCTGTTTAAAAATTCCCTTGGTTGTACATCAAAGCCCTGGTTAGTCCGTGTGAGAAACGACCGAAGACTGTGTGGTTTCTGCGCCACTGCATTACAAAACATTAGAGACCGTGCTTCTGTTTTTTATATGTAAAAGCAGTACTAAGGGCTGAACCAAGAGTGGGCGCTTCAGCAAGAAACAAACACGCTTTTAAAATATTAAACAAGCATGAAGTAATTGTGCTCAAGGATGGGGTTTGGGGAAATGCATACTGGAACTAACAACCAGCTAACACACTGAGAGCGAGTGCAGCAAAACACAGTGTTAATTATAAAAATAACTGGGACTGTTATAAATAAAAGACATGTACCAGTAGAGGGCACTGGCAGACAAACCTGTTTTTAACTTGACCTATATTAGTCTTGCACCACTCCGATAGCCCCGGAACTTACCTGAAGGAGGCACTCATACTTACCTGGTCAACCTGTGGAAAGAAAGAGAAGGATTACAAATCAAGCATCTGAGAAGAGGTACTTACCTGAGGTTTACCAGTGCATACGGTGGGGAAACACGGCGTCCTTGCAGCACTGCAGAAGACCTTGAAAAGCAGACCCGAGAGGGTGGACGTTAAAGTATTACAGTTTGAGCCGGGATTAACCCTCTCAAACATCTTAGTCAGGGCCCCGAAGAAGTGAGCATAGGGCCCCAATGAGTGGGCTAGGTTTTTATTTTCTTTGAAACGTTTAATTTTTCACTGTAAATAAAATCTGCACTATTTTTACTTTCACTACTGCCTCACGAGTGGTTCGATCTCTGGTTACCATCCTGAAATAGAGCCTCAAGCATAATACATAATCATCATCAAGTGCTGAAAAATAAATTGGAAATTTGTGTTTAAAAAAAGTAACAAAAATGGTTAAAACTAAAGAGTACAGCAACGATCTCAAAATGGCAGTGATACAACTAAACGAAAAAGGAGAAACTACCAGAAAAATAGCAGAAGGACTTTACTGAAAAGCACTGTGTGGCTATTACTGACAAACACAGGAGAACAGGAACTACTGCAACCAGTGTTAAACATGGTGGAAGTTGTGTGATGGTATGGGATTGTTTTACCTTTGTATTGTAGAAGGATCAATGAATGCTGCACAATATCAAGACATTTTTCACTCTCATTTGTTACCCAGTGCTAGAAGGCTTATTGGATGGAAGTTTGTATTCCAGCAGGATAATGACCCTAAGCAAAGTGTACAAAGGAATTTCTAAGAAAATTGAAGATTACAGTTATGGATCTCAGTCCCCAGACTTGAATCCTATCAAGATGTTTTGGATTGACTTGAAGGCTGCTATTGCAAAAAGGAAACCAGTCGATTGCAGAACTCAAAGCTGGATGTGTTGAAGAATGGGCAAAAATTTCTTTGGAAAGATGCCAGGAACTGGTTTCAAAATACAGAAAAGTCTGCAAGCTGTAAAGGAAGCAAAGGGTGAGCACACAAAAGACTAACGTAAAGGTGCCCACTTTTGTCAAAGTATGAAATTGGTTTGTGCATGTTATTTTTCATGTTATGCATGTTGTGTAATAATTTATTGTTTTTCTCTACTTTAAGAACATAAGAGAACATAAGAAAGTTTACAAACGAGAGGAGGCCATTCAGCCCATCTTGCTCGTTTGGTTGTTATTAGCTTATTGATCCCAGAATCTCATCAAGCAGCTTCTTGAAGGATCCCAGGGTGTCAGCTTCAACAACATTACTGGGGAGTTGGATCCAGACCCTCACAATTCTCTGTGTAAAAAAGTGCCTCCTATCTTCTGTTCTGATTGCCCCTTTATCTAATCTCCACTTTTGACCCCTGGTCCTAGTTTCTTTTGTCAAAAAAGTCCCCTGGGTCGACATTGTCTATACCTTTTAGGATTCTGACTGTTTGAATCAGATTGCCGCATAGTCTTCTTTGTTCAAGACTGAATAGATTCAATTCTTTTAGCCTGTCTGCATACGACATGCCTTTTAAACCCAGGATAATTCTGGTTGCTCTTCTTTGCACTCTTTCTAGAGTAGCAATATCCTTTTTGTAACGAGGTGACCAGAACTGAACACAATATTCTAGGTGAGGTCTTACTAATGCATTGTAATGTTTTAACATTACTTCCCTTGATTTACATTCAACACTTCTCACAATATATCCGAGCATCTTGTTGGCCTTTTTTATAGCTTCCCCACATTGTCTAGATGAAGACATTTCTGAGTCAACATAAAAACTCCTAGGTCTTTTTCATAGTTCCCTTCTTCAATTTCAGTATCTCCCATATATTTATAATGCACAGTTTTATTGCCTGCATGCAATACTTCACACTTCTATATTAAATGTCATTTGCCATGTGTCTGCCCAGTTCTGAATGCTGTCTAGATCATTTTGAATGACCTTTGCCGCTGCAACAGTGTTTGCCACTCCTCCTATTTTTGTGTCGTCTGCAAATTTAACAAGTTTGCTTACTATACCAGAATCTAAATCATTAATGTAGATTAGGAATAGCACACTTAGAAATTATAGAAATCACTTTCTTTGTGTTTTTTCTATCTTTTTTTTTTGAACTGCCCAAATACTTTTGCCTGTGCCTGTTATTCACACACCCACACATATGCATACAGCACCTCAATAAAAAGTGCAGATTATGAAAGACAGTCACAAGGGTTATTTCTATTTTTGTTTTCAGGGTGATTCATATGATGTCTATCAATGATGTATTGCTTTTTTGTTTTGAGCAAATGCACAATGACATATTTATACAAGAGATATAAAACTTGAGCCTCTGGTTTGTGTTTTACTCTGCAATGTGTTTACTGAACAGACATTATACACGTAGAGAGTATCTCGATTTAAAAGAGATATTGAAGTTTTAAGTCATTTTACATTTGTAATAAAGATACACTGATCTACTCCCAGTCCCACATAGAGAGAGATGTAGCAAGTATATAGAAGCATTGGGAGAATGAAAAGAGAGAACAGCAAAATACATTTTACTTTCTGAATGTCCAGGTATAAGCAACAGAAGCAAAAGAACAAAACCAACAGTAGCAGTTGGAAATAGGCCCCATATTCTCTTACTATACATCAACCACAAAACATCTCACCCTTTAAAATATGCAACACCAGGATTCCACAGGGAGCCTTGCATGGGCTCCAACACTCCTACGGGTTAGGAAGGCAAAATCCGCAACAGCAAGTCATCACTGCAAATCACTTCATCAGAGCAAGTCACCTCATCATGCAAGCAAGGCACCGCATCAAAGCAGGTCATCTCATCACTGGAAGCAAGTCACCTCATCACTGCAAGTCACCTCATCACTACAAGTCACCTCATCACTGCAAGTCACCTCATCATGCAAGCAAGTCACCGCATCACTGCAAGTCACCTCATCACTGCAAGCAAGTCATCTCATCACTGCAAGCAAGTCACCTCATCAAAGCAGGTCATCTCATCACTGCAAGCAAGCCACCTCATCACTGCAAGTCACCTCATCACTACAAGTCACCTCATCACTGCAAGTTACCTCATCACTGCAAGTCACTTCATCATGCAAGCAAGTCACCTCATCACTGCAAGTCACTTCATCACTGCTAGCAAGTCATCTCATCACTGCAAGTCACATCATCACTGCAAGTCATCTCATCACTGCAAGCAAGTGATATTATCACTGCAAGTCACATCATCACTGCAAGCAAGTCATATCATCACTGCAAGTCACCTATTCACTACAAGTTGTCTCATCACTCAAGTCACCTCATCACAGCAATTAGGTCACCTCATCATTGCAAGTCACCTCATTACTGCAAGAAAGTCATATCATCACTGCAAGCAGGTCACCTCATCGCTGCAAGTCACCTCATTACTGCAAGTCACCTCATTACAGCAATCAAGTCACCTCATCACTGCAAAAAAAGTCATATCACTGCAAGCAGGTCACCTCATCACTGCAAGTCACCTCATTACTGCAAGTCACCTCATTACAGCAATCAAGTCACCTCATCATTGCAAGTCACCTCATCACTGCAAGAAAGTCATATCATCACTGCAAGGTCACCTCATCACTGCAAGTCACCTCATTACTGCAAATCACCTCATCTCATCACTGAAAGCAAGTCACCTCTTCACTACAAGTCATCTCATCAATGCAAGTCCTCTCATCACAGCAAGTCACCTCATCACTGCAAGCAAGTCACCTCATCACAGCAAGTCATCTCATCACGCTACAGCGCCATCTACTGGCACCTGCAGGGGTGGCCCTCGACCTCCAGAGGTCGGCATCTCCCCAACCTTGATGTTGAGATCCAGGAGCACGAGCGCTGATCTTCAGAGCTGTGTGTGCATGCGGTGAGAGAACACTGGGTATTCTAAATTGGGGAGACAACTGGGAAAAAAAGTTGAACATACTTGTGCACAGTTGCTAAAAAAAGCATTACAATGAATTTAGTAAATCCCATCTTGAATTCAATGCTTCCCACTAAGTGTGTCTGCAATGCTTCGAAAGAACCATCATTTATGGGAAAGGCACATTTGAAAATTTCCTTGGCTGCCTTTGAACACTTCAGATGAGGAAGTGTCAGCTTACACAAATTCCATGGTTTCCTGGTTACTAGGAAACGTGCAACACATAACCATAGGAGACACAGCAATTGGAAGGGAGTTCTAAACTCTGCTGGGAAATCTATCAAATTTGAGACAATCTACTTCCAGGAGTGAGACATCCACAAGGATAATACATAGCATTATGTGTAACAGCTACCAGTGCATCTTGATTCACAAGCATGCACAATCATTTAATAATGTTTTTTCTTTTTTCAGCTTGAACATTTTTTTTCTCAGCTTCAAAGAGTATTCAAACCGCTCTGTCACAAACATATTGAGAGTGAAAGACTTGTAATCCCACAGGTTATTGTGAAGTACACAGTGAGTGAACAGGCACACTTCTATAGGGGTGGATAAAAGATGCATGGCACCTTATCAGTGACCCATGCAGTCCACAAACCACAAGAAGTGCAATGACCATTGAGAACGTGTCCATCGACTGTGGGGAACAATGCTGAGATGCACGGCTACAAGCTAAAAAACGAATTCATTACAAAATACCGTTTATTATAGCTAAGGCTTCTGTTTTTCTGTTTTTATTAATTTAATTTTTTGGTGCTTATTTGTAGCTATTTTCGAGTTTTATGTAAATCTTTTTTTTTTGGTGTTTTCGCTTTATACTGTATGAAATTATTGTTTTCGGTTACTTTCCAAAATGCTTGGGTGTTTTTTTTCTGTCAAAATATGTATAGTAACTTGACAGTACTTGCACACTTAAGTTGTACCTTCTTTCCTTTGCTGTCTTCCACAACGAAATCCTTATGGTCACGGGCACATTCTTCTGGGGTTTTTGTCTGTAGGCATTGTTTTACATTTCGCCACAATTCTGTTTTTAAACCTCTGTATCTTAACTGTAATGCAGCTTTAAATCCCGTGAACAAGCCTCCATTCCTGATTGTAATCTTGTTTTAAATCTCGCAAGCCGAGTCTCCAATGAAAGGGGTGGCCAACGTGAATTGAGTAACCATCTCCACTGTTTTTCTGGTGTTTTCCGGTGTTCATTTTTTTTGTGTCAGGTGTTTTGTCAGTTTTTATCAGTTAAAATCGAAAATCAGAAGCCCTAGTTATACTACCGTAAATACACACTGCAGAAGGGTTCATTTTCTATCGTACTTGTTCATATATTCTGTACCAAGCCTATAAGTTATTCAGTAGTTAAAAAAGAAGAATGTATTTTATTCAACGGCTATTTAAAATGTATTTTATGATTAAATGAAATTGAGTATTCACAAGCTTGCTCTATAATGTTGTTAAGATCAGTTTTGCTAATATTAAACTCTATTCTAAAAAATATTCTTTAAATAACTTAGGGCTAGAAAACACATTCTTCTCTGAAAGAAAAAAAAGAAAGTATTAAATACCAGTTATTTATTTCTGGTCTGAACATAAGAACATAAGAAAGTTTACAAACGAGAGGAGGCCATTCAGCCCATCTTGTTTGGTTGTTAGTAGCTTATTGATCCCAGAATCTCATCAAGCAGCTTCTTGAAGGATCCCAGGGTGTCAGCTTCAACAACATTACTGGGGAGTTGGTTCCAGACCCTCACAATTCTCTGTGTAAAAAAGTGCCTCCTATCTTCAGTTCTGAATGCCCCTTTATCTAATCTCCATTTTTGACCCCTGGTCCTAGTTTCTTTTTTCAGGTTGAAAAAGTACCCTAGGTCGACATTGTCAATACCTTTTAGAATTTTGGATGCTTGAATCAGATCACTGTAGTCTTCTTTGTTCAAGACTAAACGGATTCAATTCTTTGAGCCCTTCTGCATACAACATGCCTTTTAAACCCGGGATAATTCTGGTTGCTCTTCTTTGCACTCTTTCTACAGCAGCAATATCCTTTTTGTAACGAGGTGACCAGAACTGAACACGATATTCTAGGTGAGGTCTTACTAATGCATTGTAAAGTTTTAAGATTACTTCCCTTGATTTAAATTCAACACCTCACAATATATCCGAGCATCTTGTTGGCCTTTTTTATAGCTTCCCCACATTGTCTAGATGAAGACATTTCTGAGTCAAAATAAAAACTCCTAGGTCTTTTTCATAGTTCCCTTCTTCAATTTCAGTATCTCCCATATGATATTTATAATGCACATTTTTATTGCCTGCGTGCAGTACCTTACACTTTTCTCTATTAAATGTCATTTGCCATGTGTCTGCCGAGTTCTGAATGCCGTCTAGATCATTTTGAATGACCTTTGCTGCTGCAACAGTGTTTGCCACTCCTATTTTTGTGTCGTCTGCAAATTTAACAAGTTTGCTTACTATACCAGAATCTAAATTATTTATGTAGAATAGGAATAGCAGAGGACCTAATACTGATCCCTGTGGTACACCCCTGGTTATGTCGCTCCATTTTGAGGTTTCTCCTCTAATAAGTACTTTCTGTTTTCTACATGTTAACCACTCCCTAATCCATGTGCATGCATTTCCTTGAATCCCTACTGCGTTCTGTTTGAGAATTAATCTTTTATGCGGGACTTTGTCAAAAGCTTTCTGGAAATCTAAATAAACCATGTCGTATTCTTTGCAATTATCCATTGTCGATGTTGCATCCTCAAAAAAATCAAGCAAGATAGTTAGACACGATCTCCTTTTCCTAAAACCATGCTGACTGTCTCCCAGGATACTGTTACCATATAGGTAATTTTCCATTTTGGATCTTATTATTTCCATAAGTTTACATATAATAGAGTTCAGGCTTATTGGTCTATAGTTACCTGGTTCGGTTTTGTCTCCCTTTTTGTGGATCGGTATTACATTTGCAATTTTCCAGTCTGTCGGTACAACCCCTGTGTCACGAGACTGTTGCATGATCTTGGTTAGCGGTTTGTAAACAGCTTCTTTCATTTCTTTGAGTACTATTGGGAAGATCTCATCCGGCCCAGGGGATTTGTTTATTTTAAGAGCTCCAAGTACCTTTAACACTGCCTATGTTATGCTAAAGTTATTTAAAACTGGATAGGAACAGGTCGACATGTGGGGCATGTTGTCCGTGTCCTCCTTTGTAAAAACCTGTAAAAAGTAATCATTTAATATATTTGCTATTTTTTTTTCTTCATCTATGATTTTGCCATTTGTGTTTCTTAGACATTTAACCTCCTCTTTGAATGTTCTCTTGCTGTTATAATATTGGAAAAACATTTTGGAATTGGTTTTAGCCCCCTTAGCAATATTGATTTCTATCTCTCTCTTGGCCTTTCTAACTTCATTTTTGACTTGTGTTTGCAGTTCCAAGTACTCTTTCTGTGTACTTTGTTTTTGGTCCCTTTTAAACGCTCTGTAAAGTGCCTTTTTTCGCTGAATATTTTTTTAAATTCATCTATTAAACCATTTTGACCATTTTGTTTTAGATTTAGATTTGTCTACTTTTAGGATGTAATTGTTTTGCATCTCTAGTACTACATTTTTTAAAAAAAACAGCCATCCTTTTTCTTTGGATGTTATCTCTATTTTAATCCAATCTACTTCTGTTTGTCTCTGTTTCATACCTTCATAGTTTGCTTTTCTAAAATTGTAAACCTTAGCTTTAGTCATTACTTTTGGGGTTTTAAAAAACACTTCAAATGAGACCATGTTGTGGTCTGAGTTTGCCAATGGCTCTCTGGCCTCTGTTTTAGTTATTCTGTCTTCGTTATTTGAAAAGACTAAATTGGCAGTCTACAGCATGCTCCTATTATTATGCCCTTTGAATTTATGTCCATTATTCTGACCCATATTGATTCGGCGTTGTTTTCTTTGTCCAGATTTAACACCTGGGCTTCAAGACTGTTTCTTATGTATAGTGCTACCCCTCCGTCTCTTCTGTCCTGCCTGTCTTTCCTATACAGTGTGTACCCACTAATATTATATTCGTCTCCATCACTCTCAGACAAACAAGTTTCTGTAACACTTATCACATCGTAGTTGCTTGTTAGTGCAGTAGCTTCAAGTTCTAACATTTTGTTTCTAAGAGCATTAAGATAAATACATTTAATAGCTGTCTTACCTGAGTTGTTGCCCTTGTTTTGATGTGGTCTCCCTTCTGTTTTTTGTTTTCTCCCCACTTCCTTTCTAGTTTAAATGCTTCTGGACCTCCTCAAGGATCCTTTCTCCAAGTAGATTGGTTCCCTTTTTGTTTAAGTGCAGTCCGTCCCACGGAAGGGAACAATCTGCAATCGGCTTGCTATTTAAACCATGGTGTGGTTTGGTTCAGGAAGCAGGAGCTTCTCTATTTCAATCTGCAATCAGCTTGCTATTTAACCCATTGTGTGGTTCTGGAGGCAGGAAGCCTTTGGAAGCTGAAACATTAGATGAGGCTGTGTGGTCCAGTGGTTAAAGAAAAGGGCTTGTAACCAGGAGGTCCCCGGTTCAAATCCCACCTCAGCCACTGACTCATTGTGTGACCCTGAGCAAGTCACTTAACCTCCTTCTGCTCTGCCTTTTTTGGGGAGATGTAATTGTAAGTGACTCTGCAGCTGATGCATAGATCACACACCCTAGTCTCTGTAAGTTGCCTTGGATAAAGGCATCTATTAAATAAACAAACAATAAACGTTATGCTGTACTCTATGTCGGTTGTCCCAAGGTTGCCTTTGACAAAGAAATGCTTTGGTATTTTCATATTCACAGCATACCCCCTTACTAAAGAGACCAGACATGCATACTGTGAATTTAATCATTGCTGGGTTAGATGGAAGCTATTAATGTTTGTAAAGAAACTGTGTGTCTTAAATAAATACACGATCACAAAGACCCCAATATACTATATAGTAAATGGATTGCAGAGTACTCCATAACACACTCTACATGTCTGTAGTAGGGATGGGTGGGAAACACATGGTTAATGCTTGAAAATATTGCAGTTTATTTTTTATTTATGATAAAATAGATATTTCATTATACATTTAAAATACTTTTTAAAGTCCATGCTGTAACAATTTCAAGAAAATACCTAGAAAGGATTCATTCACATTTTTACTTGGTATCGATTTGGTGTTTAAATGAGGTGTGACGTATTAAATGTGCATATTAGTCATTCATTAAAATGAAGGAATAGTTCATCTGCCGGTGAGTCATTGGATTTTGAAAGCGGCAGAACTTTACAACAGATAATAAAGCTATAATGGACTGCAAAACTCATTCAAATTTTCATCTTCTGTTCTGACAATGTGACAGTTGGTTCATTTATCCATGAAAGTATGATTAGCTTTTAGATGACCAACACACTGTACATAGAAAAAGTAATAGCACTACATTTTATTTATTGAATTTATTGGTGTGTCAGTACAGTCTGCAGAAACAACGTCCTTTCCAGGGTGCTCCGGTGCAGAGTTTACCACCTCGTCATTTCCTTTGTAAAAGCCAGTCTTCCCTATTCCTCTATGTGTTACCATTTAAATTACCTAAACTGTGAGTGTTATTTTCAGAACTTGCTAAATGGTAAATGTACTCACTTTATTAATCACATTTAGGTCATACTGTTCAAGTTTACATGCACACAATGTGACTCCTCTGTTTAACAAGGATTTTGTTGAAGAGCTGCCTGGTGGGATATCACAGTTCTCTTCATGATTATATTCTCCTTGTTTTTAAATCACAGTGTATCATTTCCCGTTTCAGTTGTCACAATCTGGTGGTCAGAAGTATTAAGCACTCTTCTGGCCTCAGTGCATCTCTCAAACCTGCCTATCCTCCAAGTGCTGCTGGATTAGTGATAGGGTTCGAGTTCTAATGCACAGTAGAACTTCTAGCTACAAAACCACTTTCTAAAATTTACCAACAGGATATTTACACAGAATATACATCGGGAAGGGAAATTGCATTTTTGAAAAGGCTTGTTTATTTATTGCTCTGCTTGTCTGTCAGACTGTCAGATAGTATCAGTATGCTGGAGAAGCAGTGTTTGTTATAGGCAAATGACATGACAGATATGTTAGGTATTCCTGGGGTATGCAATTAGCGTGTAGGATGAATACTTTGCTGTGTGCAGAGGTATGTTGTTTAAACACTTTAAGATTATTAGTAGTATTTTCATTTCATTAATCAGAGTATATGTTAGATTGGCTTGGTGTTCAAAGTAACCTTATCCCTAGCCTTCACCCTATCCTTAATTACGGTTTGGGATTAGAGCCCCAAAGTGTCGGGTTCGGGTTGGGTATAGTTTGTATATTTTAGTTCGGGCAATTTTTGAAAAACCGGTCACCACAGGTTGTTTGAGAAATTGCCTCTCTTAATATTATCTCACAAACCCACTTATTGTCATGTTTTGTGCAGCCTGTTTAATGCTGCGTGGCCAGGCTTTACTAAGTAACGACAGGATATAATTAATTTCAAATGCAACTAACATTACCATATTTCCTCTGTCACAGTATATCATGCAGTGTGTTTACATGGACATAAGAATTACCATATTTCCTCTGTCACAGTATATCATACAGTGTGTTTACATGGGCATAAGAATTACCATATTCTTTTAGGAATATATAGTTTTCCGAAAAGTAATTTCAATATCAAAAGTTATGTAAACACATGTACATCTTTTCGACTGCCTTTTCTTTTTTGGTTTCTGAAATATGACTTTGTTTTTGTTTGTTTTGTTATTAGATTTGATTTGATCATATTTGTATTTATAATTTATTGGCTAGTTTCAGAGACCCAGATTAGCACTAATCTTGCTTTACCTTACCTAAATTAACATTGGGTAGTCCAGGACTAGTGCTAACCTGGGCATATGTATGTTTATGGGGCCATCCTAAAACGCTTACTGTGGCTTAATGTGCTTCAATGGAAAATAAATGCTTATAAAGTTTGCCAATATCAGGCTTAACACTTCCCAATACTATCTAAAATAAGTGGTGGTTTTCATTAACATAATAACATTAAGCTCTAAAAATAACCTGCTTGATGTGAACTGCTTGTAATGTGCAAAATGAAGCTATACATTATGTTTACCCCTATTTAGTACAATCTTTTTGATTTTTTTTTTTTTTAAATGCATACAAATGTTTTATTGTGAATTTATTACAAAACACCAGCGCCAAAATCAATAAATCCAGAACATCGGATTGAATCACAGTCAACACAACTCTCTCCGTTTTTATCCGCGCAGTTTAATTACAAATGTATGATTTATTTTAGGATAGTGTTGGCAAGTGCTAAGCTTGATATCTGCAAAGTTTGTATGCCTTTGTTTTGTACTTCTACATTAAGCCATGTTAAGGGCTTTCACATGACGCGCAGATCACATTAAACAGGTTACTTTTTAGGGCTTAGGATGCTTATTAGTGTGTATGTTAATGAAACCCACGACTAATTATTATTATTATTATTATTATTGTTATTATTATTATTATTATTATTATTATTACAGGAACTTACCTAGTTTCTGCCGGAGTGGGATAGCTGACTTTTCGGCGATCATTTGGGACAGTAATCACCGAATCACCTCCCCTGCCTGCACGTGTGTCTTGTTTTCATGTTCCTAAAGCTAGAGCAGTGTCGCGGTGCGATGTGTGCTGCTTGTATCGATATTGAACAGAAAATTAACTTGCAATGGCCCAAGTCTTTTCATTCCAAGAAAATGTAGAAAACTCTTAGAAATGTTTGACAAGGGCAGCAGACAGTGCCATCGCCGCACTTTGAGACCCTGGACTAATTGTGGCGCCCCCTATGAGCTAAAAGTTTGTAAACAGACCTTTGGGTCCCCACTCAAGCCCTTATCAAATAAATGATAAACACCAAGTAAACAGATTACAGATATATATATATATATATATATATATATATATATATATATATATATATATATATATATATATATATATATATATATATATATATATCACAGGTTAAAAATAATTGTTGGCAGTGGTTACAATTAGAGCAATACAAATAGGCTGGTAAATATTATAGGAGGCTGTGTAGTCCAGTGGTTAAAGAAACAGCCTTATAACCAGGAGGTCCCCGGTTCAAATCCCACCGCAGCCACTGACTCATTGTGTGACCCTAAGCAAGTCACTTCATCTCCTTGTGCTCCGTCTTTCGGGTGAGATGTAATTGTAAGTGACTACAGCTGATGCATAGTTCACACAGCCTAGTCTCTGTAAGTCGCTTTGGATAAAAGCGTCTGCAAAAAAAAAAAACAGATTTGTGTTCTTGGATGATGGGTTTTGGATAATCATATTAGAAAAGAACTAAATATGCTAATGATAGCTGTTAATTATTAAATCAGAAAAAAACTGATATAAACAGTGGATGCAGCATTTGATCAGATTAATCTTTAAGCACTTAAACTCTGAATAGATTCTGTTTTGTGGCATTCCTCAGTACAATAAGATTTTATTTAGTTGATTTGGAAATAGGCCAATCGCAGCTGGAACTTGGCCCAGTGAAACAATTAATTTCTAAGTGAGTTTGTACTGAAAAAAGAACTTCACAGTAGACCCAAAACAATTGTAACAAGCAACCGTTAAGAAAGATTGAAGGGGCTCCCGAGTGGCACATCCAGTAAAGGCGCTCCGTGTGGAGTGCAGGATGTGCCCTATAGTCTGGAGTTCGAGTCCAGGCTATTCGTTTGCTGATCGAGGATGGGAGCTTCCAGGGGGCGGCGCTCAATTGGCCGAGCGCCATCCGGGGGGAGGGAGGGTTAGGCCAGCCAGGGTGTCCTCGGCTCACCGCGCACCAGCAACATCTCTAGTCTGGCCAGGTGCCTGCGGGCTGGCCTGTAAGCTGCCTGAGAGCTGTGTTGTCCTTCAACGCTGTAGCTCTTGGGTGGCTGCATGGTGAGTCCGCAGTGTGAAAAAAAGCGGTCAGCTGACGGCACACGCTTCGGAGGACAGCGTGTGTTCGTCTTCGCCCTCCCGAGTCAGCGCAGGGGTGGTACCGGTGAGCTGAGCCTAAAAATAATTGGTCATTCCAAATTGGGAGAAAATAATAAAAAATAATTGGCAACGACTAAATTTATAAAAAAAAAGAAAAAAAAAGAAAGATTCAATCTCTTCGAGGTCACGCTGTTTTTGTAATCTGCACGTATCATTCAGGAATCCTACCAGTCTGTGAAACTCAGTCATACCTAGGGTTTGAATTGGAGTTATTGTAATACAACAAATGCTCCTAAATATGTAAATACAAAATACAAACATAAATCAGTGTAAAACAAAAACAACAGCCATGAAATGCCCCTTTCTTGTACTGGACAGAGCAACCTTTAGCAGAAATATTTCCAATCTTTGATGTAGCTGGTGTCTTTTTCGTTGAAGGCATTTTAAAGAAATCGTGCAGCTCTATCCAGTGTGTTCAATCATTTACCGGAAGCAAACTAAACCGGCTGCCAGGTTCCTAAATGCAGTGTGTCAATAAGGCGAACATCTGCTGGATTTATTTTTAAGTAAAGCTATCAACCGTCCGATTTTCCGGGACAGTCCCCTTTATAGGAGCACATCCTGGTGTCCCCACAGGTTTAGGAAAATATTACTTTTGTCCCGCTTTTGGGTAGTTGTTCTGTCTATATCCCATTTTTCATGAACGTCTGTGTTTGGCCATGGGCTCAACGGTAATAAGGCACCACCATGATGGACTGCGGTAAATCTAAAGCGGAACCGAGCCGCTGTAGGTTCTTTCTGAGCTGCTCTGACTGGGGGGGGGGTTCAGTTATTTAACGCACCCACTGTTCACTGTTGCTTAATTACCGCTTGTCACCATGACGATCCTAGTTGCAAGTTCCGCCCTGCATTCTGTTTCCTGACAGACAGTCAGTCAGCTCACAGGCAGTGGGTGTTGTCTAGAAGCTCCGCGACACAAACAAAATTATTAAGGAGGTGAGCAGATTTTTTTTTTTTTTATCAAGCACTGGAATTACATTTTACACGACAGTGGGTACATTTCACAGAAATCGTGAAATCTGTGATAACCGTGAAAAAAAAAACCACAGCCTTACTTATAAGGTAACAAACTTTCTGATCCATGCAAGTCTTAGGGGACACTATTCCAATTTAAAGAGCCACTATGGATCTGATATATCTCAGTTATCGTAAATAACATATCCTTTCTTGTGGTTTAGAATGAGCTTGTATTTCATTTTCTCTTTAATTTAGCACATCCGTTTTAAGACACTGAAACATGTATTTTCTCTTAGCTCGACTGGAACTCCAATGGTGCACCACTAACCTATTCCCTGTGTAACACTCAGCCTCAGTGGAACTACAATGTGCACCACTAACCTGTCCCCTGTGCAACACTCAGCCCCAGTGGAACTACAATGTGCACCACTAACCTCTCCCCTGTGCAACACTCAGCCCCAGTGGAACTACAATGTGCACCACTAACCTGTCCCCCTGTGCAACACTCAGCCCCCACTGGAACTACAATGTGCACCACTAACCTGTCCCCCTGTGCAACACTCAGCCCCCACTGGAACTACAATGGTGCACCACTAACCTGTCCCTTGTGCAACACTCAGCCCCCACTGGAACTACAATGGTGCACCACTAACCTGTCCCTTGTGCAACACTCAGCCCCCACTGGAACTACAATGGTGCACCACTAACCTGTCCCTTGTGCAACACTCAGCCCCCACTGGAACTACAATGGTGCACCACTAACCTGTCCCTTGTGCAACACTCAGCTCCAGTGAGTGGAAGAAATACTGCATTGCTCTATGTAGTATTGCTGATTTATTGCTCACAGACACTCGGGACAGAGAGTGAGGCCACATGGGGGATTATAAGTTTTGAATTTGAATCACCAGGATGTTATGACTGAAAAAGAAAAGTATAAGCAAAGTGATTTTAAACAATAAGAAAATTACAAAGCGGTGCTATTTCATACCTGTACCAAGCTGCTCTCTAAGGAATATCGACTCCAAGTCGATAACATTGACTTGGTTGGTTAGTTTGGAAATAAGTGGGCTTGGTGAGACTAGACTGTCAAAAGGCATACAAACAACACCCTTACAGTAAAGTCTTTGAAAGTCTTTGAAAGACATTCTTGTAGTTGTAAACATGTTGTATGGAGTTTAGGTTGTACTGTGAATCATAGCTAACAAGGAGACAGTTGGATACAAATGAAGCCCATGCAGGTGCCACTTTCAGTTGTGTCACAAGAATGTAAGGAACATCTTTAATGGCATTTCATAACCAAATGTCGTGTGCAGCTGGCCTGACTGAAGAAGAAGCTATTAATGTTGAGGGGCCTGGCGTCAGACAGTAAGAAAGAGAGTAGTGCTGCTGGCAGTCAAGACACACTGCAATCAAACTGCTGCTCTCTGCAGCCAGCTCGAAATTTTGGCTGAAATTAAATTAGTTGGATTTGCTATGTTACAGCACGTTCACAAAAAAAAGTCAGTTTTGCATTTATACTTTTAATTCTAAAAACATTCAAATAAATGTTTACTTAATTAAATATGTCTGCTAAAACAGTATCTCATTTACAATAACTCGTTACAGAATCTATCTACAATGTAACTGCCCCAACTTGGAGAACAACAAAGAAGGCCTTCTTATCAGTTACAGTATTTATTGTTCTTATATGGCCCTTAATTTTAAAAACCAGTAAACATTTATGATAATTATTTGCTGTTCCATCAAAACATTACACACAAAAGACAACATTCCTCCGCCCAGGAGAGCAACCACCAAGAAAAGGTGTTAAAACCAATCCTCGCCCAGGACAACTGGAAGCTGCTAGAGACTGGAAAATGCTGGCAGATGTTGGTCAACGGCTTATTTTTCCACCTGAGATTGCCACCACTAACCTTCGACCAGATATTGTCTTGTGGTCTGGATCAGCACGCCTTGTTCACCTGGTAGAGTTAACAGTGCCATGGGAGGATGCTGTAGATGAGGCGTATGAGAGGAAGAAACTGCGGTATGCTCAACTAGCCACTGAAGCGGAACAGCGAGGATGGAGAGTCCGGGTTTACCCAGTGGAGGTGGGTTGTCGAGGATTTGTGGCACACTCTACAACCCGGTTTCTCAGAGATGTCGGATTCAGTGGCCAAGAGTTGCGTCGCACAGTGAAGAACTTATCTGAAGCAGCAGAGAGGAGCAGCAACTGGCTGTGGTTGAGACGGAAAGATTCATTCTGGGGATCTCAAGCACAATAGAAAGGAAAGCTGATGTACAGGTAAGTAAGCTGGGCTGAGTTGAGTGGGGGACGGAGGGGGGTGATGCTGGGACGCCAGAATCACCGTCGAGCCCTCTTGAGGTGTCGTGGGCTAGTCGACGAAACACCGAGGATGGAAAGTGCCCACTTGAAGACCCCAGAGATGTACCCTACTTAGCTCAATCCAGACGGTTGTCATGCTGATGCGTTTGGGAGACTGCACTGTGGTTGATCCCCGGAGCCAGCATCGCAGCCGTTGTGTGTGCTGATGCGCTAGGGAGGCAAATAAGCTGATCCCTGGAGCCAGCATTACACTTCAGCCATCAACACCAGACAGAAGGATATCTACATCATCATATGGAAGGAAGCGCAAATGGATGGAGACACATATGGATCACATTAGTTTACTGTAAAGCTACGTCTTAGTTGGTGCTTATCTTGGCGAGAGCTGAGTTCAAATCAGCATGAAGTTTTAACATCTACTCTTGTGTAATGGAAATCTTAACAGTGGAACGATGACAGTACTACCATGCAGTAATTGTGCAGGGCAGTATTGCCACGTGTGAAATCTTTAACAATAAAGCTGAAACGAAAATGCTTTTATTTGCTTTGAAATCATTTCAAAGTGATTAATAAACTAACAAGCACTGGCAAAATCAGCTCAGTTTTATACAGTGCAAAACGTTTTTACATTTTGTTTTGTTTCTGGACTTTGCGATACCTGTACGATGCCTACATTAATAGTAAGGTGACCAGATTTTTAAGTCCTTAAACTGGGACAGTATGGAAATATTGTGAATAACTTCTAACGTCAGAGCTACAGGGAAGATCTCTGGTTTTTATTTTCACTTTGGCAATGTTTGATCTAATATCATTTTGAAAGTGAATGCAGAGACTCATGATGATATTCAAAGTGGAATCTTTTACTTTCAAAAATGTTTTTGTGAATAAATTATATTATTGTCTTTGTAATGTCATTTCAACACAACAGGTAGTCATTACATTACACAGTAGCAATTCAATAATATCAAATTCTGAGATTCTATTTTATTGCTGATTACTACTGCAAATCTAGTCCCCTTTCTGCCTAAGGAACTGCATATTCTCTCTTTGATTTCCACTTTCCATCTCGCTCTATCTTTACAAATCAGGCCTTTCCTGCATAAAAACATTACATATCTGAATATTTCTATTTATGAAATGGTTACTTCATAGAATTTTTTTAAATATTGAATTTCTTATCATTTAATGTGACATGGTATTTGTTCTGTATATGAATCTTGCACTGAAGGAAACAAAATGTTCATATATCACAATTGTGATTCAGAGCGACTTAATCTTCCTTGATAAGGCTTATAATTTTAGGGATGTTAAAAAGTTTTAAAAGTAGGACAACAACAACAACAAAATTGCCTTATGTGAACATTGTTTTTTCAATAAAGATATTCAGTTTTTGAGTTAAATAAAAACAAACATATTTGCTTCAAGTGAAAAGTAATGTTATCCAATAAAACATTCAATTCTTGAGTTAAATAAAATGTGTTGTTATTTATTTAATTATTCTTCACAGAATGTTACATCTGACCCCGTTACAACTGACCCTGGCCATGGGGTTAATTGGAACATCGGACACCTTACAGCCCTCTTGCCATATGTATATCAGCTCTTAAAACAGGTATGGGGATTGCTAGAGGACAGATGTAAGTTTTTTTTTTTTTTTATATATATATCTTTTTTTTTTATATATAGCTCAAATCATTTGTGCGTAATGGAGAGAAAGGTAAAAATGTTACAATTGTCCCCGGTCTCCCCTACCCCCAAACCTTCCATGAAGACCGGGGAAACTATTTTGCAATACTGAGCGACCACTAGACTAAAGCATAAATAGTCCTGGAGTTCATAAAAAAAGACGCTGAGGGAACATAAAACCGTGCCTCGTACCATCCTCCATGCAAAGACAGTTACAGGGGGGAAAAAAAGTTAGGGTAATTAAGACAATAGCGATACCTATTGAAATGAGGGAGGATGCAATCTGAATTACTGGCACCGCACAACGGCAGCTACAGTGATACAAATATGCAACTGCAACATCTGTAAATATAAATGCTAAGGATATTATCATTGTTAAAAAAAAAAATAAATAAATAAATCCAAACTTTCGAGCCCCTCTGGGGCCCTCTGAGCGCATGGGCCTGAGTGCAGTTGCACCCCCCTGCACCTGCTATTGCTCCTCCACTGACTAGTTACGAGGCGTTATTGTTAGACTGCAGTAGTGTAACCTTTTCACACAGCGAGTGAGGATTCAGACGAGGATAGCCACCAGTTCGCAGCAGTCAGTCAGTAGATAAACCCGCCCACAATTGTCTGTGATTGGTTGAAAATATGAACGGTGACTGTCCAGATTTGCACGGCGCTGCATAGCCGCATTTTAATGCTACCGGTCCTTCAACCCTCTTTAGGCACATCAAGTTTTGTACTGTTATAAGTTGGATATGGTAGAAACACAAGCCTGCATGAAAATACAATATTCTGTAATTTCTGTTATCAGCGCGACAATGCTCGGGGGGGGCAGGACGGGACGAAATGAGCGTCCCAAGACAGGTTCTGGGCACACTGGGACCAGTGTACCAAAATTGGGACTGTCCCGTCCAAAACGGGACGTCTGGTCACCTTAATTAATAATCGTAACGACAATAATAATAAACACTTTTGTTACAGACTTTCAACCCAGTCTGACCCAAACAATTTTGGTTGTTTTAATTAAACCCTTGTAAAAACACACACGCGCGCGCGCACACGCACACGCACACACACACACACACACACACACACAAATTCTTAACATAAAAAGAACTGTCCTACAGTAGGACGCGCAGTTTACACTGCCTCTGGGTCATCAATTCCAGATTTTTTAAATCCATTGATGGCAGTGATGATGGTGTTCAAGCAAATTGGCTTCATCACTGCCATTCCCCCCCAATTTGAGAACCACTTCCAGAAGAGCTGACAACGCGTATTGTCTGTGCTAACAAAATTAAACAATTAACTTGCAACAATAGGCTAGCTCTTGTAACATTTCACAATTATATTTTATTTTTCTTTAGAAGACATGTGAGTTAACAATTACAGTACTGTAGCCAAATTATAATGAAAAGAATAAACAAATATGTAACTTCGCCAGCATGTCTGAAGAGGTGAGGTCTTGCAGTACTGACCTGCTCCTTTAACGTTAGTCACGCTCTTGATTGGTCGAGTCTATACCATACTGTCTATAGGGAGCCGTGTTGTGGTATTTGAAGCCCCTCCTGTTTCCCGGAGCAGGGCTCCAGTGCATCTTTACCCCCAGCCTCCTGACTGTCAGCCCTCTTGTGAAGATGCTCGCAGTCACACGGCGCTTCACTGCGCGCGAATAGCTCCTGCTCAAGGAAGCAGCGCCTTCCCTTAGTGCGTGTCAGTGACACAGTCTGCTTCAGTGTACGAAAGAAAAAGTACGGGAACCGACAGCGGGAGGATCCCCATACCAGCAATTATTACACTGAGGAGAAGTACTGCAGGACAAGGACCCGTGAATTTAAAAAGCACCTTCCCGAACAGGTATGTGGTACTGCAATAACTCTTGGATTAGCCTATAATCTTTGATTCGGATACTGTTTATGTACAGGTAGAAATTATAGATGTGCAATATAACACAGGTATGTGTGTTTTGGGTCTTGTGTGATTATTATTATTATTATTATTATTATTATTATTATTATTATTATTATTATTATTATTATTATTATTGTTGTAGTTGTAGTTGTTGTTGCTGTTGACAATGCGTTTTGTTAAGAAGCTATTTGTTAAAAGAAAGCTATTTTGTAAAGTACGTTTATTTTAGTCATACTTTTACTTTATAATTCTACCTCTGGCTCTTGTTCTGCGAGCTGCAGTGTTCTGTTGAATGAAATGATGTAGTATTGAAAGATGTTCTAATAGGTCTTTGGAGCAATTTTTTGACTATACAAAGAACTTGGTTATATTATATCCTATTACTTTTAGCTCAGGTATCCACTTTAGTTGAAACTAACTGTGATGTTGTTTAAATTTGGACATTAACAGAATCACAGTTCATTAAAATAAAAGCAATGCTACTTGTTTTCTGTCAATGTTGTGATTAACTGTCTGGAGTCGGTGATGTATTTCACCATGACGCAATGGGTACATGACTTGAAAGTTAAGAATGCTGTGTTAATGATAGAAAATACTTTGAGTAGTCTGGAATTACAAGCCCGTTCATCTGTCCGAAGGCACATCTGTACGAGTTTAAAGGGAAAGTATCTCCTACCTAAGACTTAAAAAAAAAATCCTACTTAGGAGTTAGAAAGTGCTACCTAGGAGATAGAAAGTGCTACCTATGAGATATAAAGTCATACGTAGGAGACGCTTCCGTATGCACCTGCTAGAAACGTCAGTATAAACGTGATGTGCTCCTGGAATCTAGAGACTGTACTGATATGCCCTATATTTTAAGGCAGATGTTACTAACAGTATGATTTTTATTGGCACAAAGGCACCTGATTGCACTGCTGCCAGTAACTGCACAAAACACATTTTTAATTTGAATTCCCTTTATATAAACGCAAGGCCAATAACTATTTCTCTTTAGTCAGTCCAGATGTTAATCTACTGGCAGTAGTCTTTTTGTGGTTTCTTACAGTCAGATAAGGTATGTTTTCTATATGTTTTAGTCACTCTGAATTTTAACAGTCTTTATTTCACAAGCACAGGCATACCTTTGTATCAAATCGGGTTTGCACAGCTTATGAGAGTCGGCAATAGGTTTTTATGATTTTTTATATTGATCTTGTTGTCAATTTGTATGTTATTATAATGTAAATATTGTAATGTTTGCTATGGTGTAATTTGTACATGTTAAACTCAATTTATGGATGCTACTAAAGCATTTCATGAATAGCCTTTCCAAGTAAAGAACTGAAAAGAAAAACTGGCACCTAATTCTTCTTTGTGACTTACCTGGCGTTTTATTTTTGTATAGTACAGTGTCTACAAAAGAGATATAGAAAAATAGCCAGCATGTGGGCAAGCTAATTTTGTAAAGGTTGTAGTCCTTGACATGAACAGTGAAGTTCTCTCATCGCTGGCCTCAGCTAATGAGGGGCAGGCTCTCTGGTATATGATGATTTTCCTCTTCTCTGAAATTACATTGCCCGGATTTCTGAAATGCTAATTTATGAAACTGTATTCAATGGAACTGGATCTTAATACCCTCATCCTCAAAATGCACAACATCTTCACACACCTCTGTATTCCCCGGTAAGGGTTAATAAAACCCCCTGGAGGAGCAGGAATAGCACAGAGTTAAAGGAAAGCATTTGGATCTATAGACGTCCATGTCTTCATCTTTCATTTGGCTCTGTTGTTGTAGACGTCCATGTCTTCATCTTTCATTTGACTCTGCTGTTGTAGACGTCCATGTCTTCATCTTTCATTTGGATCTGGCAGTGTTTTGGGTCTGCAGTATTTAGTGATTACTAACTTTTTCTCAAGTGGACAGATGTCTCACCATCTCAACTGGCTCAGCATCATGTCATTGGCACCTTTGCAGCAGCCTCTCAGTGTTGGGAAGCACACCTTGCTGCTGCATCCTGTCAAATACTTGTTTAGGGATAAACAGAGAACGTCAGGTCCATGGCTGCCTCACTGTGTCTTATGGGAGCTACCTGATGATGAAGTAGATTTTGTTTTGCTCATTTACTATGTAATGGTTTGAGAGGTATAGGCCTACATGACCATTCCTCAGTGGTTCGTGTCTAAGTCCTTCAGAGAAGTTAAGGGGTTGAAATCTCCTGAATGGCCCACTGTTCCTCATGACACAGAAGCATCTAAAAACCAGGAATCTACTTACAAGCCCAGTATTGATGTCTGTCAGATCTGATGCCTTCCTCGTTGTGATTTAAACAGCTAAAACTAAATATGCAAATGCCAAGTTCATTATGAACGGGGTTCAGTATGTGCTTTTTTTAAAATAAATTCTGTAGAGCTGAAGTGGTTGTTGCTGAATAGAAGATCTAGTGGCTGTAAAAACGTGTTTAATAATGCAGTGGTTGTCCATATAATCTCCTTTTATATTTGCTGCATGGGGAATTACTTGGATTTTAACTAAATGCATTTAGATTTTGTCAGTATCAGAGTCCCCTACACTGACCCCTACAAACAATTATAGGATGGCTTCATAGTAGGTAGTACAGTAATCCGTTGCATATCCGACTGCGGTAAGACCATAGTAAGGGCGGATATGTAAAAACGCGGATAAATTCATTCTGTTTTAAATACTATTATACACAGCTGTAACAATTACTGTATTCACACAATTATTGTTCTGAGATTCAGCTTCCCTAAATCCCTTGTTTAGAGAAACAGGGTATTAATGCTTGTGACAGAGTAGCCGCCTGTCGTGTGGGTGCATGCATTCGCTGCTGAGTGACAGGCAGGAGATCGAGACAGAGGTTGAAGTTGATAAGCCCAGCAGGCAAACAGGATTTATTTACATATCAACACAATGAACAGCTCACGGAGCATATGCAACACAGTGTACGAAAACTTTGATGGGATCTACAATCTGTGAACTAATCTTCTATGTTCAATAACGTTTAGAAGAGCTTGATCGTGGTGGATTTCTGTACTACATCATTCCTGGGACTTAGTTTGAGTGGAAACAGGTGCCTCTTGCCCAGTGTTGGAGGTTTCTTTGATTTGCTGTTTGTACAATGCATTGCACAGGCCTCAGGGTGTGATCCATCATGACCAGTGGTGGTGTTTTTTTAATTTATTTTGTTAGTATTGCTATTCCTGGAACACCCAGGAAACTGCCTTGATGGACGCTGGCCAATGTAGTCAATGCAGCCACTTCGCTGAGGGAGGAACTGTGTGACTGTGGCTGAGCAGTCGCTTACAGCTCGGGCACATCTTATTTAGACCTTTGATAATGATATTGCAGACTGAGATTTTCTGACTTTACTTACAGTCTCTCCTTTTTGGCTCGTCAGTGTGTAAGGTAACATACATTTGTTACTCAACCATCTCCTTAATACAAAGTGTCTGAGTCTCTTTTTTAAAACAGCAGTGGATATTATCATGGACATGTTGAAACTATTTTTCACAGTTCTTTTAATTCATTGCTCCCGTAATTTAAGTGTAGCGCTCGACAGAAATATCCCCAAGAAGCTATTTTAAAGGTCTAAAGCTTAACATAATACTGTAATTCTGATTTATTTGTTGGTAATGCTTTTAGAGTTCAGAGTCTCAGAGATAAGAGTGTAGAGTGTAGTTTAGAATTAAAGTGAAAAATCCCTTATATCTGTGTTGATATTACTCAACTTTTCATAAGATTACATTTTTTTTCCATGACTCATCAGTCAGAAGCCTGAACCAGTAAGAGAGCATACGCTTCACTGCTGGACCATTCAGTTTATCTCTTTTGAAACAAACCCTGCCCCCAAAGAAAGAGGCCAAACCAATGAGGAATCCAATTTGTGTCATGAAAAAATATGTTCTTATTGCATGCGGAATTCCACACATGTGTTGATAACAACCAGTACACCTAGAAGATGACAGGCTGCATATGAGACTTTCATTCTAACATTGCTTGCTGTAAACCAAAGCAAAATGCTCCAGGCTCTGGCCGCTGTCATGCAATAGGCTTCTTGTTGATTCTACTGTAATAATCCATATTGAAGGGCTCCACACTGATTCTGTTTGTAAGTGTGACATTCAGTCTCACCACCTGTATTTGATTTTGTACACCAAACTGAGATTCCTGGGTACATGTATTACATTTCATCCATAGTTTACTCTTCTGTGCACTCTGCCTCATCAGGAACCGGATCTTGTTGGCTTTCTAGTTTGTTTTTGTTCCTTAAATGTAAACAAGATGTTTCATCTCTTTGCGCCTTTATTCACTTTGTCACATGCTACAAAATGTTTCTTCAGCTGCAAATATTTTTTTTTAATTTTTTTTTATAGTGATGATGCACATATAGAAGGAGATTATGTTTTCCATATGGACTTTGAGGTTGCAAACATAGCTACATTATAAGCAGTTTTTAAAATAGTAAAATTGCACCTTTAAATGAGATACTGTAAATGTATAATTGGCAGAGTATTATATGAGTGAAATAAAATAGATTTTTTTAATGACCTCTTCAAAGATGACAAACCTTATTCATTGAATGCTAAATCAATATATCAGATGCACATTAGATATTGGTGTGTGTGTGTATGTGTGTGTATGTGTGTGTGTGTGTTTGTGTGTGTGTGTTTGTGTGCGTGTGTGTGCGTGTGCTTAACTAAACAACCGACCTGAAACAACTGATCTAAACAACTGGTTTCAGGATGTTTTTGTAGATTCAGCTGTGTAATTAAAATTAATAAAATAAATAAACTAATGCATTCAAGTGCTGCTTAAATCTGACAGGCAAGTGAGGTGGGGAAGGATATAAGCGCTGCACTCCGCACTGAATTTGTGCACAGTGGGCCTGTGCAACACTGATAAAGGCGTCTGCTAAATAAATAAATTGAGGTTGAAGAGATGATAAAACAATAGAGGATCATGCAGAGCACAGACAACAGAATATAACACAAGTACTGTAATGTATTTCAAACTAATTATATAAACTGCCAAGTCTACTATTCGTACATTATTTTCAAACAGTGTTTGCCAAGTATAAATACTGGAACTGGTTTTATTTTGCTTGGATTAAGCTTTTATATTGATTTTGTTAAGTTCCCATAAAAGACTGCATGCAAACAAAGTCATTGTGTGTCAGTTACAGTAGATACTGGCAGTCTTGCATTTCATAAAAACACAATTTATCTTTCTGTTTGTCAGAAATTATTATTGTTTGTTTATTTAGCAGATGCCTTTATCCAAGGCGACTCACAGAGACTAGGGTGTGTGAACTATGCATCAGCAGCAAAGTCACATAGAACAATGTCTCACCTGAAAGACAGAGCACAAGGAGGTTAAGCGACGTGCTCAGGGTTCCACAGTGAGTCAGTGAGTGAGCCAGGATTTGAACTGGGGACCTGGTGGCCCTTTTCTTTAACCGCAGGACCACGCAGCCTCCTATCTACCAGCAGCAACGCACATGTTTAAAGTATATTGTATATGCTCTGTGCAGGTGTATACTCAAATGCATCAATGGAGGAGGCGGGTTTTGTTTTATCTCGAGACATTTGCTCGAGAAAAATGTCTTGTACAAAATGCTTTTCGGGGTTCCATTCGCTCCACTTATTTTACTCGAGAAAACACGGCTTTTCACCCGACGTCATGCAAATGAAGGGGAAAGGTGGGGGTCGATATGTAAATTAGCTATCCGTAAAGTTGTGCTGTTTTTGCAGATGGCTTGTGAAAATGTTGTTTCCATGCGCACACAGAGAGCTGATACACAAGAGAATGTAAGCTGCGATTTCTAAATACCTAGTGCCTGGTTGTTTAATAATATGTTTTACTGCTCTTGCCCAAATTGTTTTTCAAATGTCATTAGTGGGGTGGCTGAAAATCGGCAGAGACGTTATATATATTTCCCTTTCATTCAGGCAATACGGCATATAGGGGATCAGGTTATACAGCGTATACTACTTCCCTGATTTATTTAACCCTACCCGTCTGGACAGCTGACAGCTGCTAATGAGGATTCAACACCACGCTTGGGCAAATACGGCTAGTGGGCACTTGAGGTGGCGGATACTGATGAAACAGACTGAAGTGCAGCATGAGTTCGCTCCCAAAATTGCCACTGCCTGCTGTTTCCTGCACAAACTCTTGTCAACAACAAAATGAAGTATTCAGGAATCAGTGGCTGCCTGTGAGACAGGCAGGGGGAAGGTTACCTCAGCCGCCAGTTTCAATTGGACAGAAGCGATCTGAGGAGGCTCGTGCTGTCAGAGATTCTCTCCTTTCTTTTAAGTTGTGTTGAATTTACCATTGTGTTAAATATTAATGATGCAAACAAATAAAACACAATCAATATGTTCATTTGCAATTTTATTTGATCAGTTCTGAGAGGGCATCACCAACTTGTTGGTATAAGTTTGTTGCGCTGTTTTGGGCGATCAACTGCGCAAGCCATCACTGCGACTGTTTTCCCTGGTCTGCGCTCTAGTGGGACGGGGGGTGCGGACTAACAAGAAAATTCATAATACTTGTCCTTTCTGTGTACCTTGTTTTCTGTTGGTGCTGTCGACGTGAAAATAGCAACATTTCATGGTGATCATGGATGGGCTCGGATCTGGGCTCACTGGAGCCGGATCATGAGAAGGTGTTGTACTAAATGGATCTGGATGAGGCTCCACTGATCTGTAATCTTGATCCGATCCTGGAGCTCACCTGCCGTAACTAGAAAAACTGACCTATTGCTTGTTAAGGGACACAAATGCCCTAGATAGGTGCGACCTTTCAACCGTGTGTATCTGCAACTAGCAGCGAAGTTCAGCAGTACAGTTGGGTTTTTTAAGCGTACTGTTTCAGTGCTGTACAGATGTTCTATGTTGTTATCTGTTAGTGCTTCAGCTTTATTTGGATGATGCCTTTAGGCTATCTTGTTTTAATTTCCCATTCCTCTCCAGTTTCTCTGAGATACGAATGTACCAGCTTTACAATTTTTTTAACGTATTCTCATTTTGTTGATCATTAATGAAAATTTCTGTACTGTGGGTGTTGTTGAGTGATTGGAAACAAGGCATTTTGTGTTTGAATTGAAAGTGATGGTCTCGAGGAGTCGAATGGGTCAAAGTTCAAGTATATTTTCCTCTAGAGGAATTATCACTTTTTTACGTCACTACTGTGGTATCATTTTTTTCGAATAGCTCAGGATGCAAATATAGCCTTCATCTATATATTATATACATTGATTGTTGTTTTTCAACACACAAGTGAATTATTTATTGATTTCCATTCCAATTTCTGACTCATGGACTATGTATTAATGTTATTGTTCATTTTCCATTAAACTGGTTGCTATGACAGTATCTGCAAATGATTGTTCCTAATTGTAATGTACTAATTGAAACACATTACACCTATATGAGCTTTGCAAAAGAATGCTGTATGAATTGTAATGTGATAATTGAGTATGTAGCATTAGCTGCACTAACACTTTTTCACATTATCTTGCCATGTGAGTCAAGATTTTGGGGTAGGCGTGCCACAATGGTCGCAAACCAGTTGCAAACGAGTCAGAAGTCTAGGGTGAAATGTATTAAACATGCGCAATGCTTTGCAGCATCTTCTGTTTCTGTTTGTGGTTCAAGTGTAGATGAATATGTAATTATGGGCGTTCCTGCATACAAAAAGGAGGCGGAGATAGTGCAAATATAATGTGATATATGAAAGTTGCAAGCAATTGCGACACTTACAATTGCATCCATTTGTTAAGAATTTAAAACAGACAGTACTGTAAAATCATTTAGTTTCAATTTAAAATAATCTTTTCTATGTTAGCTGAGTGAGATTCAGGGGGCGGGAGCTGAGGCTGCTTGTTTAACGTTGTAGCAGGGCCGTAGAAAGCCCTGCTGTTTAAATGTATTGTTTATTTATTTTTAGAACGGGGTCTCCCCCTCCGCCCCTGTGTTATTTTATATTTTTGTATTATGAGAAAGCCGTATGTTTTGTTTATTTTCATTTAAATGTGTTCTGGCAGAGGTGAGGTCGTTAGCTCATCTTCTGCCAAGTAGTATTGAAAATACTCGTGCAGATTGTGGCCGAGGGGTAATGAGATAATTGATAGTTAACCCCTCGGCCATAGTAAATAAAAGCCTGCAGCTCTCTGCACTCAGGGTGGGTGTTCAGATGAGGAACGAGAGCGAGTGAGCGAGGAACGAGAGAGAAATTTAAAATAGAAAAATATACAGGATTAGTGAAGGCATTTGCCCAGCCTGACCTATATTGGCTGTTTATTTTGTGTTTGTGATGTTTTTGTTCACGTCTTATGTTTTGCTCTGTGAGCAGTGTTTTGTGTTTAAATATTTATTTTATTTTTGTTGTGTTAAAAATAAATGGTGTGCTGCGACTTTTGTCTGCAGTACTGCCTTTGTTTTTGTTCCTGCAACTGGCCTGACGTCATCACTACGTCCATCCTGTCACAAACGTCTAGCATTATTACCCTCCTATTACGTGCCTACTCTCTAGTGTTTTGCTTTCTAGCTAATGTGTAGACTCTTTAATCGTGCTTCATTTCGAAACATGGCTAAACCAAGTCGCTATGTTTTCCCGTCCGACTCGGAGGACTCTGATCAGGAAATAATATTTCCTACCTGCTCTGGTGATCCACTCCATTCTGCAGTATGATTCTCGGTTGCTTCAGCGGCTCCATTACCAGCTGCATCCCCGAATATCCAGTCTCCAGCCCAGTGACCGTGCCACTCAAAACGCAGGTCTACCTCTCAGCTCCTTTTGCAGCTTCACGACAAAGATTGGCCCATTGCTAAACTTTTAAAAGCACTATTTGACAAAGGGATCAGCATTCCCGTTGACAACGACCGGATCGCTCTTTTCAATCTTTACTGTGAATCTTTACTCCTCGCCTACAAGCAACCACAAGCAGACGCCCCTCTCCCGTACCACGCTCTGCATCCACCCCCACAGAGCCAGCTCAGCTCTCCGCTGCAATACAATATGCTCTTTCTCATCTTCACCAATCCATTTATAATGATTTGAAAGACCTCATTCAGCCCATCGTCGGCTCCATTTCTACTATCAACTCCTGACTAGACAATCTCAAAAGCCGGGGCACCCCTTCGGCAACAGCAGCCAGTCCCACCCTGTCTTCAGTCTACCATCCCGCAGCAGCTTCCTCTTCCGGTACCTCAGCCCCAGTCCCTCCCATTGAAATGCCCGAGTACAACTTAGCATTCAGCAGTTGCATCCGGTTCTAGTAAGGATATTAACTTAGTCTCCATTGTGATCGCTACATCTGAGTACCTGGATCACTGTATTGTAGACTGCGGGGACCTGTCAGTCACCCTCAAATCCTGCGACCAACGCCTTCTAAAAAATTTAACCCTTGGAGAGTTCGTTCTTGCATTTTCAATCTATCGCGACGTTCTCTCCTGAATCTATCCTCACCGCCTCCAAGAACTGGATCAGTGTTTATTCTACATAGTAGAGCTGTCTGTTCGCTACGGAGGTACTATGTTTTATGAGTACCACAAGTATTTTTCAGCTAAAACCGCCCCCATTTTATCAGCTGATAATCACATCCTGGACTGGTCATCTCCTGATTTGGACCTTCAACCGCATCTTCAGTGGCTTGCGAGCCAATGCCTGTGGAGTCTGCGCATCCACAGCCCACTCTGCTCCCCTCTGTCCAAAAGCAGCTTCAACCTCATTCAAATCAGGCTTACGCTCCACCCCTCCATTATTCAGTTCAAGATTATCTGCTCCAAACCCTATCAACGCATCAGTTCCACCCGATATATCTTCAATCCGGGATAGACATGGCCGCAATATTAAGTTTTTTGGTTCTAAACAGATCTGCAATAACTTCAATTCTTCAGTCTGTTACCTTCTTTCACGCAAATTCCTTCACATCTGTAGCTTTTGTGGTGACACCCACTCCAAATCCATCTGTCCATCCCTTCCCAAATGACACTCAAAGCTGTTACTGGTTTCCACTCCCATCAACATTACAGCTTTATCAGAAGAGCTTCAACACCACCCAGACAAATCATTTACCTCCTATCTCATAAATGGCCTCTCCTATGGATTCTCCACCGGTCTTTCTGAAATCCCGTCATCTTCTTACATCTGCAAAAATCTGCACTCTACTCTAATTGAACCTCAGATTATCAGCTGTCTTATTCAAGCAGAAAGAGACAAAGGTTTTATGGTCGGACCGTTTTCTGCTCCTCCATTTCCCATTTATCGCATCAATCCAATTGGCATAGCTACCCGTAAATATCATCTTCGATCTATCAGCCCCTTGAGGAAGCCTTACATGCAGCATAAACTCTCTAATTCCTCACAATCACTTCTCATTGTATTATATTAAGATATCAGATGCCATCAAATTCATCAAAATAGCAGGCCAAGGTTCGTAGCTAGCCAAAGCCGATATATCAGATGCTTTCAAAGTGATGCCTATTCACTCCTCCGTACCCCACCTGTTCAAAATTTGCTGGAATATTAAATATTATTTCTCCACTCAGCTCACCTTCGGCTGCTGTAGCAGCCCAAAAATATCGACACTTTCTCAGAAGCACTTTGCTGGATCCTTCTCAACTTCCAGCACATTCCATTCCTCCTCCACTTGATGGATGACTTCCTCCTCATCTCTCCTCTGTCACATCCTCCAGCACAAGCAATTAATCAACTGAAAACCCTGATCGCCTCACTTGTCATCCCACTTTCTGAAGACAAAACCATCGGTCCGTTCCATTCCCTGAAATTCCTAGGGATAATGCTCAATACAATAACATTTGAAGCCAGCCTCCCTCCTGCCAAGCTAGTGCATTTATTTCCTCATCAGTTCAGGAAAGACATAAAAATGTTAATCTTCCACTGGAACAAACGGCCTCTCCTTGTTCTACGATGACTACATTTCAGCATCCCACGATCTTGCTGTCTTTACAGATGCTTCATTCGTCGGATTCGGCGGCTTTTTCTGTTCCCAATGGTTCTCCAGCAAATGGCCTCCTGAAATCCAGAATCTATCTCCCCACCCTAAATCTACAGCTTTACTTGAAATCTACCCCATCGTTACAGACGCCCACCTTTGGGGGCACCAATGGTCAAGAAAATCAATTCTCTTTTACAGCGACAACAAACCCACAGTCCACATTATCAATAAAAGACGCTCTTCCTCCCCCCTCATCATGCATCTACTTTAACAGCTAATTAGGATCTCAGTGTCTTGCAATTTCAGAATTCAAGCCCATCACCTTCCTGGTACCCATAATAAGGCTGCTGATGCTCTTTCTCGCCTACAAATATCCTGTTTCCACCAACTGGTCCCTTCAGCATCTCCGACCCCTCTGCAAACCCCACCTTTCCAACTGCTCCTGCTTGACTAAACGCAACACTTTCCAATCTCCTGCAATCCGCCTGCTACATGGCAGCAGCCTTAGCCCCAGCCACTAGATCATCCTACACTACCAGCTGATCAACATTCTCAACTTTCTACGCTCAAAACTACGTTCAACCCATCCTGTTCAACCAAGACTGCATCTTAGCCTTCATCGTCCTTGCAAGAGACTCTCTTCATCTGGCTCCCTCCTCCATCAAATCATACATCTCTAGCATCCAATACTCGTACTGCTTAATGTCTGTTCCTTCTCCAATCCTGCTTTCCATTCCTGCAGTTCGCTTGATGCTCTGAGGGATCCTCAAGAGCTCTCCTCCTACCTCCACCTCTCGCCTACCCATATCCACCGAAATACTGCTTTCCCTAATTTCAAGTCATCGGAAAGGTGGCTTTTCCCCCATCGAAGACCTTGTGATGGAAGTCTTGTACTTAACAGCTTTCTTTGGTTTTCTAAGATGCTCAGAATTCACTGTTTCATCAACCTCTAGCTTCCAAAAAAAGGCTAGTATGCCCAGAGTAGGGGCTACCTGACCGCCAGGGCCACCAGAGGTTTTCCCCTACTAGGAAAGGGTTTTTTCCTCTCCACTGAGAGGCAGGTAATCACATAACCATCTCACACTAACTCTATCCTAACCCCCTCTGTTTGTCTTGTATGTCCCATCCTTTCCTGTCTCCTTTCTAGCTGTCTTGTTTTACGTTATGCACTGACGGTGAGGTTTTCTGTGTGGAGCCAGGGGTCCATCCTTTGGGGGGGTATGTGCAGATTCACCTCAGGTCAGCCACGCTACCTCGTCCTCGCACTAGGGGGGTTCCCCTAGAGGGGACCCCCGGCCACACTATCCTTGCACAGCTCGTGTGCCTGTTCTTCTTCACCACGTGAGGCGTCATTCTTCTTTTGCTCGGGACGTGGCCCGCTTTATGCTCTTAGTGCTCTTTGTCGCAGGTTCCCTGCGGGACACCTTCCCACTCCTGGCTTTGGGGGCCTGTCCCTCACCTCATTCAAGGGCAGCACCAGACCAGTCACGGAACCCTTTACTATCTCTCCTTTCAGGTCCTAATGCAAATGGACTATTCCTATCGCCCCACGAGGCGCCTCTGCTGAGCAGAGCCCATTTATATGTTTTCAGATCCTGAATATTGAAAGAATAAGAGTTTAACTTAATAATGCGTGTTACAAAATACTGGCAAGTAATTTCCGTATTTTAACCACCTATACTAAACCATTTAACCACCTATACTTGGCACAATAAAATCCCATTTGTTTGTTAAAATAAAATCATCAATGTAGTTAAAATGCGCAAATGTACAGTAATACTAAGAGGTCAATTGTATTTTGAATAATATAGCTGCTGTTTCATAAACACATGTAAAATACCCCAGCAGCACAAATGAACACATTTTTTTTTTACCGGTGTAATAATTGATCTGTTCACCCCGTATGACAAAATCCACAGACCACTTCATCATTCATTAAAAAAGCAAAAAGTTTTTAACCAAACTAACTCTAAAGCGTCTATCCAGGATGCAAATCCTGATGTATTAAATTAATAAAACTTGTCTAGAGCTGATTAACTCAATTCGGGAATTCTGGAAAACAAAGATGACCGTGCAACAGCTTCATTGATCATCTGTACTGTGTAGTGCCAGTGGCTGTAAGCTACGGGAATGTAAAAAAAATAAATATAGTTATTAAAGCTCCAGAGGGTTGTATAAGAACATAAGAACATAAGAAAGTTTACAAACGAGAGGAGGCCATTCAGCCCATCTTGCTCGTTTGGTTGTTAGTAGCTTATTGATCCCAGAATCTCATCAAGCAGCTTCTTGAAGGATCCCAGGGTGTCAGCTTCAACAACATTACAGTACAGATGTTCATTTCTTGTACAGTGCATTATTATGTTAAATTTTGTGTACAAAACATTAGCCTACAGGCTAAAGCAAAAAGGAAGTGCACTAGGTGTTCATTTGATTTTATTACTGTACTGTATACTGTATATGCGTACTGTACAGATTAATATATTTTTTCATAATGTAATATGCAGCCGACCCAAAACACATTAGTGTTATTTCAGCGCAATGATTTATACACTTAAAATACACTGAGCACTATAAATGTATGTGTGTGCGATTTTATTGTATTGTTTTAGACCTGAGAGAGGGGCTACTGTATAATTATGAAAAGCTTTTCGATAAAAACGCATTTTTTATTGGGGGTGAAGGTGGGGGCCCCACTATATATTCTGATGGGATTAAACTGCCTTTCATTTATATATACATTTCATTTGACCTATTTTATGTTTATATATATATATATATATATATATATATATATATATATATATATATATATATATACAGTACTGTGCAAAAGTTTTAGGCAGGTGTGAAAAAATGCTGTAAAGTAAGAATGCTTTCAAAAATAGACATGTTAATAGATTATATTTATCAATTAACTAAATGCAAAGTGAGTGAACAGAAGAAAAATCTAAATCAAATCCATAGTTGATGTGACCACCCTTTGCCTTCAAAACAGCATCAATTCTTCTAGGTACACTTGTACAAAGTCAGGGATTTTGTAGGCATACAGTCAGGTGTATGATTAAACAATTATACCAAACAGGTGCTAATGATCATCAATTCAATATGTAGGTTGAAACACAATCATTAACTGAAACAGAAACAGCTTTGTAGGAGGAATAAAACTGGGTGAGGAACAGCCAAACTCAGCTAACAAGGTGAGGTTGCTGAAGACAGTTTACTGTCAAAAGTCATACACCATGGCAAGACTGAACACAGCAACAAGACACAAGGTAGTTATACTGCATCAGCAAGGTCTCCCCCAGGCAGAAATTTCAAGGCAGACAGGGGTTTCCAGATGTGCTGTCCAAGCTCTTTTGAAGAAGCACAAAGAAACGGGCAACACTGAGGACCGTAGACGCAGTGGTCGGCCAAGGAAACTTACTGCAGCAGATGAAAGACACATCATGCTTACTTCCCTTCACAATCGGAAGATGTCCAGCAGTGCCATCAGCTCAGAACTGGCAGAAAACAGTGGGACCCTGGTACACCCATCTACTGTCTGGAGAAGTCTGGTCAAAAGTGGCCTTCATGGAAGACTTGCGGCCAAAAAGCCATACCTCCGACGTGGAAACAAGGTCAAGCGACTCAACTATGCACGAAAACACAGGAACTGGGGTGCAGAAAAATGGCAGCAGGTGCTCTGGACTGATGAGTCAAAATTTGAAATATTTGGCTGTAGCAGAAGGCAGTTTGTTCGGCGAAGGGCTGGAGAGCGTGCACGAATGAGTGTCTGCAGGCAACAGTGAAGCATGGTGGAGGTTCCTTGCAAGTTTGGGGCTGCATTTCTGCAAATGGAGTTGGGGATTTGGTCAGAATTAATGGTCTCCTCAATGCTGAGAAGTACAGGCAGATACTTATCCATCATGCAATACCATCAGGGAGGCATCTGATTGGCCCCAAATTTATTCTGCAGCATGACAACGACCCCAAACATACAGCGAAAGTCATTAAGAACTATCTTCAGCGTAAAGAAGAACAAGGAGTCCTGGAAGTGATGGTATGGCCCCACAGAGCCCTGATCTCAACATCATCGAGTCTGTCTGGGATTACATGAAGAGAGAGAAGCAACTGAGGCTGCCTAAATCCACAGAAGAACTGTGGTTAGTTCTCCAAGATGTTTGGGCCAACCTACCTGCTGAGTTCCTTCAAAAACTGTGTGCAAGTGTACCTAGAAGAATTGATGCTTGATGCTGTTTTGAAGGCAAAGGGTGGTCACACCAAATATGGATTTGATTTAGATTTTTCTTCTGTTCACTCACTTTGCATTTAGTTAATTGATAAATATAATCTATTAACATGTCTATTTTTGAAAGCATTCTTACTTTACAGCATTTTTTCACACCTGCCTAAAACTTTTGCACAGTACTGTATATATATATATATATATATATATATAAACATAAAATAGGTCAAATGAAGAAGGAACAGAATGCATTGTACAGATAACATTTACATTTAACAAAAACAATGTTATTTTGATTCTTGCACCCTTGCATGTATAGACATTATCCTTCGGGCACCCTTTGCTGCAGCGAACCACAACTCAACTCCCGCTATTTATTTGAACAATGTCGCACGACTCTCGCAATAGAGATCTCGCTAAGAAGTAAATGAGTATATTGCAGCTTTTTTCATTAACATATTTTCTTATAGAACATATGACAAAATGTATACTTTGCTAAGTGTCGCAACAAAAATGCAAATTGCGGTATACTTGCACTGCGACTGCCCAATCTTAGTACACCTACCCCGAAGTCAATAATTCCATGAATCTTGACTGTGTTGCTCTTGTATTAACTACTGGTAGGCTTGCATTTAATAAAAACACATAAAAGCAACTCTCCCTATGGAATCCCCAGTGAAGACTGTCCACTGCATAGCCAGGACTCAAACATGTGTGCCTCTGACTGTATGACTCACCCTGCACACCATGCAGGGGTTATTACCAGGGGGGACACTCCACTCAAAATTAAACAACGGTTTGTGTGCTTAAAGCATGCCATTGTTACCCTTTCAAGGTGTTTAATTAGTACATTTCTGCTGTATCACACAGTGAACAGTGTGTGCTAGTTTAACATGGGCTGTTTAGCAACCAGCTGGGATAGAACAAATGTTTCCAACATGTGCTTTGTGAGCAAATCTCTGGGGTCCCTGAAATTTCTCAAAAAGCATGTACTGCACCCCCAAACCTCAGATCTGCAAACTCAGTCTGTGCCTCCACGCCTTCTGAGTTATCTGTCAATAATTCTGTAGATATTTGAAATTCATTGCTAAAATATAACAACATTTTGTAGAAAAGTTATGCAATGTGTCTCAACATAAACAGCTGGTTTCACAGATCCTGATTTGCACTTAATCCCAGACTACCTAACCCAAAGTAACATTGGATAGTCCAAGATTAGTGCTAACCAGGGTCTGTGAAACCAGCTGCGAACGTACTGATACTAGGATAGTAAAAATGCAGGAAGAGGATTGATAGCACTGGAGAGAGACACCCCGTATCGGAAAGGGAACTTGTTGGATGATGCAGAAGGCTTTAATAGTCTCTTGCATTGCTTTACCGGTGAACTCTGCAATCGTTGCTCATGCATTGTTGTCATAGTGTGAATTAGCGAGCTACAGTGAGGTAAAAAGGAAAACTATTGTAGTGAAAGGATCCAAGCCATCTAATGGAAATAGTGGTATGTTGTAGCACTGTGTGCCAAACTGGGGTTCGGGGGAGTGGGGCTTGCAGCACACACAGAAATATCCCCTCCCAAACATATTTCAGAGCAAGCGCTAGGCAGATTTTTCATATCGTTATAAAAATAATAACATATACTGTACGTAACAACAGATTATTATCCTTCAACCTTGATTTTAAGAACACAAAAAAGAACAAATTCTTCTTTTGAAATTGGATTCTCAAGTACTTGTCAGCAGACTTTTCATTCATTGGCTTCAGTCTATTTCACCTATTAGGGCAGCCCTGATAAAGCTTCAGGTGAGCTAAGCACTTAGGTCTGCGTCTGGTAATTCTCTAGGTGTAGGGTGCTAACAGACAGTTGCTCACACAAGTTCCAATTTGGTATGTACGCTTTCTTTCTGTTTCGATGGGAGTACTGTGACAACTAAACAAGCTGCATTGTACCAGTTGATATGCAATAAATGTTAATCACAGCGATGTCTTAGAAAAACATGTAACAGCCTGGAGAGTATTTGTGCTAATTACTTTTTTTTTTTTTTTAAATGTGTTTGTAAATAGGGAACACTTTGTATAATTGGAAAGTTAATAAACCATTCCATTACTCTTAAAGAACAGCAACAATGCTACACAGTATTGTACATGTACCCTGCTATATTACAAAATACAAGTCATTCAAAGTCACTGATATGTTTCCCATATGTGTATGAAAACGCTACTGTCTAAGTTATGGATGGATCTTTTAGAATGTTTTAAAGCGCCAGGGAATCCCCCTGGATTGCATTAACCGTGTATTTTTAGGGGTAATCACAGGATAACCACAGGTAGATGGTAATGCAATGCAGGGTAATTACCCAGTGCTGTAAAAGGCTTTAAAATGTCCTGGCTTTAAAATGTCCTGGTATAGGTTCATCAAACATCCCCAGTGTAGGTATATGAAAGGGAGAGGAAAGGGTGCGAGTCGACCAGGCAGAGCTAAGCAACCTCAGTTTGTATTTGTAGGATTTTGTAGTTTAATTGTAATTAAGATTTATGTCATGGTATGGCATTGAGTGGGAGCAGGAGCTGGGGTGAAAGCTACGAGATAGCAGGCTGGGAAGGGTGTAGAGAGACACATTATTATGCAGCCTGTGTTGGATGCCCTGGAGATGGTGTTTATAGAACTATTAACATCATTGACACGGGTCAGAATCTGCAACGGCAGTGTATCACACAACACTGCCAACTGTACTCTCACCCCTTTAACCTTGGCGATCAGCTTTTAGATTCACATCACAGCACCAACGTAACAGGGTGGAGGCTGGCTGTGAACGGGCGACCTTAACCACTGTGCAAAAGAGCCAGGCTCCAGAATCTGTATAGGAGGGCATCACACAACTCTGCCCATGATCATAATGTAAAGCAAAAAAATAGCTGTACACTAAATAACCTACTCGCTTCATTGGGGCCCTCACATGCAGTGCAGCTGTCTTGCAGGTCCACTTTAAAAAGTAGATTAAAAACTAGTTAACTATAAAACATCTGCAGCTTCATACTGATTTACACTGTAAATTAACAATGTTTTGCTCTATTGTGGTTCTTTTGCATCTGCTATAATCACAGCAGCTAAAGTGAAAGAGAATCTATTGTTGCAGGAACACCTGTCATTCATTTTCAGTGTAATGCGTTTTCATTGTAGCCTATTCCTATTCAATATTGCTTCTATTTCAGTTCAGTCACGTACGCAAAAAATTAGAACAAACAGATGGGCAGGAATAATCAGATGATGTACGGAGAAGCAGACAAAATAAGCATACATATGACATGTGTGACAAGCAGGGGGAATGGGCAAGAAGTTGTCAAGTATTGTTGGTAATGATGGTGGAGAGAGAAACAGAAGGAGCACAGAATTCCTAAGTGATTGAATCTGACATTGATTGAATCAGACATTGCTCATACCTAGAAAACCGCTTGTCCAATAGGATACAACTTGTGAGTGCCTTTACAGAGGGCTGGTATGCACACTCATATAGTCTTGTTGTTCTTTTCTTTCTGTGGTCAGAATTGCTTTGTGCAGTTGACCCTGGGTTTTATTGTAACGATCTGGACACCAGCAGATCGAAAGGTCTATATTTAGGTCCACTACCACTACAGTTCGGATTGTGAAAATAGACGCAATCCACAGTACGCTCGCCCCTGTATTATTTGTGTATTATGATTTAAATGGATTGTTTTGTGGTTATTTAAAGGAATGGTTTATTGTTGTTTAGCAGCATGGATGGGGTTAAAATTCCCTATCCAGCTAAGCAGCATGTAATGCGCTGTGGATTGCTGTAGTGGTAGTAGACCTGCTCCTGAACTGCCCCGATATCAAATCGTACTGGGTTTTGTATTTGCTCGTATTAGGTCTGAAGTCATTGTATTTTGTATCTTGCTCTTAATTGTACTGTAATTCTTGATATGTATTTTTTGTATACAACTGTAAGTCGCCCTGGGTAAGGGCATCTTCTAAGAAATAAATAATAATAATAATAATAATAATAATAATAATAATAATAATAATAATAATAATAATGCGGCCACCTCCCAAATGAATTCATTACTAATTTGGAGATGGCCATGTATATAAAAGCACATCAGCCGCTCACAAAGAGAAGAGAGGGGGTAGTAGAGAAGGAAAAGAAGGATATAGTGCGGAGAGAAAGAAAACTAAAACAACAATTGTTACTTGTTAAATGCGTTTGTCTGTTTGTTTTGGCCAACATTTTGTTTGGTGACAGTATTTGGTTTCTGTCTGTTTAAGTATTTGATGTGTTTGTTTAAATCCTGGTTTATTCAGTCCTGGTGTGTGTACGTGTATTTCCTAGTCTGTGATGTCACCTCCCCAGCCATCTTGCCACAGGTCCTATCACCACAAAGACACTCATATACCAGAAGTGTCAGCCACTTCATTGATCTAAACAGTGGCATATCTACAGTATATACCGTCGCTTAAGTCTTTATAAGAAGACAGTGTGTGCAAGTCTATTTAGAGTATTTATAAGGCAGTGTGTGTGAGTCTATTTAGAGTATTTATAAGGCAGTGTGTGTGAGTCTATTTAAAGTATTTATAAGGCAGTGTGTGTGAGTATTTAGAGTATTTATAAGGCAGTGTGTGTGAGTCTATTTAGAGTATTTATAAGACAGTGTGTGTGAGTCTATTTAGAGTATTTATAAGGCAGTGTGTGCGAGTCTATTTATAGTATTTATATGGCAGTGTGTGTGAGTCTGTTTAGAGTATTTATAAGGCAGTGTGTGTGAGTATTTAGAGTATTTATAAGGCAGTGTGTGTGAGTCTATTTAGAGTATTTATAAGACAGTGTGTGTGAGTCTATTTAGAGTATTTATAAGGCAGTGTGTGCGAGTCTATTTAGAGTATTTATATGGCAGTGTGTGTGAGTCTATTTAGAGTATTTATAAGACAGTGTGTGCGAGTCTATTTAGAGTATTTATATGGCAGTGTGTGCGAGTCTATTTAGAGTATTTATAAGGCAGTGTGTGTGAGTCTATTTAGAGTATTTATATGGCAGTGTGTGCGAGTCTATTTAGAGTATTTATAAGGCAGTGTGTGCGAGTCTATTTAGAGTATTTATATGGCAGTGTGTGTGAGTCTATTTAGAGTATTTATAAGACAGTGTGTGCGAGTCTATTTAGAGTATTTATAAGACAGTGTGTGTGAGTCTATTTAGAGTATTTATAAGGCAGTGTATGTGAGTCTATTTAGAGTATTTATAAGGCAGTGTGTGTGAGTCTATTTAGAGTATTTATATGGCAGTGTGTATGAGTCTGTTTAGAGTATTTATAAGACAGTGTGTGTGAGTCTATTTAGAGTATTTATAAGGCAGTGTATGTGAGTCTATTTAGAGTATTTATAAGGCAGTGTGTGTGAGTCTATTTAGAGTATTTATATGGCAGTGTGTGTGAGTCTGTTTAGAGTATTTATAAGACAGTGTGTGTGAGTCTATTTAGAGTATTTATATGGCAGTGTATGCGAGTCTATTTAGAGTATTTATAAGGCAGTGTGTGTGAGTCTATTTAGAGTATTTATAAGACAGTGTGCGTGAGTCTATTTAGAGTATTTATAAGGCAGTGTGTGTGAGTCTGTTTAGAGTATTTATAAGGCAGTGTGTGCGAGTCTATTTAGAGTATTTATATGGCAGTGTGTGTGAGTCTGTTTAGAGTATTTATATGGCAGTGTGTGTGAGTCTGTTTAGAGTATTTATAAGACAGTGTGTGCGAGTCTATTTAGAGTATTTATAAGGCAGTGTGTGTGAGTCTGTTTAGTATTTCTACCTCTATTTAGATCAATTGAACAGACCCCAGGATTGTCTGTACATACTGACTTATTAATCAGAGTTAAAAGACGAGCAGAAATATATATTTTGTGAACAATCAACATTTTAATTCAAAAGTATTTTACTTGGTTTCTGTAATATTTTTGTCAGTTGACTTAATTTATTTTTGTGCACAAGTATGGCAGAGTGCCCCTTCCCTGTGTGTATTTTTGTGTTTTATGTTGTATGTGGTGTGTTATTGTTGGTGTATATATATATTGGTGCACAGGGTACGAGTTTTGTAAAAATGTATATTTGTATTTAGGCATGTGCAGATAGAATGTGTACTAATATGTGGGCACGGGGATTGCACAAATTAGTTCACATGCTGGGATTCAAGTGAATGATTATTTAGTAATTGAATCCCGCCACAGCTGTATATATAGATGCACATATCACTCACTCGGGGTTGGGTGTTCACAGTGGAGAACAGGAGAAAGAGAGAGAAGAGAAAGAAAGATCAAATATATAAATATAACAATTGTTTGTTAATGAGTCCATCCACTGTCTGTTTTGTCTGTCTATTTATTTTTGGTCAACATGCCATTTTGTTTTGTGTGCAGTGTTTTGTTTTGTTCAACCTTTTTATTTTACAATAAACCGGCGCATCAGCGCATTCATTCATATCCCAGTACTGCTGTCTGTGCCCACTGTCTTCAGGGTCTGACATCACCACCAGCCATCCTGGTCACACAAGAAAAGACAAAATTATATGCAAAATGATATGCACAATGGTATGCAAATGATATGCAAAATGATATGCAAACTGATATGCACAATGATATTTACTGGACTGCTTGTGAATCGGGTGCTTTGGCTAGAGGTGCACAGGGGAGCATTCTGTTTGACCCCTTTGCTAATGCAAAGTTTGACTGAATAGTGCAAAAAACTATTTTCCTTATACTATAGATTTAAAAGCTATTAATGTGTATGCCAGACTTTGATGTAGGCAGCATCATTTGAACCTGGGGCTGTTTCTGTGCTGGAAAAACAGTCTTTGAACGGTTGTGTAAGCCCAGCTTTCTTGGGAAAATTGTGGAAATTGAAGAAATCTCTGGGTCTGTATCCTCCCCCGCAGATAATCCAAGCATTTCTTTTATATCTTATCAGACACTGCGGATAAGACTGCCTGAACAGAGTTTCTCAAAACACGTCAACAAGGTAAGAACAGGAATTCAAATGTACGCTGCCATGTGTGTGTAATGGGTTCTTCTGTTGTGTGTTAAACATTTAATTTACCTGGAAGGCTGCTTAATACCTTGTGATCAGATGTTGTATTAATATTATTTAGCAGAAGTTATCAAGAGCAACAGACTGTGGGGATATACTGTATGAATGTGTCTCACTGTCTGTTTATCCGCCTGTCTGTCTCTCACACTCACATTTTCACATGCATCTTGTGAACACAAAAATTAAAATTAAATTAAAACCATGACAGGTGATGTACAGCTCTTTGCAACAAATTGCATCACTTAAAATTTTAGGATTGAGACATAATTAAAATAAAAACTTATATGAACATAATTTAGATCTTTAATTTAACATCATGTAATAAAAAAAATACTAAATGATATTGCAAAAGTCTACCGGAAGCCATATTTCATGTTAGATTTCACATTTTTCATTAAGTATATGGAAAACTACAAAGCGGTATGTAATTCAATATGTCAACGTAACATTATTCAGCAGGTTTCATTCGACTTTCTGAAGCAACATGAGTTACATAATTCTATGGGGTGATGCAAAACCTTTGGCCATAGCTGTACAGTATGTTACTGCCATGCTTGTTCTGATGCATATTCCTTGACTGGCTCATGCTTTACATTAGCATTGTTTTGTAATCCCCCATTTGTCATTTCGTTTTTAAGATCTGTTCAAATCCTGTTATTCATAGGGCTGATACTGAATAGCTAGAAGAATGGCAGACAGTAATACTCTGTATATAACTGCCATTTAATCAGAGGGAACTCAGGAAGCTTTGAATTGCAGTTTGTTTCCTATCATTTGTTATGTTTTATTACACTTTCTCTGTATGGACGTTTACCTCTATATTAGGAACGAAGCACAAAATCATTCTGCAGTAGTAATTCAAAATAAACACAGTATTTTTTAAGGCATTGCAGGCTTCCATTGTCCCTGGCTCTAGTTTGTGTTGCGTCATTTTAATCTCAGTATTTTAGTTTGAAGAGCAACTAGAATTCAGACTGATCTGTGTGTTCCTTTATGAGTGTCAACCATAGTAAAATCACAGTAGTGTGTAGCACAGTGAAAGCACTGTAAAGCACAGGTATGCAGTGCAAGGAGGCTGTGTGGTCCAGTGGTTAAAGAAAAGGGCTTGTAACCAGGAGGTCCCCGGTTCAAATCCCGGCTTACTCACTGATTCATTGTGAGACCCTGTGCAAGTCACTTAACCTCCTTGTGCTCTGTCTTTTGGGTGAGACGTTGTTGTAAGTGACTCTGCAGCTGATGCATAGTTCACACACCCTAGTCTCTGTAAGTCGCCTTGGATAAAGACGTCTGCTAAATAAACAAATAATAATAGTGAAGTATGGTAAATGCATAGTATAAGCATGGGAGAATCCTGCAGAAATAGCATGGTAAACTTTTATAAGGGCTCAGTCAGGAGGGGGTGGTTAGTCAAGTTCATTCTGACAAATCTGTATCAAGAGGATTGGTTGTGAAGTGTTCAGCAATGCAGTTAAGCTTGCTCGTTGTCATGAAAAGTGTAAGGTACTGCACGCAGGCAATAAAAATGTGCATTATAAATATCATGTGGGAGATACTGAAATTGAAAAAGGAATCTATGAAAAAGACCTAGGAGTTTAAGTTGACTCAGAAATGTCTTAATCTAGACAATGTGGGGAAGCTATAAAAAAGGCCAACAAGATGCTCGGATATATTGTGAAAAGTGTTGAATTTAAATCAAGGGAAGTAATGTTAAAACTTTACAATGCATTAGTAAGACCTCATCTAGAATATTGTGTTCAGTTCTGGTCACCTCGTTACAAAAAGGATATTGCTGCTCTAGAAAGAGTGCAAAGAAGAGCAACCAGAATTATCCCGGGTTTACGTGGTGATCTGATTCAAGCATTCAAAATTCTAAAAGGTATTGACAATGTTGACCCAGGGGACTTTTTCGACCTGAAAAAAGAAACAAGGACCAGTGATCACAAATGGAGATTAGATAAAGGGGCATTCAGAACAGAAAATAGGAGGCACTTTTTTACACAGAGAATTGTGAGGGTCTGGAACCAACTCCCTAGTAATGTTGTTGAAGCTGACACCCTGGGATACTTCAAGAAGCTGCTTGATGAGATTCTGGGATCAATAAGCTGCTAACAACCAAACGAGCAAGATGGGCCGAATGCCCTCTTCTCGTTTATAAACTTTCTTATGTTCTTATGTTCTAACGAGGTGACTATCAATTTCAAAATATTACTTCCTTACATTCTTGAGTGTCAAGTATCAGTACAATGTTGTAGTACAGTGCCACAGTATTTACAACATTTAGTAGAGAGTAAACTACCTGAAAGCTGCAGACCCACACTCATTAATCATGCATCATTGAACGGTTTGGGGGAGAGGTCCCAGCTTCTCCTTACGATTCACAGACTGGCTTTGCAGAACAGGGGCTAGGAGACATGAAGAGCAACATGCCCAGATACATGTGTCACATTTAAACTATTTTACACCATGTCTATTCCATGGTAAAAACCACAAACTGTTAACATGGTAAGCCTTGATGTCCCATGGTTACCTATTGCTTGACCATGCTAGGTATACAGGGGTTCACATTTAGCGCAATGGCACTAGATTCTAGCGCCATGGTACCTCATATGACGTCAGCAACATTATATTACATGCTGGTGCCCGTAGACATGTTTCATTTATTTATTCATGATAATTTGTCATGCGGTCTGGAATACTCACATGACCCACCCACACAGGAGAGAATGTTTTATAGTGTGGGAAGTTTAACTGCAGAAACCTGTCCAGACCATGTTCAACCATGTTTCAAAACATGGTTGTACATCACATCCAGTCATGGAACATGAGCCATGGTGTCCTGTGATGAAACTTGGTATGGACTTACTGTACCTTGGAGATCATTTTCTTAGGGTATGTCAGGATGTGAGTGGTGTGGGAAAGGAGTGAATGTCCAAACAGCAGTTCAGTTGCTAATAAAATGTCTGTGTTTTAATAAAAAGCTCTTCACTTCCTATACCATCCATGGTGTGGGGGTTATATGGTGGGTTAGTCTCAAACAGAACTAACACACACATTATAATAACACGTTGTAATTCCAGCAGTGCACGGAAAAGTGCCGTAGTGTGCTGTGTAGTGGTGCTCTGGGTGGTGAGTGCTGTGCAGGGTAGTGATGCTGCGGGTGGTGAGTGCTGTGCAGGGTAATGGTGCTCCTTGTGGTGAGTGCTGTGCAGGGTAGTGGTGCTCCGGGTAGTCAGTGCTGTGCAGGGTAGTGGTGCTCCGGGTGGTGAGTGCTGTGCAGGGTAGTGGTGCTCCGGGTGGTGAGTGTTGTGCAGGGTAGTGGTGCTCCGGGTGGTGAGTGCTGTGCTCCGGGTGGTCAGTGCTGTGCAGGGTAGTGATGCTCCGGGTGGTGAGTGCTGTGCAGGGTAGTGGTGCTCCGGGTGGCCAGAGCTGTGCAGGGTAGTGGTGCTCCGGGTGGTGAGTGCTGTGCAGGGTAGTGGTGCTCCGGGTGGTGAGTGCTGTGCAGGGTAGTGGTGCTCCGGGTAGTCAGTGCTCTGCAGGGTAGTGGTGCTCCGGGTGGTGAGTGTTGTGCAGGGTAGTGGATCTCCGGGTGGTGAGTGCTGTGCTCCGGGTGGTCAGTGCTGTGCAGGGTAGTGATGCTCCGGGTGGTGAGTGCTGTGCAGGGTAGTGGTGCTCCGGGTGGTGAGTGCTGTGCAGGGTAGTGGATCTCCGGGTGGTGAGTGCTGTGCTCCGGGTGGTCAGTGCTGTGCAGGGTAGTGATGCTCCGGGTGGTGAGTGCTGTGCAGGGTAGTGGTGCTCCGGGTGGTGAGTGCTGTGCAGGGTAGTGGTGCTCCGGGTAGTCAGTGCTCTGCAGGGTAGTGGTGCTCCGGGTGGTAAGTGCTGTGCAGGGTAGTGGTGCTCCGGGTGGTGAGTGTTGTGCAGGGTAGTGGTGCTCGGGTGGTGAGTGCTGTGCTCCGGGTGGTCAGTGCTGTGCAGGGTAGTGGTGCTCCGGGTGGTGAGTGCTGTGCAGGGTAGTGGTGCTCCGGGTGGTGAGTGCTGTGCAGTGTAGTGGTGCTCCGGGTGGTGAGTGCTGTGCAGTGTAGTGGTGCTCCGGGTGAAGGGTGCTGTGCAGTGTATTGGTGCTCCGGGTGGTGAGTGCTGTGCAGGGTAGTGGTGCTCCGGGTGGTGAGTGCTGTGCTCCGGGTGGTCAGTGCTGTGCAGAGTAGTGGTGCTCCGGGTGGTGAGTGCTGTGCAGGGTAGCGGTGCTCCAGGTGGTGAGTGCTGTGCAGGGGTAGTGATGCTCTGGGTTTGTTTGCTGGCTCCGTAGCTACCACGTCTCTACTCTTGTGTAAAACATAAACACAAAGCACAAACACAGTGCTCCCCCACGTTACTATTTCAGTGTAAGGGGCCGTACTAACATAGCTGCGTCCCCTTTGTACTGCCAAACACCTCCCCATGATCAGCAGGGTGCCACGGTCTATCCAATCACCGCGTTCCCCCCAGCTGATCACAATAGAGTTGCTTAGCCGTCTTACAGCTACGCCCTTTCATCAAGATGACCGACTTCCTGTTCCGTCCTACCATCGAGTCGGCCCATCCTTGTGAAAGCGTACCACCAACCTTACCTAGAAACCACCAACCTAACCTAGCAACCACCAACCTTACCTAGCAACCACCACCCTTACCTAGCAACCACCACTCTTACCTAGCGCCCTTCCTGGTCGGGAGGTAGAGTTACAGCTCAGATTCATTCTCTTCCATTCACAGGGTACCAGAGGCAAAACGTGATCTTCTTTTTGAGTCTACGGTACATATCTGTCCTCCATTTCTAATGCATTGATTTGTTACTACCTTATAGAATCTGCTGGTATCTGGCATTTCAGATTAGAATAGCAGTAGACCCACTGTTTGGTCACACACTGAGCACCCCAGTCTGTAAAGGTCAGATCTGAAACAGCTTGTGCTGAATGCAATATTTTCCTTTGTATAAAAAGTCTGCCTGTGAGCATGTCTTTCTGTTTCATTGCTGAACCGCCTGACCCAGCTGCCCTAAAACTTCTTTACTAAAATTTCCCTGCCCCTCATTTTAGTATTTCATTTTCTTGAATGCTGATTCAAGTTCATTTATGTTGTAAATTCATGTGTATTTTTCACTTGTTTCTTTTCTGTTGCATTCTGTTATAAGAAATGAAGACATATAGACCAATGTTTTGTGTAATTCCTTTGTCAGTTTTTCCTCATTATTATTATTTATTTATTAGCAGACACCCTAATTATTATTATTTGTTTATTTAGCAGACGCCTTTATCCAAGGCGACTTACAGAGACAAGGGTGTGTGAACTATGCATCAGCTGCAGAGTCACTTACAATTACGTCTCACCCAAAAGACGGAGCACAAGGAGGTTAAGTGACTTGCTCAGGGTCACACAATGAGTCAGTGGCTGAGGTGGGATTTGAACCGGGGACCTCCCTGGTTACAAGCCCTTTTCTTTAACCACTGGACCACACAGCCTCCATCCAGGGCGACTTACAATTGTTACAAGATACCACATTATTTTTACATACAATTATATTATTTTTTACACATTATTTTTACATATAATTACCCATTTATACAGTTGGGTTTTTTACTGGAGCAATCTAGGTAAAGTACCTTGCTCAAGGGTATAGCAGCAGTGTCCAGAGCCCTAACCACTACTCCACACTGCTCCACACTCATTAATTTATGGATGAACTATCCTTCTATTATAGCTGCAATAAACTGAATCATTATTGATGTCACGTCATATCCAGCTGATACAAGCCACATGATACAAGCTGTGGGATATCAGGTAATATGAGATGTTAGCCATCACTGTTATTGATATAATACTGTAACAGTGCAGAAGAGAGCCCTGCACATAGTTAGTGGGGCAGGACAAAGCCCTGCTGTTAAAATGTATTGTGTTGGTTTTAAAAATGAACTTATTGTTTGGTTTTTGTGTTGGTGGTGGTTGGCAGGGATGGGGTTAATCCCTGACAAAAACATGTGAGAATGTGGCTGGAGCCTTTTATTGAATTATTGTTTAAGGGGGTTGTAATTGGTACCAGGTGCATGTGTATAAAAGCTTGTGTTTTTCTGTGTTCCGGGTGGGAGGAACGTATGTGAGAGAGACAGGATAAACGAAACAGAAAGTAAAAACAAAGTAAAAGCATTGCTATGTGTGCAGGAAGCACGGTGCTTGTTGGGTGGAGGTATTATTTGTGTTCGAGACTTTTTTGTTTAAATCTTTTATTTTGCTCTGTGAGCGTTGTTTTTGTTTATTTTTGTTTAAATAAATACGCGTGCCCAACGCTTTCAACTCCGCAAGTACCTGCCTGTGTCTCTCTGTCAGCTTCCTCGTCTGGATACGTCACCGCTCGAGTCGTCCTGTCACAAAAACAAATACCTTTTTCAACATACTGTGAATGTAGTTCAAAGTGACTTTCTGTAGCGACACTTTGCACACAAAAGAAAAAAAAAGACAAGGGGACAGTGAGTTTCAATATGGAGACAATCTTAGAGATCTCCCAACATTTGAATATTTTGCAGGATCCAGTTCAGTTCAGTTGAACATTGCTGTCTTTGTTTAAAATGTTTCATTTGGAAACCCTATGAGATGAGATTATAATCTTGTTTTCGGTAATTGTCCAGTGAGATGGAAATACCCAAGTGGCAAAACACATTCCGTAACTTCACCCTCTGAGACAATAATACTGGGATGACTATAAAAGGAAGATTCCAAGAGTTCCAGAATGCTTAGGGCTTAACGAAACACCACTAAACAGAAACCAGTTACCCCTGCCCAAATAAACAATTTCCATTACTTTGATTTATGTTTGCACTATACAGACGTGCTCAGTATAATACTACAATACAAATCACTGATGTCTGTGCACTACATTGTTCTATGGTTGAAGGATCCTGGAGTGGTTCCCCACATGGTGTGCAAGGTGAGTCATGCTGTCAGAGGAGCGCAGGTTCATGCTCCTGGTCTTGCCTGGGGATACATCGGTGAACGTTACATTTGCCCTTGCTCAGTTGTCAGGAGCTACTTAACATAATCTGTTTATAGTGCCCCCTACTGGCCAGGTACATAATGCCTTCAGCAGTCTTACTTTTGCAGGGTGTTGACACCTTTAATTTGATATGGTTCTCTTAAAACCATTGCATAGCATAGCATCTTACCAGTCAATTAGTTCATATAAACTAAGAGGAAACACTCCTATGCAGTGGTAACATGAAGGCCTGGATGGGTAACCAGAACTCCTCAGCAGCTGGAGAGTTTTGTACTGCCCGGTAGTGTAAGTTCAGTTTCAGAAGCAGTTCTGTCAAATCCTGATCACGTATAGATATTTATATAACAAATTGCGTTGTAAAAAATATTTTCATTAAATGGAAAATAATCCTTGGATGAGCCAGGGCAGTTACCATCGCATCACACGATGCAAAAAAGTTTGTATTCTTGCATTCAATGACGCATAGTCTCAGAAATAACTTTGCAACAGATGTAGCAGCTGCAGGCAAATCCACTAAACCCGTTTCTAAAATCCTATTACAGGGATTATTGGAAACTTCAAAGAGAGTGAGAAGCATGTGGAAACACAGAGGCCTGCAAGTTTAAATCAGGTCAGCTTAGTGTAGCAAGTGGGATGTGCGCCCATAAGGGGCAAACTGCTGACCAATAAACTACACCACACAATGGTTTTAAGAGGAATGGAACCTCTGGAATTACACTTAATGTTTCCCACGTGCAAGCATTGTCAATAATCTGAAAACCAGAGACAAAGAGATCACAATTATTCCTCTTTTCCGAGCAGGATTGTTTATTCAGACATACAGTGATATAGCAAGGATGGCTTCAGGATGAGGACAACGAAATAAGAAAGCAATGAAGTGCTTGGAGCCCCGTGGCAAAGTGCTTTGCATTGCTCAGGTGTAGTGGTGATGTGATTAGGAAACAGAAGACAGACAACAAAGTTCACAATCCAAACAGGTTTTTATTATTGTAATCCTGGTCTGGTGACCACAAAGAATAATCCCAGGCCATACACAGCAATGTGTATTGCACTCTTTCAAAACAACGGGTTGCAGTCCCGAAATAATAAGACACAGTTTGCGATTAATGAAACACAGTATAACACACACAAAGACACATGTTCACATGTCCAGAGTGATTGTTCTTGTGCTCGTGGTGAAAATACAATTTATTTGTGTACAATCTTGCAGTGTTGTCTGGGTTTAGTGCTGGCCTGTAGCGACAGCTCCGGATCATGTTAGCCGTCTAATAAATAACAAACAGTACAAAACAAACAAACACTAAACACTCACAGAAATATTTCACCGTCCTTTAGCGTTCTCTTAACCATAAACAAAGGAACAGATGACCTAGCCACGTCCCCTTTTGTACCTTCAGTCATGCCCCCTTGGTTAGCGAGTGCAACCGTTTCTCCTCCAATCCACGGTTGCCACATCGCTTTCCCTCTGGGGCAATGACTTAATGTACCACAGCTGTGCCCCCTTTCTAGATGGCCGACTTCCACCTAACCCTGGGAATTAATTGTCAGGCCATCTAGTCCAGGGCACTCTGTTCCCTTTACACTGCGTCCTCACAGGTCGGGAGGGAGATTTATCACCAAGAATCATTCTGTCTCTGTCACATATCCCACCGCTCAGAGTCGAGCCGAAGGAACACTCGGCTGAATCTACTTTTCCCATTACTCCCCCCTCCCAGGAAATGCCACCTCTTCGACTTTCTGGGATCCAATAAGGTCTCTCTCGCACTGTGACACCTGGGGGAGTGATAATAGCATATTCAACAAGGTTAGTTCTACCGGGCAAGTCAGAAAAAACATAATTGAACTCCTCAATTAACTTACACAGCTCTCTTTGCTGATCTGGAAGTAACTGTTCCCCCATTGGAATGTCTCTGGTTCTAGGAGCCTCTAGACAGGGGCCTAAATCATCCTCTACTTTGCCTAGGCTATAAATAAGGCCTCCCTTGCCTGCCAGGGCTTTAACAAATTAACCTGATCAATTTTGCATTCGTTACGGTGATCGGCTGCTTAATTTCATAATTTACCTTTCCTATAACCCGACACCTCATATGCCCTTGCCATTTACACATAGTTTCGATTCTGACGAGGGAAGGTGCAGCATTACTTTGTCTCCTGGTCGAAAGGTCTGGATTCTGGCGTTTTTATTGTAATGCTGCTGTTGCCGGTGCTGAGCCGATTTGAGATTGTCCTGGGCCAAATGACCGACCAAATCCAGGCAATCTCTTAGTAGGAGCACATGCTTCACTACATTTTTGGACAAGCCTTTGTGCTCTTCCCACCCCTTTCTCAACAGATCGAGGATGCCACGAGGCTGTCGGCTGTACAAGAGCTCGAAGGGGGAGAACCCTGTCGAGCTCTGCGGCACCTCTCTCACGCAAAAAGGAGGAAGAGAAGAAGCGTTGCCCAAACCATCTGTCTGTGGATGATAAACAGATTTCCTGATGGGACATATTTTTAATATTTTATATACTTACTGTAACATATTAGACAGGAAGTTAGTTCCATGATCAGTCAGTATCTCTTTGGGGATCCTTACTCTCGACATAATCTACACTAGTTCCTTGGCTATTGCAGTTGCACTAGTGGACCTCAATGGAACTGCTTCTGGGTATCATGTTGCATAATCTACCACCACTAATATATGCATATACCTGGAATCAGAAGGTAGCAAAGGGCCCACTATGTCCATTGCAATGCGTTCAAAGGGAGTGGAAATAATGGGCAGTGGGACCAAAGGGGCAGGGCGCACTCGACCCGGCGCTGCTCTCTGGCAGTCTGGGCATGTGGCTACATATTTCAGCACTTCATTATGAAGTCCTACCCAATAAAATTGAGCCAATATACAGTCCCTTGTTTTGTCAGCTCCGAGGTGCCCCGCAAAATGGATATCATCCGCCAGCCGACAAGACGGGGGAACCATCAATTGTGTTACAGGCTGCCCTGTGCCCGTGGCAGGGTTAACCCTATATAATAATGGCCCCTTGATAATGAAGTGCGGATATACTAGCACCACAGCGCCGTCAACATCCTTACCTTCAATAGACCGGACCTGTTCCCAAGCGTGCACCAGTGTGGGGTCGTTGCTTTGGCCCCACACTAGGTCTGCGCTTGAGGCCCACATGGGGAGATAAGGTTGCCCATTGGGGTTGGCGGTCGAGGAGGTCTCGGTCCAGGCCCGGGCGGTGGTAGTGAAAATGTGTGTGTGCTCAATACAATATCAGTTCCCTCCATTTTGCTGAGTCTCTAGTATTTTTGTATTCATATTATGCTTGTGTTCAGGGCGTTCAGTATTCATGTGTTCGTTTTTTTTTTTCTTGCACTTCTTATAATGTTTGCAGTTATTCTGGGTGGTATTAATGGGAAGGTAATGAAGGAGATATTCCTTAGGACAGAGCTCTTGCATTCTTGGAGCTGACAGGACCAGTTTATGTGTGATGTTCCTGGAGGACTGGATGCTCCTGGAATAGTTTGCACCGGACAAATTAACAATCAGCAGAACCAGTACTAATTAATTAGCAAGGGAAAAGAAGATGGTAGTTAGGGGAGTACATGGAAAATTTGTGCAAAGTATAAATGTATGCAGTCTGGCATACTGTGACAATGAATACATGGCCTGGCAGATCACTATCCTCGAGATATCTTTCCTCCCTGTGTGTGTGTGTGTGTGTGTGTGTAAGCAGGAGGGCTGGTTACTCTTTACAACTCCTCTATTTCAATGCTTCACTCCAGCACCACTTCTCTCAAGCACATTTAATTAACACAGACAAAGTGGAAAAAAAAACCCTTTTCTTTGGTAAACCCTCATGACAAATTACCCGCATTCTGGTGTAAAACACGATTACAACATTCAATCACTTTACTGTCTACTGTGAAAAATACGCTTCAGAGGTGAGAAAACAAGCATGCCTCCTTGTGGGAACATCATGGCTGACAATAAGAAATCCAGAGGTCTGAGGAATAATAAGCATGTGGATGGAGTCTTGAACAGAGTGACAGTGTAAAAAATAATTATAGTGGCTTAAACACCTCTAGCTGATCTCAACATCGCCATCATTACTTTGAGGGACTTTGTTTGCATCCAGAAACAAGAAGAAAGAACATGAACATGAACAGCAACTGCCACACCACACCAAGACTACTTCAGTGTCATTGAAGTGTGAGTGGACATTTTCTTCGCCAGAGGTTTATGTGTATTGGCACAGTCCCTGTGCTTTCACAACACCCTCATTGTACATGCTGTGTATTTTCTGATCACACACACAGCGCATGCAATGTGGACTTTGTGGAGCTCTGAAAGCAGCGAAGCTCAACAATGTAATATACTTTTAATGTTGGCGTTTGGGACTTTCATAAACATTCACTCTTGGGACTGATTGAAGTTCTATTTTAATTATCTAAACCCAGTGTCAAATCTATATACCACCACCTTTAACTGAACCAATCCCACTGGTGTTGCCAGATCTGATGTATTGGCCCCTTTTTTAGAGTCACTAAATGCAATCAAAGAAAACAGGCTTATCAGTGTTGACAGCTGTCAGAGACTTGTGTGGTAAAGCTATCTGAATAGCGTTACACACTGATAAAGTAAAGGAAGCTATGCAGTCCTGTAACAGACAGGGGAGGCACAAGAGGTTTTCCTTGCCATGCCCCCACAAGTTCAGTTAGAGTGGTAGGTTGCCACACTAGGATACCTGCAATGGTACTCCTAGGGCAGAAGGTCATACACAAACACAGTGCAATAAGTACACAAACAGTGGGAAAAACAGCTAATAAAAGCTCCCACTTATAAGGGAGGTCCCACTCCAGGAGCTTTCTCCCTAACACAAACTCATATATACTTTCCTGGGATTAAAATCCCCTAAATGAATCCCTATTCTAAGCACTCGGAGCCCAGCTAACACACACACACACACATTGATCATGAGTGGTTGCTTTGCTTGCTCACCCTGGTTCAAACATGTAGTTGTGAGGATTCCTAGCCAATTCACCTCCAGCTTGCTGAGAAAAAACAACAAACAGAGAACAAATGACTGGCTTTCCAGCTCCTGTTAAAGCATGCAGCCAGGGTTAATTGATAATCAATTAGTCAATCAACACCTGGCCACATTCCGCACATTGATTTGGCAAGGATGGTATTTTAACCCTGCCAAACTTAAATAAAAATATATATGAACTTTATTTACACAAACCCAAACAAGAAACAAAAACACACTATTTACAGGTGCAGGGCCTTATCCTGCCACAAGAACAAATACAATAGGCCAGCTGCACTGAGCCTTCTCTAGAAGATTGCTCTGTAACTCAATTCCACTGTAAAATGCAGGCAATAAAAATGTGCATTAGAAATATCATATGGGAGATACTGAAATTGAAGAAGGAATCTATGAAAAAAACCTAAGAGTTTATGTTGACTCGGAAATGTCTTCATCTAGACAATGTGGGGAAGCTATAAAAAGGCCAACAAAATGCTCTGATATATTGTGAGAAGTGTTGAATTTAAATCAAGGGCAGTAATGTTAAAACTTTACAATGCATTAGTAAGACCTCATCTAGAATATTGTGTTCAGTTCTGGTCACCTCATTACAAAAAGGATATTGCTGCTCTAGAAAGAGTGCAAAGAAGATTGACCAGAATTATCCAGGGTTTAAAAGGCATGTCGTATGCAGACAGGCTAAAATAATTGAATCTATTCAGTCTTGAACAAAGAAGACTACGCGGTGATCTGATTCAAGCATTAAAAATTCTAAAAAGTATTGACAATGTCGACCCAGGGGACTTTTTCGACCTGAAAAAAGAAACAAGGACCAGGGGTCACAAATGGAGATTAGATAAAGGGGCATTCAGAACAGAAAATAGGAGGCACTTTTTTACACAGAGAATTGTGAGGGTCTGGAACCAACTCCCCAATAATGTTGTTGAAACTGACACCCTGGGATCCTTCAAGAAGCTGCTTGATGAGATTCTGGGATCATTAAGCTACTAACAATCAAACGAGCAAGATGGGCCGAATGCCCTCCTCTCATTTGTAAACTTTCTTATGTTCTTATGTTCTAAAACCATGCATTAGCAACATAAAGACCAAAGTCAATTGAAGTTACTTTTAGATGCATGTAAGGTTTCAGTTTGTTGCGACTGCTTAGCAGTAGGGACACGTTCTGAGATTGATCCTGCAATTGAAGATAAATTCTCTCTGAGAACCACTTTAGGAGATAAAATAAGATTTAAGAGTTCTGATACAGAGGGCGAGCCAGTGACATTGGTTTATTGGGGAAGTTTGAGAATATTTTTCTAAAGGTACTGTAAAACAAGACGATCATTATGTCATTTTACTCATGGCAGCCTAATCCAATGACTTTGTGCTACCAGTGCTTCTTACCCAGGCATTATGTTAACCATATGGTCCATGATTGTTTTTATTCTCACTTGTGTTGTAATAATGACTGTTTTAAATCTGACCAAACATTTAGTAAGGTCATTTTTACTACAAAGAATGCCAAACAAAGAAGTTAATATTTTTTGGAGATTTCAACTGCATTGGAGAAAAAGATTTATGAATCACTTAGTGTATAATAGTCTTTGTCTGTGGAGTGTGGTACACTCCTCTCATTTCCTTCTGATTAATCAACATCTACCATGATTTCCATCACATGAGAGTTGATGTTAAAACTTCATGCTGATTTGAACTCGGCTCTCGCCAAGATAAGCACCAACTAAGACGTAGCTTTACAGTAAACTAATGTGATGCGTCTCCATCCATTTGCGTTTCCTTCCATCTGATGATGTAGAGATCCTTCTGCCTGGTGTTGATGACTGAAGTGTAAACATATAGATAGAGGTGTCCCATGAAGAACTACTTGTCTTCTCATTGTTGAAATTCCTGGGAGGAAAGTGAAACATTCAAAATGAAACTCTGTGACTTGCTTGAGAACAGCTCACTTGGCTTTTCTGTTTCACTTTTCTCTCTGAAACAGTGGCATGTGGTGGGTAAATGGGAGTAAATCTATAATGAATGGATTTTCCCTGATTCAAAGTGAAAATAAAATCTTTCAAACTATTGGTATTGAACTGCCTTTTCAAGCCTGGGCTAAGACCCTAACATTGGAGTCCCCCTACTAAGCCAAGGCTCTCTCCAGAACCCAGTGATGTTTGCAAGTGTCCCTTCTGTGTGCTGGATCAGAAACCAGCTTGGTATTCTGCTTATTCATGGGCAGCAGTGTGGAGTAGTGGTGACTCTTGACCGGAGGGTCGTGGGTTCAATCCCTGGTGGGGGACACTGCTGCTGTACCCTTGAGCAAGGTACTTTACCTAGATTGCTCCAGTAAAAACCCTACTCTATAAATGGGTAATTGTATGTAAAAATAATGTATAAAAAATATATACTGTATATATATATATATATAATTGTATGTAAAAATAATGTGATATCTTGTAACAATTATAAGTCGCCCTGGATAAGGGTGTCTGCTAAGAAATAAATAATAATAATGATAAGACACAGACTGTGAATCACTAGTGAAAAAGCAGCAACTTCATGGCAGCTAATGAAGCCAGTGGTGCTGATAATATCCCCAGTGATGCGCTCATTGAAGGATGATTCCTTCATTTATGCGCAAAACAGAGGCATTCCAATGAAGTGGAGATAAAGTACAGGATGAAAGAGAAAACTGAAACTCTAGGAGTAAGAAGTATCCTCTTATGTGTGTGGGAGGGGCTATGGGTATTTGATTAGCATCTTGTGGAAATGGCAAAGAAGGCGTCTTTGTAGACAGGTACTGTATAAGAGAAGCACACAACTGGTTGCTATTCTTAATGAGCATGACGATGACTCTATCTGCAGTGCAACCTATTAGGAGAGGTGCGGCAGGGCAGGGGCTCTTCACATGTAGTGATTGTAAATATTTGTTTTCTTTTAGTATTTTTTCCCGAGCTGCTGGCACTCTGCACGGGGTCGCTGGGGCCCGTGCGCTCGGTGGGAAGGTGGTAGGTATTGTTTGGCAAGCTGCTGGGACCCTGCACGGGGTCGCTGGGGGCCGTGCGCTCAGTGGGAAGGTGGTAGGTATTGTTTGGCGAGCTGCTGGGACCCTGCACGGGGTCGCTGGGGGCCGTGTGCTCGGTGGGAAGGTGATAGGTATTGTTTGGCGAGCTGCTAGAACCCTGCACGGGGTCGCTGGGGGCTGTGCGCTCGGTGGGAAGGTGGTAGGTATTGTTTCCTGAGCTGTTGGCACCCCGCACGGGGTTGCTGGGGCCCGTGCGTGGTGGGAAGGTGGCAGGTATTGTTTCCTGAGCTGCTGGCACCCCGCACGGGGTCGCTGGGGCCCATGCGTGGTGGGAAGGTGGCAGGTATTGTTTCCTGAGCTGTTGGCACCCCGCACGGGGTCGCTGGGGCCCGTGCGTGGTGGGAAGGTAGCAGGTATTGTTTCCTGAGCTGTTGGCACCAAGCACGGGGTCGCTGGGGGCCGTACGCTCAGTGGGAAGGTGGTAAGTATTGTTTGCTGAGCTGCTGGGACCCCGCACGTGGGCTCTTTCACTATCTGTTCATCAAGGAAGTGTTTTGTGGAATTAAATAAATTACTTTGTAATCATTCAAACCTTTTCTGTACATCCAAAAAAAGTCTAGTTTTCATATCTGATCATGTCAGCAAGCTAGGCACACCCCAGGATTGTGGAATTGCAACGTTTATGTTACTAGTAAATGAGCGGAGGCTACCTGTCTCGTTAAAAAGTTCCACTTGGGTTAGCAACTTTGAAGGGTTGTGCATTGCTTCCTCATTACACCTTGCAAGAGTGCTTAATTGTTTAGTTTTAATAAAGTATGATTCAAGCTTGATGTAAAGAGTGATTGCACTGGACTGAAAACAAGGAGATTGCAGTCTCATCCCAAAAAGCACCATGTTATTTATATGCAGGACATGCATACCTTAGAAAAGCCATGCTTTGAAAATGGACAGCAACCATTGCATGGAATTGTTACCAGAAGATGTTAATCTCGATTCAGGAATCCACCCAGGTGATCCAGGAGGACATGTTGCTAGGTGTGCTAATGTCTCACCCATTGTCTTTTCTAAAAAGGTCTAGAAAATAAACTGTGTAACATTTCAGAACTACGATGTAATTGCTGAAACCACCCATGTGCCCCTTATTTCAATGTATGTTTCAAAGTGTTCGGTGGCTGCCTCAATCAAGTTGATAGGGTATTTCTCACACATTCTTCACTGTGTCAGGTCTATCACATGAATACAAGAGCAATACACACTCAACTTGATTAGAGGCCGCCACCAAACACTAAGAAACATATTACAAGTCATTAAATCTAAATAAAAAACACACAAATCAGATAGGCTATGATAAACAAGAACATGTATTTATTAAGGAAAAAATGTTTTTCAAATTTGTTTGAGAAGCAATGATAAAGTTCACTTTCCATTGGTTTTATTACAATTTAAATTGCTGGTATCACCTATTTTGTCATATCAGTATTTCATTGCCATGGCTGCTCTTTGTAAATAGTCATTTCATGTGGGTCTGGAGGAGATCAGGCTACTTCCTGTGTAGCGCGCACGGTCAGCCTGTCTAACAAACAAGTGGAATCTTCAAGCAAGTTAGTTAGTTCTTCAGTGGCACATTTTCAAACTAGAAATATCTTTCCCTCTGCAGCAATCCTTAACAATCTTAACAGTCCAATGTAATTGCCATTTGTGGTTTTCTTTGTTGTCTTACTTTGCAATCAGGCAACTTCTTAATTTGATACGGCAGCAAATAGCTTGCCTTTGCTTTGCTGCTCACCTTTTCAATTTGGGGAGTGTTTTACATTCAATTTCTTCAGCATCTTCAGGGGGTTAGGTAACCCATGTCATCAAAATCTACATTTAGTTTACAATCTGCATGTGTTTAATAATGTTATGTGGCTCTTTCTGCTAAGTATGTAACTGATCTGTTTATATATAGCAGAACGTTCTGTGGTTTAAACAGGCCAGCAAAGGACAGGTTATAAACACAAGCTGTACTAACACTGTCTTCTGGTTATACCTGCAAAGGTATCAAACAAACAGATTTGTCATGTAGTTGCAGCACAATATAGTAGTGACTTCTGGACTGCAGTGATGTATTAGGCACTATAAAATGCATGTTTTCTCTGGTTTCACCCAGTGTTCATCACTTCATTAATGGCAACACATCTAGCAGTCCCACAGGAAGAGCCTGTAGTTATTTGTAGTTATCCAGTGCTCATTAGATCTATTAGAAACCAGAAACAAGTCTCTGTTATTTTTTTATTTCTGTAAAAAGCATGCAGCGCTGCATATTGTCTTCTCCAATGCTGACTCCATTTAAACATTGCTGTTTGTGTATGTGTTTGTGTTTGCAGTTTTCCCCTATATAAGTGATTTACAGGGTACAGTTTCTTAATGAGTGTGTTTAATAGGCTGCTGCGGTGGTAACATATTCTGTATAGGCAGATCTTTCAGACTGCATACTGCCCTCTGAGTGTTGTTATTTTTATGGTTCAGTTAAATAGTTATACTAATGATCTCCGGAGTGGCGCATCCAGTAAAAGCGCTCCATGTGGAGTGCAGGATGCACCCTATAGCCTGGAGATCGCAGGTTCGACCGTGACAGGGGGTTCCTAGGGGACGGCGCACAATTGGCGGAGCGCCGCCGGGTAGGAAGGGCTTAGGTCGGCAGGGGAATCCACGGTTCACTGCGCATCAGCGACCCGTGTGGCCGATAGGGCGCCTGTGGTTCTGCAGTGGAACAGTATAATGCGTGTGAATTACGTATCAGAGATCTCAAAATAAGGATGCAAGTTTACTGTGATAAGGCTACGGTGTATATGACACACGTCCCCATTTGATTAGTAGCAGCTACACTTAGAATGTCAGCACACATTGAACATTCTATTTAAGCAGCTAAAATACAATGTTTATTATCAAACTGTGATTTATCCTCCTGCTGGATGCCTCAAAATGTTTACCGAAGTTCTGTTCCCTTTACTGCTTCGACCTGCACTGACTTTTTTTGCTTTTAAATTGTTTTTGTATTTTTTTTTTTTTACTTATAAGATTTAAAGACTTGTACGTTTCCTGCTGCTTGTTTGCTTGTGAACAGGATGGCTTTGGTGGAGACATCAGGCCAGGAAATGAATGCACAACGCACAGGCAATTCCGGGGCAAAACTGAGACTCAAATGCACTTAGCTTTTATAAAACAAAAAGATTTAACAAAACACTTTACCAAACAAAATGGCACGAGGGCAAGAACAAACAAACAAACAGATGGAACAAAACAAGTATTGTGTTGATCCCGCACGAGTAGCAATTGTTTAAGCTTTTTAGTTTTAATTCCTTTACTTCCCGACTCGTTCTGCCTCTTGAACACACCAACCCCGAGTGAGTGAAACACTGCATCTTTTATGCAGCTGTACCGAGACTTGATTGCTAATCATTCAATTGGAATCTCGGTACATCTGCACGTGAACTACTTGTGCTTCCCATGCTTCCATACTAATACCCACGTTAATCTGCACGTGGAGTGATTGTGCAATCCCCGTGCCTAAATACAAATATACATTTTAACAACACTCGTGCTACATAGCCCCACATTGTATCCCGTGCACCAATACATATACACCAACATTAACACGCCATACAACAGAAAACACAAAAATACGCACAGGGGGAGTGCACCCTGCCACATATCTCCCCCCTTGTGTGAAGCACACATGGCCTCAAAGGCCACCTCCCCCCTTAAAATCCCAAAAGTCCCGCTCAAAGTCCTGGGCCAAGAGCAGAGGCTTTAAGGGTCCCATGTGCGGCAATGTTGTCTTTGGCAATGCTGTCAGCGGTAAAGCTGACAGCGAGGTGGCACACTCTTGCCACTGATCGGCTACTGGTGGCAATGCCGGCACCTGTCTGCGGAGCCATCAACGGCTCCCAGGCTGGCTCCTCCAGCCCCAGAAAATCCCCGGAGGTCAGCAGCAAACGACCTCCAGGGCAGGCATCTACGGGCAATAGTGCACGAGTAACCCCAGGCGATGCAGAGCGGGCAACCCCAGGTGACGGTGAGCAGCCATTCCCAGGCGACGGCAAGCAGGTGACCCCAGATGACGGTGAGCAGGCGACCCCAGGCGACAGCGAGCAGGTGACCCAGACGATGGCGAACTAGCCTCCCCAGGCGACGGCAAACTAGCCTCCCTAGGTGATGGCGAGTTGGCCTCCCCAGGGAACAGTGAGCAGGCCTCCTCAGGCGATGGCGAGCAGGCCTCCTCAGGCAATGGTGAACTAGCCTCCCCAGGCGATGGTGAACTAGCCTCCCTAGGTGGTGCAGGCTCGACAGCCCTAGGTTTTGCAAGCTCGGCAGCCATAGGCGGAACGGGACAGGCAACCCCAGGTGGTGCGGGACAGGCAACCCCAGGTGGTGCGGGACAGGCAACCCCAGGCGGTGGAGTTGGGAGCGCCAGGTAAAAATTTAAAAGCAAAAAAAAAAATAAGTGAAATTATCTTATCTTATCTTATATTATATTATATTATCCTCTTATCAGCAGTATCCTCTCCTCGTGGTTAAATTATTATTATTATTATTATTATTATTATTATTATTATTATTATTATTATTATTATTATTATTATTATTATTTATGAACAGACACCCTTATCCAGGGTGACTTACAGTTGCTACAAAGTATCACATTATAAAGTATCACATTACAGATAATAGCAGTTAGAAATACAATAAAATCATTAGTAAGTAAGCAAATTCAAATGAGAGAAAATAACAAATACAGTAAATAATTACGTTTGAGCGCGATTATGACTAAGAGCAGTTAAACTTAAAAATATTTGATCCTGTGCGATCCAGTACAAATTAACCCCTGACAGTAGCTAAACAGACATCTAACATGAACTATACACTGGAAAGGTATCAAAATCAAGAGAGAGAAGAAAAAACTGAAGCAGAGTAGGACATGAATCAGATAAGAGATGCCACATAAAAGAAAGTATCCACAAGGGCAGAGTTGTGGCTTCAGTTGTTAGTCATCCAGAGGACAAATTGATTGTTGAATCTTTTTGTACTAGACTTCATTAAATCTGAGAATTGTGCACATCACAGCTCTCTGAGTCGGTAGTAAATTAGCACTGTCAGAATCACGTTCTGTACAGTTGTCGGCTTCAGAGCAGAGAAAAATGGAAATATACAGCATTCAAGTCTGCACAATAGGGACATTCACATGAGTGATCTCTCGGAGTCAATCTGGAGAACAGCCTTTCTTTCAGATGCAGAGTGCAGCTTTCCTGACAGAATTAGAGGGGTTAACCCTACAAGAACAGTCTCTCCAGGACAATGACACCGTGCAGGCTCATTTCATTCAATCATTGCCGTCTTGCTGCCCACAGTGGCCCTGCTCCCCATGAACAATGTTATGCTATTCTATTTTGTTCTTTGTTCAATCCCTGTACCTGAACAAAAAAAAAAAAGCAATTTCTCTCAAGGATTAATTATTCAGAGCACACTCGTCTTTACACATATAAACTTATCAACTTTCCTTCGATTGAGTTATCAGATCAATAACATAGTGTTCATTATCTACCTTTGTCAATATCCCTGAGACCATGAAATGAATTCTAATCAGGATCACGGGGTAGGGATTAAGTGACTGATGCTGTTACCAAGTAATAGATACTTTACAGTATTGCTGAATATAGTTTTTATAATAAAATTTGATCTCAGACACTCTAGTCTGGTGTGTTCTTGGATGGGAAGCCTCTAGAGTTCTGTTTCCTCTCCACAGTGTTTCTGTTCTCAGGTTGATGCTGAGATGCGTTTCCTCTGCACAGTGTTTCTGTTCTCAGGTTGATGCTGAGATGCGTTTCCTCTGCACAGTGTTTCTGTTTTCAGGTTGATGCTGAGATGCGTTTCCTCTGCACAGTGTTTCTGTTCTCAGGTTGATGATGAGATGTGTTTCCTCTGCAGTGTTTCTGTTCTCAGGTTGATGCTGAGATGTGTTTCCTCTGCACAGTGTTTCTGTTCTCAGGTTGATGATGAGATGCGTTTCCTCTGCAGTGTTTCTGTTCTCAGGTTGATGCTGAGATGCGTTTCCTTTGCACAGTGCTTTACTACCCATTCTCCACACTGAGACCTGAATGAACCTGCTTGCAGAGGGAGGGGTGGTCAGTCACTGGAACAGCACAGTGCTTTACTACCCATTCTCCACACTGAGAGCTGAATAAACCTGCTTGCAGAGGGAGGGGAGGGCGGGAGGTGACAGTGGGGGTAGGTGGAGTAGGGAGAGAGGGGAGAGACGGAGAAAAAGAGATTAAATAGTGATCAGAGAGGTCCAGAGGGGTGACAGAGAGGGTGGAGGGGCAGCAGGCCCTGGAGAAGGTGAGGTCCAGTTGACGGCCAGCTTTGTAGGTAGGGGGGGATGGAGAGAGAGAGAAGTTGAAGGAGTGAAGGAGAGGAAGAAATCCAGCAGAGTGGGTGGGGTTGGAGAGGTGGATATTGAAATCACCCAACAGAACGGATGGGGTAGACAGAGAGGGGAGGGAGGAGAGTAGATAGTCGAGTTCATCAACAAAGTGAGCGAGAGGTCCAGGGGGACGGTACGGTACAATTAGCAGGAGTTGACAGGGAGAGGTTAGTTGGACATCATGAAATTCAAAGGTGTTAACAGAGATTGAGGAGAGGTCAGATGGGACAGAAAAGAGTAAGGAGGGAGAGAGGAGAAGACCAGTCCCACCTCCCCATCCAGTGAGACACGGAGTATGGGACCATCCTTCAGATGAGATGTTTTAAGAAAGACATTGAGGTATTCTTTCCAACAGGAGCCTGAGTATTGAGCTGGCCACATTCCAAAACAGTTCAATCTGTTCTGGCTTGGCTAAATCCTGCTGTCCTGCGGGGTTAATAATTACCAGGCTTTCACTGTGAATAAGATGCTGCATCTCCTTTTTAATTATCTTAAAATACTTCCATTCTTGTATACAGGGTGAAATGTTGCTGGTATACTGTCACAGTTTGCCTCCCCGTCAGAAATTGCTACCCCTGTTTTTTTTTTACAATGGGGTAAAAAGATGGTATTAAATTCTGAAAGGTCATATTGTGGTGTTAGAAGCTGCTACCCTTCTTTATGCAATGGGAAAAGGTATTTAAACACTCGCTCACCTTCTTTCTATTTTTATTTTCTTTACACATTTATCAATAACCTTATTAATGACGTTTCGTTCCACAAGAGAAAAGCGGCGGATATTAAATTATAAATATACGGTCAGTCCATGTCAGATCAATCACCCTCGAAACCGAAGGCTCATGGATTTTTATATAAATATGTATTTATAAGTGAGTTAACCGAAGTTATTGTATTGTTTTACTGGGACTTTCACTTCTATGTATCTGTTATTGTTGACTCTGTTTAGTTTAGTCAGCGAGGCAGGTTAAGAAATTACACTTTTTTTAAAACTAAACAAAAATGTTTCAAATTGCTATTTCTTGTATTACGTTTCATTTAATAATAAGTAATTATTAAGTGAAACATAATACAAGAAAGAATGGCAACCTGAAACAAAATATTGCCCCTGTGTGTATTTTGTTTATTTTGTGTTATTATTATTTAAATATATATGGTGGTGGGGTAAAAACACAATGTTTTATTATTATTTTTCTACAGCCTGTATGGTGTTAAAATACCCCATCCAGATAAAATTGTGAGACTACATGGTCAGCAGCAAGTGATTATTGACAAACTGGCTGCTGACCATGCGTAGGCCAAATGTGGTCGAGGGATAAACTAGGTAATTGATAGCCAGTTAATCCCTGGGCCACAATATAAAAACCTGCAGCTTTGGCTGAACAGGGTTAGTGTTGAGCGCGGGACACTCCGGCAGTGGCAGCGCCGTTGCGTACTCTGGCAGTGATACTGCTGCTGGTGGAGGTGGTCTCCTCACCTCCCATCCCCTTCTCTGTAGCTGGTGGCTCCCTTTCTTGGGCTCCGGCCACAGAATTTCCAGCAGCGCAACTGCTGCTGGTGGACATAACAAATATCCTGTGTCTGGGAATGTAGGACATTTTCCGCAAGTTCTAACAGAAAAGTTTGAAAGATACTGTCAGATATTTTTATAATCCCAGTGTATTTCCCAGATCACCACAGCAGAAGCAGGAGCAGACTGCAGCAATGGCAACATAATGGAACAAACATTATTGCAATGTGAGTAGCTGGCTCCCTCAGTGAATGCACATGGTAGCCAGCTAACTTGAAAATGGCTTTTACTAACAACTTCCCCGAACTGTCTGAATCTTAGTCCTCTGTTTCTCCATACATGGGTTAAGAAGTCTTTAATATGCTTAAAAAGAAACAATACATTCAATGACAAAGTTTTGACTAGAAGCCTTCTTCAGAGTCTTCTGTTGCTGGATTCCTGTTGTGTCCTGGGTAATACGCACAGTCCTCTTTGCAACACACTATAGTCCTGATTCTTCAGCACACCGACAATGATCTGGTACCATGGTACTGCAATGGCTAACCAGTGTGGATTTGGCTCACACCATGTCAAAATGTTACCACTCTGATACCATTGTACCAAAGGTACAGCAGCTACCCTTGTGCAATCATTGCCCCCTAATACAGAGCCATCTGATTGCCATTGTGGTGCAGCTACTGCATTACAATTAAAGAGCTTTGGTAATGGGGAGCAAGTGGGATGTAATTCCAGTTCCTTAGCCATTTTGTCATGTGTGACATTTCATTTGGTTGTGTTAGAGATTTTCAATTTAAATGACAGCAGAGCCTCTGGTAATGTTGGTGAAAGCACTGATCCCTCTAAGTGCCTCTGGGATCATTACCCTGCCAAACCTGTATCGAATATGTTCCAATAATGACTGTAGATTGAAATTAGCGATGAACAGAGCAGCTGATAATTCACATGAATATCTCGTCCCCCAGAGGCACTTCTTACTGTGTATTCCTTCAATTACACACTGAATTCTCATTTCATACAAGCAGTATTTTCCATTACCCATAATGTTTAATAGTAGCATCTGTAAAACCACCCTGGTTATTAAACATTTAAGGTTAACTGGAACATTACTATGCAGAATACGATGGTAGACCTTTAGAAGAACTGGAACATTACTATGCAGAATACGATGGTAGACCTTTAGAAGAACTGGAACATTACTATGCAGAATACGATGGTAGACCTTTAGAAGAACTGGAACATTACTATGCAGAATACGATGGTAGACCTTTAGAAGAACTGGAACATTACTATGCAGAATACGATGGTAGACCTTTAGAAGAACTGGAACATTACTATGCAGAATACGATGGTAAACCTTTAGAAGAACTGGAACATTACTATGCAGAATACGATGGTAGACCTTTAGAAGGGGGAGTCAATAAATGAAAATAAATACCAGAGACCGTCGAGTTTTACAACGCAACAAATATGAAATTGATGTTTGGATCAGATAGCACGGAAGTATTCAGTGAAAAGCTGGCTCCCGACGGTGGCCTGTTCAGATGTTTTACAATGTATTGGACCTAGCAGCCATCAACTCCTGGGTACTTTACAAAGAATGCATGGTGCAGAATTTACCAAGGAGAGAATATATTTTACAGTTAGCACTGAAACTTCGCAAGAAGCATTTGCAACAGAGTGAAACTGCCAAGCGTGTACCCACAGCTGAAGCTGGCAACCCCGCTGAGAGCCGCAAGAGATGCCAATGCCAGGTTGGCAAGTACAATAAAAATAAAACTTCGAACAGCAGTGCCCTGTGCAGAAAGGCGGCATGGAGAAATGCATTATCTTACTTTTTTTTGTCGAAAAAAAAGAAAAAATAAATTAGACTTTTTTTATAACTTCTTGTGCTGTGCGCTTCTGTAAAAATGTTTTCTTCTAAGTTTATTTATCTACGTTGTTCAGTTTCAGTTTTATAAATATGTATGTTGTAAACTGATGTCTGTTCAGATGTTTATTCACTTACATTTCCTTGTTTTGTTTTGTAAAATAAATGTTCATATATGTGTGTTTGTGTGTGTGTCTATATATATAGTATGCAGACAGGCTCAAAGAATCGAATCTATTCAGTCTTGAACAAAGTAGACTACGCGGTGATCTGATTCAAGCATTAAAAATTCTAAAAGGTATTGACAATGTTGACCCAGTGGACTTTTTCGACCTGAAAAAAGAAACAAGGAACAGGGGTCACAAATGGAGATTAGATAAAGGGGCATTCAGAACAGAGAATAGGAGGCACTTTTTTACACAGAGAATTGTGAGGGTCTGGAACCAACTCCCCAGTAATGTTGTTGAAACTGACACCCTGGGATCCTTCAAGAAGCTGCTTGATGAGATTCTGGGATCAATAAGCTACTAACAACCAAACGAGCAAGATGGGCCGTATGGCCTCCCCTCTTTAGTAAACTTTCTTATGTTCTTATATTCTTATATATATATATATATATATATATATATATATATATATATATATATATATATATATATATATATATATATATATATATATATATATATATATATATATATATATATATATATATATATATATATATATATATATATACAGTACTGTGCAAAAGTTTTAGGCAGGTGTGAAAAATGCTGTAAAGTAAGAATGCTTTCAAAAATAGACATGTTAATAGATTATATTTATCAATTAACTAAATACAAAGTGAGTGAACAGAAGAAAAATCTAAATCAAATCCATATTTGGTGTAACCACCCTTTGCCTTCAAAACAGCATCAAGCATCAATTCTTCTAGGTACACTTGCACACAGTTTTTGAAGGAACTAGGCAGGTAGGTTGGCCCAAACATCTTGGAGAACTAACCACAGTTCTTCTGTGGATTTAGGCAGCCTCAGTTGCTTCTCTCTCTTCATGTAATCCCAGACAGACTCGATGATGTTGAGATCAGGGCTCTGTGGGGGCCATACCATCACTTCCAGGACTCCTTCTTGTTCTTTACGCTGAAGATAGTTCTTAATGACTTTCTCTGTATGTTTGGGGTCGTTGTCATGCTGCAGAATAAATTTGGGGCCAATCAGATGCCTCCCTGATGGTATTGCATGATGGATAAGTATCTGCCTGTACTTCTCAGCATTGAGGAGACCATTAATTCTGACCAAATCCCCAACTCCATTTGCAGAAATGCAGCCCCAAACTTGCAAGGAACCTCCACCATGCTTCACTATTGCCTGCAGACACTCATTCGTGTACCCTCTCCAGCCCTTCGGGCGAACAAACTGCCTTCTGCTGCAGCCAAATATTTCAAATTTTGACTCATCAGTCCAGAGCACCTGCTGCCATTTTTCTGCACCCCAGTTCCTGTGTTTTCGTGCATAGTTGAGTCGCTTGGCCTTGTTTCCACGTCCGGAGGTATGGCTTTTTGGCTGCAAGTCTTCCATGAAGGCCACTTCTGACCAGACTTCTCCAGACAGTAGATGGGTGTACCAGGGTCCCACTGTTTTCTGCCAATTCTGAGCTGATGGCACTGCTGGACATCTTCCGATTGCGAAGGGAAGTAAGCATGATGTGTCTTTCATCTGCTGCAGTAAGTTTCCTTGGCCAACCACTGGCGCCTACGGTCCTCAACGTTGCCCATTTCTTTGTGCTTCTTCAAAAGAGCTTGGACAGCACATCTGGAAACCCCTGTCTGCCTTGAAATTTCTGCCTGGGAGAGACCTTTGCTGATGCAGTATAACTACCTTGTGTCTTGTTGCTGTGCTCAGTCTTGCCATGGTGTATGACTTTTGACAGTAAACTGTCTTCAGCAACCTCACCTTGTTAGCTGAGTTTGGCTGTTCCTCACCCAGTTTTATTCCTCCTACACAGCTGTTTCTGTTTCAGTTAATGATTGTGTTTCAACCTACATATTGGATTGATGATCATTAGCACCTGTTTGGTATAATTGTTTAATCATACACCTGACTATATGCCTACAAAATCCCTGACTTTGTGCAAGTGTACCTAGAAGAATTGATGCTGTTTTGAAGGCAAAGGGTTGTCACACCAAATATGGATTTGATTTAGATTTTTCTTCTGTTCACTCACTTTGCATTTAGTTAATTGATAAATATAATCTATTAACTTGTCTATTTTTGAAAGCATTCTTACTTTACAGCATTTTTTCACACCTGCCTAAAACTTTTGCACAGTACTGTATATATATATATATATATATATTTATACAGTATATATAACCAGGAGGTCCCCGGTTCAAATCCCACCTCAGCCACTGACTCATTGTGTGACCCTGAGCAAGTCACTTAACCTCCTTGTGCTCCGTCTTTCGGGTGGGACGTAGTTGTAAGTGACTGCAGCTGATGCATAGTTCACACCCTAGTCTCTGTAAGTCGCCTTGGATAATAATAATAAAAAAATAATAAAAACACTGAAGATCATGGTTCAAAGACAAACATCTTACTATTCAACTAAAGACCAAGCTCTGTAATCAAGTTGTGTCTCATGCTGGTGTCAGTATTATTAACTCATTCGCTCTTAGGAGGAGATCCATTCCATTGTTCTGAAACTCTATCTACAGTATAGCACTCAAAGTACTTAAAACAATGTTCCAGGTTCTCTTGTATCACTCATAATTACCTTTCTTTAGGTGTAGTAATGGCTTATATCCACTACATTCCTGAAAGATGAAAAGGAGAACCAGATTCACGGCTCAACACAGTCTCAGCTAAAACTGATTTTTCATCTAAAACATTTCATTGAAGATAGTTTGGCTGTGTTTACCATATATTGTACCAAGAATGGTCTGGCAAAGGTCAACCATGGGATATACTGTATTTACCAAATTAGGGCTGACCATGTTAAAATATCTGATAAAAAATATCATGGGACCATAGTGTTGTGTTTCAGAGAAGCAAATTGTGTTTCAGCAAAGTGTCAAATGTGGTGAATAACTTTAAAAACACGAGCAAAGCAAGGCAGCGGAAGAAAAATGGGGTGTTATTTCAGGAGTGTGTGTGCCACAAAGGTAATAGTGAGGGGAGTTTACTCTGTAAGATGATACAACCGGATGTCAAGTATTTACTGTGCATAGGGATTCTTTGACTGACTGATGTAACACTATTCCAAAGTGCAGACTTTAATCTGGTTGCTTATGTGTTTTGAGGGTGGGATTGCTCGTTGCTTATCCACATATTTGCCTGCAGTTGATCAGCGATAGCTGTTACGAAGGTATATACACATTTTAAAATCCAAAAATCCCAAACTTTCAGAGAAACAATATAGAAGAAAACATATAAAATAATAAATACAGAAATGTGCTATTTCTTACAGCCAATCAGAGAGCAACACAAGCTCTTTGTGCTTACCTGACACTCCCGTCTATAATGTCTCATTTTGTTTCTCTCACCACACCCCTTCTCTTCACCTCGGAGCAGGTTTCTCCTCAAGGTGGGTCAACTTATTTTTGGCAAATACATTTATGCGTCATAACAGATAAAACAAATGTTTTTTATCCCTATTTTTGAAACAATATGTGTGATTTGATGATAATAAACGATGTGATGATGTAGTGTGTCAAAATCAATTACCCTGGGATGTGCCTTACCTGCCCCCCTTCACCTGCCTTCCACTGGCTCTGCAGTGCGTCCCTCCTGGGGGGCGGTGATGCTCACCCATTGTTGAGCCTCAGTTTTCAGAGGACAGATCCGTGCTGAGAGACTGGGGGGAACTGGGCTAAAAATATTCCATCTAAAAATGCACACAGCCATAGCTCCTGTCTAGCATTGATTGTTTGCACAATAGCATAAAGAAAGATTAACAGGGATTAATCCTCAGAGAGAAGCATCATTGCTTCAATTATTTACAATCGACTACCCTTGTGAATTCATAGCTCCATGTTGCACAGATGCCCAAACAGTCTGATTGTCTGAAAAGCGAGAGAAAAAGAAAACGCTGATATGAATTCACTTTTCTGTTTTGTTGTTGCTTGTGAGTAAGCCCATTTTTCTGATCAGGATCCATCTGTGTTGTGAATGTTTCCTCTGTAATCAGTTAATGACGTGTTACTTTCTTGTTCAAATCCAGACTCAGGAAGCTAGCGTGTGTAAGGGCATTGTTTAAAGTGGTAGAGTATTTAGGAATTCAAAGCAATAGCCTGAGTGAAGCATGTCTACATGAGTCTGCCTGGCCTTTGTGTTAGCATACAGATTTATTTATCATTTATTTATTTGTTTATTTGTCTCATTTAAACCCTGGCTCTTGGGACAATCAGTTTACTGTGATATAGGATTAAATGCATTGCATAGTAAGAATTATATGGAGGATACTCTATATTACTTTTGTACATGTAATATTAAACATTTTATTTTAATCTTATCAATGTGAAACTACAGTATTAAATACAGTATTAAATACAGTATTAAAGCCCCAAATATTATTCTGACATTCCTATAATAAGAATTAATAAAAGTGACAAACTGTAACATGAAGTGTTTCAATTTACGTCGATTTATGAAAATTTCCAGTAGACAATGGAATAAAAAATTGCATAGCAGACACAGCTAGGTTAGGCACTAAATACATTTAAGTCAATTCCTTTACACAAATGTTCAGAAAAATCTAATTGGTATACGCGTATAAACCTGCACATTAACCCCACTCGTGGGATTAGCAGATCACAGTATTACACGCAATTCAGTAGTTCAAACCCCACAACACAGCAATTTCAGTTTAAGAAAATGTTTTATTGATGATTATGCAATATATGGAAGAAACAATCTAGCATCAAACCTGCTTGGTTTGAGTATCCAGCACCTGGCCGTCTGGATGATGCGAAAATACATGGGTATTTATATGTTTTATTATTATTATTATTATTTGTTTATTTAGCAGATGCCTTTATCCAAGGCGACTTACAGAGACTAGGGTGTGCAAACTATGCATCAGCTGCAGAGTCACTTACAACTACGTCTCACCTGAAAGACGGAGCACAAGGAGGTTAAGTGACTTGCTCAGGGTCACACAATGAGTCAGTGGTTGAGGTCGGATTTGAACTGGGGTCCTTCTGGTTACAAGCCCGTTTCTTTAACCACTGGACCACATAGCCTCCTATAATTTAATTTAATAGGCTACATTGAGATAACGAAATGTGAAAGGGACGTCACTCCTCCCGAACTTTAGTTTGTATTGATTTATTTATATAAAAAATGTAGTCGTCGCCAATTATTTTTATTATTTTCTCCCAATTTAGAATGTCCAATTATTTTTAGGCTCAGCTACCACCCCTGCGCTGACTTGGGAGGGGCGAAGACGAAAACACGCTGTCCTCCAAAGCATGTGCTGTTAGCCGCCCGCTTTTTTACACACTGCAGACTCACCATGCAGCCACCTCAGAGCTACAGCGTCGGAGGACATCACAGCTCTGGGCAGCTTACAGGCAAGCCCGCAGGCACCCGGCCAGACCACATGGGTCGCTGGTGCGCGGTGAGCCGAGGACACCCTGGCTCACCTCAGCCCTCCCCACCCCCGGCCAATTGTGCGCCGCCTCTGGGAGCTCCCGTCCACGTTCGGCAATGGAATAACGTGGACTCGAACCGTCGACGTCCAGGCTATAGGGCGCATCCTGCACTCCACGCGGAGCGCTTTTACCGGATGCGACACTCGGGAGTCCCTGAACTTTAGTTTTTAAACTTCATTTGTTAGAATGGTACCAAGGTAGTAACAACATCATATTTTGACATACCAATAGAAGCACAATGTCATGAACCAGTTCACTGCTGGAAATCTATTGCATCAAGGGTCTGTTTCCTCAAGTGTTACCTCAACATTTATCTTGTGTTTGATGTTTTGGATAAACCGTGTTACACCATGAGTTATTAAAATAGTCAACCCTAATTTCCCAGTCATCTCCCATGATTAAGCAGTGTCAGACCATACCTGGAATATAGGGCACCACAGCCAGACCTTAGAGACACTCCCACCAGTCACTGTTAAACCAAGAGTGGGAAACAGACCAAATCCTTAACCTTTTTAGCTTTTTGTTAGTAGTTTTATAACATTGCCAGTTTTATTTTCCATGAAAAAAAATCCTATTACTTTGTTGTTAAAACCTTAATACATCTGGACTAATTTCCATTATTGGATCTGACAACTGCCTCATCCAGGATGCTGTTTAACCTCTTCTAATTCAATTAACTGCAAACAAAATGTGCTATTATTATTAATCTTGTAATCAATTGACTGGTAATGCTTTCGGGAGATGCTGCCTGGCGTGCGTTTGGGTCGAGGATGCAGGATTGGAGCTGTACTGGATAAGACTCAGTCTTGATGCAACGTGTGGTGTGGACTCCATAAGGTGCTGGAAGGTCTATCGATGGATGTTAATTCATTCAGTAAATAATATTTCATACTTGACAATTCTCTCTAACCTTCATCTCGCCATGTCCATCACTAACTGTTCACAGCCACAGCGCTCTCTACATGGCCTTCAAGCCAATAATCTGTGACACCTGCATGATGTGGGAAATCTGAGAAAACCCAGCAGAGCTAAACCAAGTGTGTGTAAAGTGCTGCACGATCCAGGACTTGCTTAAACTAGTAAATATGCTAGAATTGGAGCTGCACGAAATGACAGAGCAACAGGAGTTTGAGGAACTGGCACACCCGAAATTCTTGGATGTTTGCACCCCTAACAGACAGAAAGCCACCAGGACGATAGAAGCAGGTCGAAACAGCTGGGTTCAGATAGGCAGAGACAGGGAAAAAAATAAACATAATCAACCCACTTCATAATTTAGATGATCAAAACCAGCACCAAGAGAATGAAAGGAACACCATCCAGGACCCCATAAACAGTGCTGGCCAGGCAGCAAAAACAAGGGAGGTCATGATTGTCTTGGGACTCCATTTTGAGAAACACAGCAAGTTCAGTGCACAGTCTGCACCTCCTTACTACAACAGTGTGCTGCCTTCCGGGAACCTTTGTACACACATCACTGAGAACGTGGACAGGCTCCTAGAAAGAACAGGAGACGACCCGGTAGTAGTCGTCCACATCGGTACAAACAACATTGGAAGAGACAGGCCAAGATCCCTGCAAAACAAATTCAGAGAGCTAGGAAGGAAATTAAAAGACAAGCCCAAAACTGTGGCATTTTCTGGGATACTGCCGGCACCTTGCAAAGGACCATACGGACAGCTAGAAATAATAATCGAAATGCATGAAATCGTGCTGCACATATGAAGGTGGCTTCACCTTCCTTGAACATTACCACATTCTATAACAATGACTATCTATATAGGCGGGATGGACTGTCCTTAAATAAAAAGGGAACCAATCTACTCTTGAGAAAGGATCCTCAAGGAGGTTCAGGAGCATTTAAACTAGAAAGGAAGGGGGGAGAAATCAACAAAAAAACAGAAGGGAGATTACATCAAAACAAGGGCAAGAACTCAGGTAAGATAGCTATTAAATGTATTTATCTAAATACTAGAAGTCTCAAAAACAAAATGTTAGAATTTGAAGCTACTGCACTAACAAGTAACTACGATGTGATAAGTGTTACAGAAACTTGGTTATCCAAGAGTGATGGAGACAAATATAATATTAGTGGTTATACACTGTATAGGAAAGACAGGCAGGACAGAAGAGACGGAGGGGTAGCGCTATACATCAAATATACTCTTGATGACTCTTGGAAGAACAACAGAGAATCAATATGGGTCAGAATAATGGACAAAAATTCAAAGTATAATAATAATAGGGGCATCCAAGATTTCCAGAAAGCTTTTGACAAAGTCCTGCATAAAAGATTAATTCTCAAACTGAATGCAGCAGGGATTGCTGTTAGATGTGGTGGTGCTGCTCCCACAGCTGTAGGGATCGCATTCACATCATATGAGCAAGCTAGTTTGCTGACATGTCTAATTCTGGGCAATGACAAATCAAATCGAGTAGACATGTCCTAATAAAGTGACCAAAGGATGTATATGGAGGAAGTCTTGAACTACACATATATGGTAAATATTTGTATAAACAGATTATACATACTATATACTGTATACCCACTTTGAATGAGGACCTACAAAATGTGAAGCTTCATTTCTGTGCTTGTGATTGAACACACAAGATCAGCTTTATTCCTGCTGCATTGTTCCTGTTTCATGATGGCTTCACAAGCGACATAAGCAAGCAATAGTGTCATCTTTCTTTGAAAAATGTATCGTCAAAGCCTGTGACAATCCCTGACCCTAGAGGAAGAAATCTACAGGAATGGGCGGGTAACAAGGGGAATACACATCAAAGCACTCTGAAAGTTATCATTTAGGATGAAAGGACTTGCAGGCATTTGACAGGTGGTAATTTTGTTTAGCGTACTGCTCATGTAAGTGTGCTTCTTGTACAACATTCTTAAAACGGCTTTTATATTCATGCATGCATCAGCTCGCATTAGTCTTTTGAGTTGCACCACACACACAATCCATTTCCATATCATACTATACAGTAAGTAGCTTACAGATTAGCAGACCTAACAAAAGGCAGTCCAGCGTGAAGGGGGAATCCAAGGCATTTCTACAGGTGGTTCAGCTTTAGCAGGGTTATGAAATACGCTGCTTTATTTGATTAGAGAGCAGGGATTGAATTGTTTTTCTCTGTGCGTATTATAATAATTCTGCTTTAATTCTAAAGGGCTTTTGTAATGGGCATCCCTTTTGGGGGTAATTATAAGGCAGGTGCAATGGAGCGTGTGACTGTGTTGGCAGTTTGGAGTCTGGGGGCATGCTTTGCAAGCCTGTATGATAAACAATTGGAGTTGTGCTGTGAAAATGCTCAGAATCGTGTCAAATTACTATGTGTGGTCTATGGTTTAGTTTAGGTGCACTAGAGCACCACACTATTACTATATATACCGCATATGCACTTCAAAATCACTACATAATCATTTCTATGATGTTATGTGCTTCTCGACTTTTCTTTAATTGGTTACCATGGCTTTCAAATCAGTTTTCTTACTGCTTGTTAGCATTGGAAACATTATCAATGCTCTGCCGTGTACCGACAGACAAACACAGATTCCAGTGCCTCTGGTCAGTTCTGTGTATGCTTAAGACAGTTGTTATTTGACTTCACCTTTTAAGATCTTTCTTGTAATTCAAACTTTGACCAGCTGGTGGCACAGTGTGCTATGAAAAAATCATGTTCGGAGTAAACAAGAGTATTACAAAAAGTTGAATATACTTCGAGGGCATCTGTTGGGTAATAAGTGCGGTTTATAATTTCTAAGTGGATGTATTTTACAGAAATCTGGCTATGCCTGGCCTGAAGACCAGTGCTATGCGCAAAGCAACCAGCAAAGTGAACTGTCAATTCAATTCCCAAAGTAGACATGCCAGTCAACTCAATAAAATATACAGCAGCTACAGCTAGTCAACAGAAAAGGAAAAAAAAATGTCAAAAAACATCCGGAAACCTGACAGTTCACAGACATCTCTTATAATCCAGAAATGAGCAGAGGTAGATGCAATATACTGTAATGAACAAAGTGACCACCCTGTCACGAATCATCTACACCAAGCAATCACAGATTGTGTAGAGGTGATGTGAAATCTAATGTAAAAGTGGCTCATACTGTGTTATATAACATTCTATTGATGACTAAACATGTTTTCCAAAGAAACACAATGCAGATTTTCATTACATGAGAGTAGCTGTCATTTACTGCATACTGATAGTGGACTTGGCTTTCACCGGGAAAAATGAGATAGTAGTGGTGGGGATCAACCCAGACGTAGCTTCACTGTAATATATGAGTCTGCAGTGCTTTTCCTCCAGGCAATGTGAATTTCCTATTGTAATATATGAGCCTGCAGTGCTTTTCCTCCAGGCAATGTGAATTTCCTATTGTAATATATGAGCCTGCAGTGCTTTTCCTCCAGGCAATGTGAATTTCCTATTGTAATATATGAGTCTGCAGTGCTTTTCCTCCAGGCAATGTGAATTTCCTATTGTAATATATGAGCCTGCAGTGCTTTTCCTCCAGGCAATGTGAATTTCCTATTGTAATATATGAGCCTGCAGTGCTTTTCCTCCAGGCAATGTGGATTTCCTATTGTAATATATGAGCCTGCAATGCTTTTCCTCCAGGCAGTGTGGATTTCCTATTGTAATATATGAGCCTGCAGTGCTTTTCCTCCAGGCAGTGTAGATTTCCTATTGGCCCGGTGTTGATGGCTGCAGTGTAATGCTGGCTCCAATAAGCTTAGAAAAATGTTTGATGCCAATTTCTTGTTACAAGCAATCACCCATGCTGAATCATTGCACTATAGGCCACTCATCAAGATAGGGGTGGATGACAGTTACTATTGGGTCAAAATGGCAACAATTTCACTTTTTTTTCTATAATAATTATCTACAACACCTAGGGTTTAATGAAAATTTACATGCATAGTTATGCTAAGTCTATTACAGTCACATTGATGTACATAATATGACAATAACATTGAAATGTATGAAATAAAATTGTGTTTTTCTAAAAATAAGCAAAACATTTATTATGCAGATATTTCATAACTAAATATAATGGAATTCTTGTTTCACTTTCTCTTGCTCCTCAGCAGCATGTGGTAGTGCAAAGATTAACTGTAACAAACGATTTGGAGATACAGAATTCAGAGATAGCAGAACATTCAAACATAAGAGATGACAGATTCTATATCTTACAGCACTATTTTAACAAGACATACACGTGTTTTTAAAAGTTCAGGAAACAGTAAATCAACAAGTTTGTTTGCCTTGAACAATGTAATCAACATAATCATCTGCAGTCTGTGCAACAGGATGACAGTATTGTTTGGCATTATAACCACAGGCAAGCGTACACACCTGTCCTTAGAAACTGCATTTGTAGTTAGCCATTTTGTACTTTGTCTTACAACAATGCATGCATCAAGGACTGATGGTATTCTGGTGTATAATATATCCAGGCAGGAGGTACCTTCTGACCAGCCTCTAGATGCTGTTGGTGATTGAGTTTTCATCTTTGGCACATTGGTTGGGGTAGCGTTTCCATAGCATTGTCCTTTTCAAATAGCTCATGTCTGCCTTGAACAAAACCCAGTGCATAAGGAGGTTGAATCACAACCAGTAAGTGCATGAAATCCAAGTAAACGATCAATTAGTGATTGTGACAGATTTTTGCAGAGAAGGTGGACAGGAGAGCATTTTCACTGTTTTGCCAGAGAAGCTACTGTGTGCTATGTTGACAATCCAGGTCTCCTTAAAGGAGTGGATGTGCTGGATCATTTAGCCAGGCAGAAGAATGTGTTTGTCGCTTATTAATGTTCCAGACCCGCAATGTGCCACAGATGAAATTCAATCCCCATTGGTATCTGCAGCCTGGTCAGAAGGTACCACCAGCCTGACTAGCATTACACAGCATAGGACAGCATTACACAGCATAGGACAGCATTACACGGCATAGGACAGCATTACACGGCATAGGACAGCATTACACGGCATAGGACAGCATTACACGGTATAGGATAGCATTACACGGCATAGGAGAGCATTACACGGCATAGGACAGCATTACACGGCATAGGACAGCATTACACGGTATAGGATAGCATTACACGGCATAGGAGAGCATTACACGGCATAGGACAGCATTACACGGCATATATATATATATATATATATATATATATATATATACAGGCGCTCCTTGACTTACGACGCACGGCATTTTCGACTCTTTTGCATTATTACCCTGCTTAGACTTTCACGATATCGATCACGGCATTTACGACCGCGGCGAGACACAAGCCATGCGTCATGCAGCAATTGTTTTTTTATGAATGTAACTGTTTTTGCCCTGTATTTGCCCTTAACAATGTCTGATAAGAGCAGTGGACTCAAAATGATGAGAGGCTTAACTTCAGGTAGTCGTATTTCCGGCTAGGAGTACCGCATACACACGCTGAATACGTCTTTGGAAAGCCCCGAGTCTGGACTTTTAAACAAGCCAGGTAGGTGCCTGAGTAATATGCGCGTAACCACTGGGGCGCCCGCACTCCGAAATCAACGGGCTGAGTGTAAAGAGTTAAATAAATATTTGCATGAGTACAATATAACGGGTCATTTTTGTAAAAATATATTATCTGGCCAGAGTCAGGAACGTAACCCCAATTTATAACATTGTTCCTATGGGAACATGTGCTTTGACTTACGACGCTTCGACCTTCAACGCGACTTTCAGGAACCAATTGGGTCATAAGTACGAGGACTGCCTGTATATATACTGTATATATATATATATATATATATATATATATATATATATATATATATATATATATATATATATATATATATACAGTACTGTGCAAAAGTTTTAGGCAGGTGTGAAAAAATGCTGTAAAGTAAGAATGCTTTCAAAAATAGACATGTTAATAGTTTATATTTATCAATTAACAAAATGCAAAGTGAGTGAACAGAAGAAAAATCTACATCAAATCAATATTTGGTGTGACCACCCTTTGCCTTCAAAACAGCATCAATTCTTCTAGGTACAGTTGCACAAAGTCAGGGATTTTGTAGGCATATAGTCAGGTGTATGATTAAACAATTATACCAAACAGGTGCTAATGATCATCAATTCAATATGTAGGTTGAAACACAATCATTAACTGAAACAGAAACAGCTGTGTAGGAGGAATAAAACTGGGTGAGGAACAGCCAAACTCAGCTAACAAGGTGATATATATATATATATATATATATATATATATTATACCCTAGGTGTTGTAAATAATTATTAGATACAAAAATAATAATTATGGCTAAATATGGCCTTTTTGTCTCAATATTTTGACCACAAAATGTCAAATTCAGAAGTGTCATCCACCCCTATCTTGAAGAGCACCTTATTGTGCAATGATTCAGCATAGGGGATTGCTTGTAACAAAAATGCCATCAATAATATGTTTTAAAGGTTTTGTCCAGCCTGCAATAAATACTGTGTCCTATGGAATCTCTGCAGGTAGAGGTATGCACAAGTATATGACTCACAGAGTTGGGGTAACTTGCTACTTAAGTAACGTGTTACTGTAATAATATTACTTTTGTCAATAACGAGGTAATATAACGAGTTAGATTTTTAATGAGAGTAGTAAAATTACAGATACTTTCCGCAAAAAAGAAACGCGTTCATCTCGTTACCGTTTCTCTGTTGTACGCTTACATTAGCGGTCTTTTCTTTTTTAACCCAGACGCACCAGACTGCTCTAATGTCAGTGCCTCAGCACCGATGAAGCAAGCTCTCTTCCAGGATGTCTCACAGCAACAAGCTGTGGGGTAATCAAATCAGTCTTTCTGAGTCTTGAGCTTGGTACTAGGAACAAAAAATGGTATCCCTACATGCCAATTTTGATGATACACTTCAAAAATGTCCTACAGGAAACACGTCTCCCACTGGGTAGTTTGAAGTTTAATAGGACAAGCTTGAGAGGAGGCTTGTACATTATGCTGGTTACCAGCCATAGATGTGAAAACAGCCTCTGAAATTATTGGTCAGCTTCTCTTGAACACCCCAAAACCTGAGTAGGATCATTTCCTACACACACAAAAAAAACACTCGGAAGCTCCTCCCTTCATGTCAAGTGCCAGTGCAGCGTTTGAAACATTCCGTGAATCAGTCTGCTTTCAATTCACAAATGCCATTTTAACTCGAAAATGTTACTATAAATGGGAATGTTCAATGTAATGTTAATGGCAAATAAAAAAAGTACAAAATATATGTATTCAGGGACTTTTTTTCTAATTTTTTATTTAAAAAAGCTAGTTTGTGTAATTATTTTTTTAAAAATGTAGCCATTTTATAAGCGAAATGATCCACTCCAGGGTGTGGGGTAAGACCATTCCCCCAGAGCGTGCGGTATGAATTGTCTCTGGGTTATTTCTTACATAGTTCAAAAGTAAACAACAGTCACAACAAGTGTTTAGCAGAACAAGACAAGAGAAAGAAATATAACGAGTAATAAGCATCCCAAATCCACCACTGCACCTACTACTGCAAATATCTCATAACCCATTTCAGCTGGCAACTTCATATTTTCAGTAATATGGAAACGCCTTGTACAGAATCTAACGGCACCCTCACTTTGACCTGTGACAAAGAGGGCCGGCATATTAGGGACATGTGTCTTTTTGATTTCTGAGTGACCTAAAGCCACTGCCACTGCCACAGTGTGAGATAGTGACTTCATATTTGCAATTTGTTTCACCTGGTCATATAGATATTTTTCACATATCGAAAGGATTAAGCTTTGAAAGTTTAAAATGTCTCTTTTTGTATGTCTGTGGCGGAGTGTCCCGCCCCTTTGTTTATTTTTTATTTTATATTATGATTTATGTTTATTACGGCGAAAGCTGATTTGTTATTTTTTATTGTTTTTGTGTTTTTAAAAACCTCGTGAGGATGCGTGACCGATCAGCTAGTGATTTATTTAACTAGCTGACAGTCGCGCATCATTATTAAACTCGTGCAGATGGTGACCATCTCCCGAGTTAATTCATTGATTAATTGTTGCTAATCGGGAGATGGTCACTGTATATAAACCTGCAGCTCTCTACCCTCGGAGAGTGTACAGAGGAGAGTACAGGAGAGCGAGCAAGAAAAGCTAAAAAACAACTGTTAAAAACAAGTGCTAAGCGTGCTGGTTTTCACCAGCACAATACTTATTTGTTTATTTGTTTGGCCAACGTGCCCTTTTGTTTGTTTGGTGTTTGTTTTGTTTAAACCTTTTGTTTTTGTTTATTATTTAATAAAAGAAGCTGAACGCCGTAGCGTTTCACCTCTCACCCGCTACTTCCTGAGTCTATGTTTCTGGTCTGACGTCATCACAGAAGCCATCCTGTTCACAATGTCAGATAAAAGATGAAAATGTCATTTAATCTTCACGGGGTGGGGATTGCATTCATATTTAACTATCAATTAATGTTTTGAAGCTGTAGTCAGTAATACCATATAAAGATGGTAGACGTATCAACAGATTCATATCACCTCAAAATGATACACAAGGGATGTTTAAAAGAATACTCTTCATCTGGCTTGACAAGCAGATTCAGGAACTGAAACTAATTAAATTAGAATCAAACAGCCAACATTATCTGAAAACAGGACAGCGGTACATTCTGTAATGTGATCACTTGTCACAAGCATGACAGTGTATTGATGAGGCATGCAGAGTATCCTGTAGAGCTACAAAATTAAACACAATGTATGGAAGGGCTTTTTGAACAAAGCTTACATAGCAAGTAGCTTAAAATACAAATGTAATAGATGTGTATGTTAGGGTGTTTGCAATGATTCTGAATGGTGCGGGTGTATGTTAGGGTGTTTGCAATGATTCTGAATGGTGCAGGGTGTATGTTAGGGTGTTTGCAATGATTTTGAATGGTGCAGGGTGTATGTTAGGGTGTTTGCAATGATTCTGAATGGTTCAGGGTGTATGTTAGGGTGTTTGCAATGATTCTGAATGGTGCAGGGTGTATGTTAGGGTGTTTGCAATGATTCTGAATGGTGCAGGGTGTATGTTAGGGTGTTTGCAATGATTTTGAAACGTGCAGGGTGTATGTTAGGGTGTTTGCAATGATTTTGAATGGTGCAGGGTGTATGTTAGGGTGTTTGCAATGATTCTGAATGGTGCAGGCTGTATGTTATCTGAAACAGAAACACATTGGAAATGTGAAAAAGTGTCCAGCCATTTAAAGTGGAGATATCAAAAACACCTAAAAACCCAATTGTTTCTACTAACTTGGCTTGTGTTTTTGATGCAAGGTCGATCCGCTTTCATTGTGCCTGAAAAACACAAGCTAAGTTAGTAGAAACAATTGGGGAAACCTTGGCCCCCACCGCTCTGACAGTTCTGCCTATTTGTTTGGTGCTGGACAAGGTTGCCCCAATTGTTTCTTCAAACTTGGCTTGTGTTTTTGATATCTCCACTTTAAATAGCTGGGCACTTTTGATAACTTAGCATTTTTCCACATTTCCAATGTAGATTTTTGTTTCAGATATCACTTTTTTTTCACTTAATGGATATGTATATTGTGTGTGTGTGTGTGTGTGTGTGTGTGTGTGTGTGTGTGTGTGTGTGTGTGGGGGTAAGTATAATGGCAAAATCATTTGAATGCAAAGTTATAATATTAGACTATTTTCATAGCATTCAAAGTTTCAAGATGTGATTTTATATATACAGTATATATATATATATATATATATATATATATATAGATAGATAGATAGATAGATAGATAGATAGATAGATAGATAGATAGATAGATAGATAGATATTGGGGTGTGATGCTTTCCACCTACAGTCTGTTGAATCAGGATTTTCAAAATGATGTTCAATATTTCTATTTTGTCTGCCAATCATAGCTTAAGTGACGCTCTTTAATGTCGTGACCACAGCACTGTTTGATCACTATGGCATTGGATTAAGTCCATCAAATGATATAGACAGTTAATAATTAACTGCAAACATTTCAGATGCTTGCAATATCATTTATACAAACTTCTTTGCTTAAACGTGGGGTCTATGCTATGCAATTCCCTTTACCAGTATCAAACATTTCAGATACCAGGTGAGTGGTTATGTTTGTATTAATTGTGGTGACTGGAAGACATTGGCATACCACATGTGTATTGGTTTCATAACAGCATGCTTTGTGCACCATACCAGTATCCTTTCTTTGTAACCATTATCTGATACTGGTATGGGGCTTGCAATGCTGATCAAACATAACAGTAAGATTAGTAAGATTAAACATAACACGTGTTAATACCATATTTACATTATTCAAAACAGTTTTACATTCTGGACCAATAATGATGTCTTCCTTCGGTAGGGGGTGCATTTTTTTATCCAACCATTCTTTTGGTGGCTGGCATTGTCCCTCCTCATATGTTCCTTCATACTGTTCTAACCATACTGTAATGTTTAGAGCATCATTATTGGACCATAGCCCTACCTCTATCTCCAAACATTGTTGGGTATACTGTTTAGTGTCATTGTTTACAATTGTGGAGGCACAGTCTCTATGGTCAGAATTCCTGCTTGATTCATCTAGTACAAGGTGACTCTTATTATTCTCTTGTTCTCCTTTTTTCCATTGAAAGATGTGCTCAGGTTTTCATGTGGGTCTCCACGACTCCAGCCGCAGGATGTAAGTTCAAAGCTTTTTGGCTGGGGGCACCGTAAAGTTAAATTTTCCAAATTTTGAGCCTTCTATTTTGATTGGGAAGTTTCCACATCTTATCAGAGCCAAACACTTTACCGTCCTTTTTCCAGTATGGTCGTAGGAGGGTCCCATCTGGCTTCCGTTATTCTGTGGAGAGAGACTGAGTGTAGTATATACTGTTATGCAGTTTTTATAACTTTCACTTGTGAAATGTGATACCATTTTATTAATTTTTTACTGATAATTACTACCACATACACATTGACCTTGTCATTTACCGTGTATGGACCGTGCCATTTTGGGGTGAGGGGTCTCTTTGGTATAACTATCCTGGTCATTATGCTATTTCCCCTGTTAATTTCAGATTCTTTAATTGTTGCATATTTGCGGTCATTTTCAGCTTGTATTATTAATACTAGCTTTGATTTTGAGCTGTGCTAATCTGTTCTGCACCTATGTCAAGTACTCAGTTTGGTTTTGTTTTATTTGAGCGCCTACCAGGTCAATTGGATTAGGATCTATTGGTAGCGTCGTTATTCTTCCTGTCATCATTTCATGTGGGCTGATCCCTGTTTATCTGGAGGGTATGGCCCGTATTTTGGCCAACATTATTGGAATGGTTTGAGGCCAATTATTTCCTTTTATAAAGCATTCTACCTCTTTTTAATGCAATCTTAAAAGTTCATGTAGCTTGTTCTGTCACTCCTAAGCTCTGAAAGTGATAGGCTTATGTGCAGTTGGTGTTGGATTTACAATAGTTAATTTCTGATACATTATTATCAGAAAAACAAAATATATTGTAATAGATCGAACCTCTTCGCGGTTCGTTGCCCCTTTAAAACCACTGACCCAACACACGCAAATGGATTTTTGAAGCGCGGTTGCACAATTTTTAATGAAAACACACAAAATCAAAATAAACAAACAAACACCTAGCTCTCTTTGAGCACTAACTAAAACAAAACAGGAACCTAAACTAAACCACAGGACAGCTAAGCTGTTTACCTGCATCAAAACACAATCAGCACACAGAAAAAAGGACTCACTACCTTTTTTTTCTTTTAAACTACGACTGTACCCACACACCAGCACAGCTTCTACCCTCTTCAGCAGCTGCCCAGAGCAGACTGACTGCTCTCCTTATAAACCCTGCACCTGGCTCTAATTTTCAATAATAGCCAGGTGCAGGTAATGATTAAACAATAAAACAATCAAACAATTAAACAAAACAATTAACACAAATTAAACAATTAACAAAACAAAACCAAAATGTGCCTTACGCACGTTTTCCTATAGGGAGGAATTAACCCCCTCCCTGCTGTCTCACAATATCCAGAACAAACAACACACACCTATAACCTCCCTAGAGCACAATGACAATAAGCTTTCATAATCAATCTGAATATTAATCCAGGGCCGTCTGTAAAACAGACCCCTCACAGTTTTGCTTTGTGTTTCACAGGAGAGGGGTTAATTTAAGCACATATCACCCACTTGTTACAGTAATTACCCTATCACTGCCCATTTAAATCCAGTTTTCAGCCTGTCCATTATCTGCATGTAGCAAATATAATGTTTTCTGTTTTTTAAATCAAGTTCAAAAACCCTTTTTAAAAATGTGTTAGTATGATTAATACCACTCCATGCATTTTCAAAAGTTTACAAATTAATCTGTTAATTTATTGAAAAATAAAACGTTTCTAAAACTTTCCATAATCAGTACTGCTCCGTTTATTTCATACAAATAAAAAAAAGGTTTGGGTTTAAATTTTAAATTTTACTTGAACCACGGACGAATTTAACTGTCAAAATAATAAAATTCATAAAATAAAAGGTTTAACTGATTTTATGAACAGTACTCCAAAACCTTATGTGACAGGCTGACTGGGCGGTGCAACAGGCAGCCCCAGGCGATGTGGAGCAACAGGCAGCCCCAGGCGATGCAGGCGTGGCATCCCTGGGTGGTGCGAGGCTGGCATCCTTGGGCAGTGCGAGGCTGGCATCCCCGGGCGGTGCGAGGCTGGCATCCCCGGGCGGTGCGAGGCTGGCATCCCCGGGCGGTGCACGACAGGGCGGCAGCGATCCCTCAGGAGGCGAGGGCGGCAGCGGACCCTCGGGAGGCAATTGCAGGAGGGGAGCCAGGACCAGCGGTGGTGCTAGGGTTGGCCCTCTTCTCAGCTGCTGCGACCCAGCGGTTTTCCCCCTTGCTCTTTTTAGCAGCCTGTGCAAGGGCAGCTGCGGACCGCCAGGCTACTGCTCGGGTGAAGGGAGAGGCAGCTCCTGCTCCTCTCCCTCAGGTGGTGGAGGCAGAGGCAGCTCCTGCTCCTCTCCCTCAGGTGGTGATGGTGGAGGCAGAGGCAGCTCCTACTGCTCTGCTCCTGGCGAAGGCGGCAGGGGCTCCTCCCCTTCTGGCTGCAGCGGGGAAACCAGCAGGCATGCTCCCTCTGCTGGTGGCAGCGATGGAGGCAAAACCAGCAGGCATGCTCCCTCTGCTGGTGACGGCGATGGAGGCGGAACCAGCAGGCATGCTCCCTCTGCTGGTGGCGGCGGAACCAGCAGGCATGCTCCCTCTGCTGGTGGAGGTGGGAGCGGCAAGTCGTCCTCCCAAGGAGGTGGAGGCGGAACCAGCAGGAACTCTCCCTCTGCTGGCGGAGGTGAGAGCGACACAGTCCTCCCAGGTAGGTGGAAGTGGAACCAGCAGGTATTCTCCCTCTGCTGGCGGGTACCTGGGTTGTGGACATTCGGCCTTCCCCCTCTTGGGCTGTGGACTCCCAGTCTCCTCCCTCTCAGGCGCAGGACGTTCAGGCTCCTCCCTCTTGGGTGCTGGAGATGGCCGGGTCTGGTCCACTGCCCAGAACCACTCTGCAGCGTCCCCCACCAGACCCTGGTTCCAGGCCTCTTCGTACTGGGGGTCCCTGTAAGGGCAGTCCTCCCGACGTGCCCAAACTTCGCCACTGGCGCGCACATGGGAGCCCCTCCTTCCTCCACTGCTCCTGTTCAGCTGCCCAGTCCAGGGGTCCAAACTTAGTTGGCACCCGGGACCACCACCTCTTGTTCAGCTGCTGTTGTGGTTGCAGCTCTCTGCAGCTCTTCCTCCTTCCCATCCTCTTTCCTCCTCACTCTCCTTTCTCCACACACAATAATAAAAAAACGAAAAAAACTGCAGTACCCCTCTTCTGCCTGAGTCCAGGAGGCGCTCGTGAGCCCACGCTGGACACCACGTGTGGCAGGCTGACTGAGCGGTGACGTCAGGCAGAAGCAGGAAGGTAAACACACCAGTCCTGCAGATTCAAAATAAATGATGCGACGGTGCCGTTTATTTATATACAAAAATAAATCAAATATTTGAACAAAAAGAAACTTGCTCACAGAGCGAAAATAAATAATTAAACAAAACACGAACACAAAATATACGAAACACAGGTCAGGCTGAGCTGTAGCCTTCACTGATCCTGTATCTTTTTAGACTCGTGTTTCTCTCCTCGCTCTTTCCACTCTCGCTCCTCATACACCCACCACGAGTGCCGAGAGCTGCAGGCTTTTATATTCAGGTGACCATCTCCCGATTAGCAACAAACTTAACCACTTAATTAATTCGGGAGATGGCCACCTTCTGCACGAGTTTATTAATTATTCCTGGCAGAGGACGAGCACCAATCTCGCCTCTGCCAGAACACGTTTTAAAAATAAACAAAACAATAACACGGCGGTACACCGTCATTTAAATACATAAATAAAATCAAACAAAACAAATACAAAATACACTGCACAGGGGCGGAGGGGGAGACCCCGATCTAAAAATAAATAAACAAATAAATGTACAGGGCTCGCTACTGCCGTGCTACACGTTATTAATGTTATTTGCCATAATCCAAACCACGTCTGGTTTGCACCATAGCAACAACACAATAACACTAGATATAAGTCTTATTTATGCTATTTGCAATACATTAAACCATGTCTGGTTTATAATATTGCCACAACACAATAATACTTGTACGTAGAGTTTAACAACTACGTGTAATCACGAGAATATTTAATAAAAATACTCCCGGTAACTTAGTTTGTGACAGATTTAACAATCTCCATGAATTGTTTTCCTCTCTAAGTTATCCATCAGCATTAGCGGTTTTAAAACCACACACTCTCTCATTTTTTTTTTTTCCTGCAGCCAGCGCTTGCTGCTGGTGCCACACTTTTCTGTCTGTAAAACAGTATTCAGCTAAGAATCGCACCTATAACAGACAATGGCTCCTTTTTTTTCTTTGTATTTTGCCGTAGCTTATAACATATGTTAAACATGTTATTCAAATTCTTTTAAATGATTGTTTGTGCAACCAGACAGTACTCAAATTTAACTATGTTTTCTGCAATATATTTTAGTGCCATCTTTGCAGCGTCAGTAATAAATTGGCTGATAAGCTGAGTATCGTTCAATGGTTTTTTTGTTTTTTATTCCTAAAGTGAAACTGGCTTCCATTCTCAAAGTGTAAACAGATTCTGTCTCTATCTCAGAGTCTAATAGCTGCCACGCGCTATGCTAATTCGTAAACACAGTTTATCACACATGCACACACACACATATGAAATTCATACACAGTTAAATGCCCAAAGACAAACACAAAAAATGACGTACTTCAACATAAAGGCAGTTTGATGCTAGTATTGAGTTTCTGTTTCAATATTATTATTTATTATTATTTGTTTTCCATTCAAAGAAAATGCAATCTCCCAACTCAGCTCAGGCATGAACTAAATAATCATTAATAAACAAATTCTCAAAATTAACTATTTTTTTTCCCTAAGATGTTGCTTTATCTCCTCGCTTAAGCAAAACCACTCTAATCCAAACAGTCATTAATAAACAGCTTCTTAAAATGACCATTACTCTGTACTTTGGAAATTACATATTATACCTCTTATCTATTCTGTTTTGTCATTTTTAATTTTATTGCCAGATTCCTTCCATGTGTTTAATTCCTGTTCGGTTTTACACTCAAACGGGTAAAATCCTTTCTTTCTCATTTCTTTTAGTGTTTGATTCACTTTGATTAGCGCTTGTTGTACGCATGATATATCATTGGTCATTTTCATTTGACTGTTTTTCCTTGTTAAGTGCTCTGAAGTGCCACAAGAGGGTCTCTCAGTGGGGCTTATCGTAGGAAATTTAGTCAGTGTTTGAATTGCAAAAGCTTACCTGGTCTGCCCATAACACGTACCGGGATTTTAATGCGTAACTCAGTTTGCCTCAGCGGCACTTACAGTCAAGATTTTGACGTCACCAATCTGCACATCAGGTTTTACAATTTGTCACTATTTTCCACTTGTTCAGTTCAAATATTTGTTTTTGTTCGTGGACTCCTGGAATTCCCTTACACTCAGAAAATCACTATTTGACTTTCTTTCCCTACAGTGGGATCTCCACGCTGGATATTTTGCCTTGAGTACACTCGACTCACTAAATTATTTGCCTTTGTACTTCCCTGTCACTGATATGTGTGGTAGTTCAGAAATTGACTCACCCGATGAGGATCACAATTATGGAGCTGATGAATCTCTGAAACCACATATCGTGAAACATCGTAAAGGATCGTTTCTCAGGAGTCCCGGGTTACGGCACCATTTCTTTAGTGGAAAAATAAGCTGACAAATGTTTTTTGATTCAAAAACACTTTATATACAGAAAGGTATACCTCCAATACAATCATATAAGCACAAGTTACAAACTGACTTTTGACCAGGCCTCAGTACAGCTCAGTGCATATGTTTGTATCGGAAAAGATCCGCGGAGTCAGTTCAAAAGAGATGAAAAGACTAACAAACTTTACAAGATTTGATATTTATACTTTCGTAAGCAACTGGTGATTCCTCTCCCATTTGTTTTACTTCTCTCCAATGATAGGGGTTTCCACTCTATCATTGCACACTCCCTCTGCGGGGGAAAGGCAGGGGTGTTGTGCTCTGTGAAATGACGTTGCATACCACGTTGTACATAGCAGGGCGCATCCATCTTGTCTTTCAGTTCCCCTCCCCCATCTCACACTATCTCTGCTAGTCTCCTGCCTTTTGGCGTTTAGCTCAGACACCCATCTGTGACTTTGAGTCATGTTAGGCTATGCAAAACTACACGTAGCTGGTTTTGCCGATGGGAAATGAAAGAACTCGAAAGTTACACAATACTGTATAGAAAATTTCTATAAAAGCATATTAAATAATTATCTGAACACAATGAAAAAACATATTAATCGTCAATAATCTGTTACATGATTAATACCTTATGCAGAAAGCCATTACTACATACTCGCCCCTTCCAAAATTCAAATTATGAAAGGTATCTGTGGTTTACTGGTAGCTGTCAATTTAAAAAAAGTATACTGCTGGAACTGTCTTTTGTTCAGTACAGAAAAGGTGATATGGAACAGCACTGGCTACAGCAATCTAGGATGTCTGTCGAAGTCAGCACAACAACATGAGCATTCCCAAAGGCACTTGCGAGCCGCTGTAACACTCAAAACTTTTGGATTGATGTTCAACTGGGTGAGCAGAAGCGTAGGGATACAATACATCACAATGAGCAAGCAAGAAAAAATTGTGATGTTCTTAAACGCTTGATTCATTCTGTTATTTACCTTGGCAAGCAAGAACTGGCATTCAGAGGGCACGATGAAAGCACCAATTCATCAAACAGAGGTAATTATGTGGAATTACTTTCTCTGATTTCTGACTACGACAGCATGTTAAGCAATCACTTGTCAATAACCACAGTATTCTCGGGTACCACTAACAAGATTCAGAACAGCTTAATCTCTTTAGTGCCTCAGGTTCTGCTAGATGCAGAAGTAGAGGAAGCCAAGTACGGGCTCTGGGCTGTTGACCGGAGGGTCATGGGTTCAATCCCAGGTGGGGGACACTGCTGCTGTACCCTTGAGCAAGGTACTTTACCTAGATTGTTCCAGTAAAAACCCAACTGTATAAATGGGTAATTGTATGTAAAAATAATGTGATAAGGGCGTCTGCTAAGAAAAAAAAAATAATAATACGTAGCTATAATGGTAGATTAAACAACCGACGATGGAAACACAGCTCAGCTGTCTTGTGTTTTCAGGTATGTGACTGACAGTGGCCCAAAAGAACGGTTGTTCTGTGAAAATGTGTTACATTTACTAAAATAAGAATAAAAATGCTTTTAAAAAGACCAAATTCCTACTGGGCTTCTTTTTTTTTAGATTCTATTGATTTTTTAGTATTACTATGCAGGATAGCCGCTATAAGATCGTTACCTTTATTAAAAATGTGCACAGATTAATCTATTGATTAATCAACTAATGCCAATAAATTAACCAATCAAAAATTTTAATTTATTGACAATTTAAATTGATTGACAATATATATATATATATATATATATATATATATATATATATATATATATATATATATATATATATATATATATATATATATATATATATATATATATATATATATATATATATATATATATATATATATATATATATATATATATATATACGGTATATATATATATATAAATTACAATGTATTTAAAACATTGTATTACATACAAACCTCTGGTCTAAAAACATTTATATAGGCTTGGGCATGATATTTGGGATTTTAAAGTTTTTTGTTGTTAATTTCGTCTACCCCCCACTAGTGGCAGTTAGTCTTGGAGAGACAGGCATTGAGTGGCTTCTAAAAGCTTCTGAGACAGCTTCTCATTATTGGTTTGGGGAACAGGAAGTTCCACCTCTTAGAGAGTCAAAAGGAAGCTGTCATGACACAGGAAGGGGGAAGTAACCAGGAAGGATCATCTGTGGAGAGCATGTGCTGAGAGAGCTGGAGACTTCTCTGAGAGACCGAACAAAACTAAAAGGAATTAATGAATCGGTTTGTTATTTTTGAAACGCTTTTGAATGTGTTTCTTTAGCCAGATTTAAAACAAGTTTGTTGAGTTGTTTGTACTTTGTGTTTGCAGTTAGCGAGTCCGTCGAGCTAACTAAAAATAACTAAAAGAAGAAAAATAAATAAAAGAAGAGTCCAAGTGATGGTCGACAGGGAACCTAACAAGGACTCCAGCAAGTGTCAAGCTGGACGGTACTGGAACCAATGGGTGTGTATCTTTGTGTGTTGAAGTTCTGGGCAAAGAGAGACAAAACACAAGGACAAGTCAGAGACTGTTTTATTCTCACTGGAACCGAGGGGTGGTATCTGTGGAAGGAAACAACAAGACAGTTACCAGGGAAACTAAGGGGCCAATTACTTACCTTTGGTTGTTACTGGGAGCCTAAACTGCCACCTTGTGGCATTCTGGAGTAGCTTCACTGGGACCTTCAGGAGGAGCCCACTGTTCCACCTCTCACCTCTAGAGGTCACTATAAAGAGGACTTTGATAACCAGAGAGACTGAAATCGAAAAACACCTGGTGGAAAGATTGTGTGTGTGTGTGTGTGTGTGTGTGTGTGTGTGTGTGTGTGTGTGTGTGTGTGTGTGTGTGTGTGTGTGTGTGTGACAGAATTTGAACAAGACTCACCTCTAAATATAATAAACACGCCTGGTGGCTAACAGTGAAACTGCATACAGTCTGGTGTATTTCAAGTTGACAAACAAGCACTTTGTCACACTGCTTAGGTCTTCCATTCGAAAGGAACCAATACCATACAGAGAGAAGGGGTTTGAGGGTCACTTGTGACATCACCAATGTAGGTGTATAACAGAGAAAAGGTAACAAGACCCGCTCGTTTTATTTTTTTCAAACTAATATTATTACTCCCATCAAAAAATGAACATGCTATATTACCTCATTATTGACAAAAGTTATATTATTACAGTGACATGTTATTTAAGTGACGAGTTACCCCAACTCTGACTATTATTATTATTATTATTATTATGTCTGCTCCATTTTGGTTCCAAAGACGTTTTTTCCTAAAAAGGTTTTTAATAAAAAAGTCACATAGAATACCATGAAAAGATAAAAATAAACTGAACACTCTATTGGAGAGACAGTTTCTTTAAGTTGACTCTGTCACTAGGAGCTATATTTTCTGCGGAAGACGTAGGTGGAATTATGTAACTGGCTTCCGAATCTGTTAACAGTCACTGAACAAGGTCTCTTCAGTCCTCAGTAAAGGTAATCTTCATGCATTTATCATTGCATCCTCTCAACATGATTTTAAACATTCGTTGCATCTTATTAGCAGCAGCACTAACCTCAACCAGCGAATTTCAACGGGTAGAAGGGGGGGCCAGTAATCACATGACCTTTCTTCTCAGCTGGGAGCAACTTGCTGAGCTCAAGGATATAATGAAAAACGGAAACAATACAAGATTTGGAAACCAAATAATATTAATGACATGTAGGTGAGAGAATTGTTTCTTTTTCTACATCCTATTTACAGTATGTTACCTTTAATCGTGTTGCTGCCTCCATTTGCTGATTACAGGAGCTGTAAAAAAGTGCTCGGATTGTCTTTATTGAAGAACCCTTTCAATGCTAGCCCTACTGTTTCTCAGAATTGCTGAAAGCTGGTTCAGTTTCATTGAGCTCCTTCCTATCAGTGGCGTGCCGTCAGGACTTTCAAGGTATTCTCTGCTGACCAGATAGTGCCAAGTAAACCGTCAGTCAAATGACATTACGTTGCCTCACTCACTTGCCTACAGTGTGCTTGCTTATACTATGAAACATACTACTCTAATTATTATTTGTTCATTTGTCTGATGCCTTTATCCAAGATGACTTATAGGGTTTACTAGAGGTTTTTTAAGAGTCTAGGGGTTTCCTGAAGGGGTTGTGATCAGCCAATAAGAGATCTGCATTTCCCCTGCATAAGTCTAAAACAACGACCAGACGCTAGAAGAAAAAACAGTTGAGGGTATTCTCCATTTCAGTTGAAGGTCTTGAGTAATTTTAACCAATAGGCGAGTCGAAGAATGTCCTTTTTTTTAGACAGGCGACCAATCAGGAGTGAGCAGAGGCGGGCCATAAATCTCCCAGGGTATTCTCTGCCTCACTTGAAAGCCCTGCTTTAGCAACCAATGGGAAAGTCAAAGCTCTGACAGCTGACCAATCATTAGTGAGCAACCCCAAAACATGAATATTCCTTGGTTAGCACTGCAGTTAGGAGGATATCTGGATTTTGCACGATATTGCTTATAAATATACATTGATAAATACAAATACCTTTACAACATCTAATTATTTTGAATTTTATTTTTAACTAAAATAAAATAAAAAATGTGAGAAAACGGAGACATCATAGTCGATTTGGTTACAAATCATTTTTCAAGGAAAACTTTCTCTGAAAAATTGGAGATTGTTAAAAAAGGGAGATATACACCACAGATCCCCAAGCTAACACAGGAAGGGAAAAGATATACTCAGCACTTTCAGAATTCAAATTATGAAAGGTATCTATGGCTTACAGGTAGCTGCCACTTAAAAAAAGGAGGGAGGGGGAGGGGGGGTTGCGACCACTCTGCTACCCCAGTCCATTTTGTCACCGCACACCACTGCTTCCTATTCTGTATATGGTCTGCAGTTTGGATATGTATTCAATCTACACGAAACATTTCTTAATTTACCTCTGTTCCTGTGAGCTCCAGTAAACAACACTCCGGCTAATGAATGGCATTTAGAGAGTAATTAAGTATTCCATTACTTTAATTTATAATTAACAGTTCTGGAACACAGCTGGTATTTAAGTAATAATGTGTGAGGTCAAAGAGAAAAAGAAAAAAAACACAACTGAGTTCCAACTGAGTTCTTAATTACTTAATTGAACCCTAAAGTGAACTATTCATTAGCTTAATTAGACTTTTTTAATTGTTTTCAGCTTTTGAACAGTTGGAGAGTTCAAGTTAACTATACCAGTTTAACTTGAAAATTGGCAACTTTTTAAGAGCTGAGAAAAATTAAAAAGGTCTAATTAAGCACATTATTACTTCAATTAAGGGTTTGATTAAGTAATTGAAAACTCAGTTGGAATGAAAACCAGCAGACACAGGGGTCTCCCTGCATCAGGATTGGGAAACCCGTTGCCCAGTTAGTGTTTTTAAAGAAAAGTGAACAATGCATGTCTTAGAATTTAAAGGGTCTTATGTGATGTCCCTACAGATAACACTGAAGAATGTAAACAAGCCCCCAACAGTTTGGATAGAGTACACAGAAGCCAAACTGAAAAGCCAAAATAAAATCAAAGTAATTGTTTACTGCAGCTTTAAATTGTATACTTTTTACTTTGATTCCCTTATTAGCAACATTGAAAGATTTGTTTGGTAAATGTTTTGATTTTGTGGGTGTATCACTCTTGGTTTAGAATCAGCATGTTGAATCCTTTTTCAAATGTAAACAGTTATTTGCATTTATGTGTCACATTCGTTAATATATTTACTGTTAATGAAAATTAAATAATAGTAACATTTTGTTAATAGATAACCCATGTATCAAGGTATATATTGTATCGTTGTGAACCCCCTAGTTATTATTTTAAGTTCTCAGATTAAGCATTCGTTTCCAACGCAGCAGTACATTCCTGCTAGATAATTGACTGCAGCATCATTTAAGTGTCTGGAGTCAAGTGCACCTCAAGAAAGACAAGGTCCATCATCTTCAGGTACAGAGGATATCCGTGCCATTATAAACAGAGTGGATATGCTGTGTATTTGGACAGGATTGCTCAGGCTGCTTGAAATGCATGTATGTTTCAAGTTATTTTGAAGGTTGTAAAGTCCTGCCAGCTTTTAAAGGGCATCTCTAGAATGATAATGACCGCTTGTGACAAAGACGACTGAGCGGTGACGTCACGCCAGAGCCAGGAAACACAATACAGACAGAGACTTGGGGTTTTTGGTGAAGCTGAGCGTGATCGCTCAGCGTTTAATAATCAAACAGAAAATAAAAAGGTTTGTACACAAAACAGAAACACACAAAACAGGACACGGCACTTACGCCAAAATAAATAGATAAACAAAAACGGACTAACACTAAACAAACGGTGGACGGACAGACACACAAACACGGTGAGTAAATAATAAAACAAGTACCGTGCTGGTCCTACCAGCACGCGATAGCAATTGTTCTATATATTTCCTATCTCTCTCTCTCTCTCTCTCACCCGTTCTCCACTCACGAACACCCAACCCCGAGTGAGTGAAAACATACAGCTTTTATGCAGTTGTACCGAGACTCGATTGCTAGTCAATCATTCAATTGGAATCTCGGTACAACTGCACGTGAATTAATTAAAGTGCAATTCCCCGTGCCTAAATACAAATCTACAATTTAAACACATGTGAAACACAGACCCGTTTATATCCCGTGTACCGATGACTATACACCAACATTTACACACAACACGTAACACAAAATACACACGGGGGCACTTTGCCACATATACCCCCTTGTGCAAAGCACACATGGCCTCAATGGCCACCTCCCCTCAGTCCCAAAGTCCCGGAACAGGGGAAGCAAGTTGTTTCTGGGGTGGCCATGGTGAAATGTCTGGCACCCCCAATTCTTCGTGGCTGGCAGCTCCCTCTTCCGGGGCTTCAGCCACACTATCTCCTGCCGCGAAGTGCAGCTGGGGAGCTGGTCTCCTGACCTCCCCCTTCTTCATGGCCGGCAGTTCCCCTCCGTGGGGCTCCGACCACACAATCTCCGCAGCGAAACTGCTGCGGGGAAGCTGGTCTCCTGACCTCCCCCTTCTTCATGGCCGGCAGTTCCCCTCCGTGGGCCGCCACCCACCTCCGCAGCGAAACTGCTGCGAGGGGAGCGGGTCTCCTGACCTCCCCCTCCTTCGTGGCCGCTAGCTCCCCTCCGTGGGGCTCTGGCCACCGTGTTTCCTGCCACGGAAATGCGGCTGGGGAGCTGGTCTCCTGACCTCCCCCTTTCTTCATGGCCGACAGCTCCCCTTCATGGGGTTCTGGCCATAGTGTAGCGACCCCAGGTGAAGCAGGACCCTCGACTACCCCAGGCGAAGCAGGATCCCTGGCGACCCCAGGCGACGGCAGCGGACCCTCGGGAGGCGACGGCAGCAGCAGCGGACCCTCGGGAGGCGACGGCAGCAGCAGCGGACCCTCGGGAGGCGGCGGCAGCAGCAGCGGACCCTCGGGAGGCGAACTCGGGAGGGGAGCCCCTGGCCATAGAGGCGGCAGCGGAGCTCCACTTCTCCCTCGTACCCTGTACCCTGTGTGGAGCAAAAGGCAGCCCCAGGCAATGCGGAGCAACAGGCAGCCCCAGGCGATGCGGAGCGGCTGGCAACCCCAGGCGAGCGCGGAGCGGCTGGCAACCCCAGGCGATCGCGGGCGGCTGGCAACCCCAGGCGTCGCGGAGCGGCTGGCAACCCCAGGCGATGCGGAGCGGCTGGCAACCCCAGGCGATGCAAGGCAAGCATCCTTAGGCGATGCAAGGCAAGCATCCTTGGGCGAAGCGAGGCAGGCATCCTTGGGCGAGCGAGGCAGGCATCCTTGGGCTAAGCGGGCAGGCATCCTTGGGCGGCGGGGCAGGCATCCTTGGGCGGCGGGGCAGGCATCCTTGGGCGGCGGGCAGGCATCCTTGGGCGGCGGGGCAGGCATCCTTGGGCGAAGCGGGGCAGGCATCCTTGGGCGGCGGGCAGGGAGTCAGGACTAGCTGGGGTGCAGGTGTTGGCCCTCTTCTCGGCCTCTGCGGCCGGGCGGTTCTTCCCGATGCTTCCCTCAGCAGCCTATGCAAGGGCTGCTGAGGACCGCCAGCATCTAGTCCTGGTCCTTCTGGTGAAGGAGAGGCAGCTCCTGCTCCTCTCCTCGTGACGGTGGGAAATGATACCAGCAGGCATTCCTCCTCTGCTGGTGGGGAAGTGATACCAGCAGGCATTCATCCTCTGCTGGTGGGGGAAGTGTTACCAGCAGGCATTCCTCCTCTGCTGGTGGGGAAGTGATACCAGCAGGCATTCATCCTCTGCTGGTGGGGAAGTGTTACCAGCAGGCATTCATCCTCTGCTGGTGGGGTTGGCGGAGGCAGAGGCAGCTCCGGCTGCTCTGCTCCTGCCGATGGAGGTGGCGGAGGCAGAGGCAGCTCCTGCTGCTCTGCTCCTGCCGATGGAGGTGGCGGAGGCAGAGGCAGCTCCTGCTGCTCTGCTCCTGCCGGTGGAGGTGGCGGAGGCAGAGGCAGCTCCTGCTGCTCTGCCGATGGAAGTGGCGGAGGCAGAGGCAGCTCCTGCTTCTCTGCTCCTGCCGGTGGAGGTGGCGGAGGCAGAGGCAGCTCCTGCTGCTCTGCCGATGGAAGTGGCGGAGGCAGAGGCAGCTCCTGCTGCTCTGCTCCTGCCAATGGAGGTGGCGGAGGCGGGACCAGCAGGAATTCACCCTCTGCTGGTGGAGGTGGGAGCTGCAAGCAGTCCTCCCATGGCAATGGAGGTGGACCCAGCAGGAATTCACCCTCTGCTGGTGGAGACTGGGGCTGTGGACGCTCTACCTTCCGTGTCTTGGGCGTGGACGCACCGACTCCTCCCTCTTGGGCTGTGGACGCACCGACTCCTCCCTCTTGGGCTGTGGACGCACCGACTCCTCCCTCTTGGGCTGTGGGCGCTACCGACTCCTCCCTCTTGGGCTGTGGACGCACCGACTCCTCCCATTCAGGCGTAGGGACGTTCGGGCTCCTCCCATTCAGGCGTAGGGACGTTCGGCTCCTCCCACTCAGACGTAGGGACGTTCGGGCTCCTCCCACTCAGGCGTGGGACGTTCGGGCTCCTCCCACTCAGGCGTAGGGACGTTCGGGCTCCTCCCACTCAGGCGTAGGACGTTCGGGCTCCTCCCGCTTGGGCTGTGGACACTCAGGCTCCTCCCACTTGGGCTGTGGACACTCAGCCTTCCTCTTCCCCTTTCCCCTTCTCTGCCTCCTCCTCACCTTCCTCTCCTGGGCCAGTTCCTCCTCTCCCTCTTGGTAGGGGCAGCGCACCACCGGGTGCCCGAACTCCCCACAGGCAAGGCACCAGCCTTGGTCCTCTAGACCACCGAGGAGGACCTCCAGATCCTGGCAGCCATCTCTCCAGTTCCAGCCTTCCATTTTTTTTTTTTTTTTTATTGTTGTTGTTGTTGTTTGTTGTTTTTTTTTTTTTTTTCCTGCTCTGGCCTGAGTCCTGGAGGCGCTGTAGATCCCACTTCTGACACCACGTGTGACAAAGACGACTGAGCGGTGACGTCACGCCAGAGCCAGGAAACACAATACAGACAGAGACTTGGGGTTTTTGGTGAAGCTGAGCGCGTGATCGCGCTCAGCGTTTAATAATCAAACAGAAAATAAAAAGGTTTGTACACAAAACAGAAACACACAAAACAGGACACGGCACTTACGCCAAAATAAATAGATAAACAAAAACGGACTAACACTAAACAAACGGTGGACGGACAGACACACAAACACGGTGAGTAAATAATAAAACAAGTACCGTGCTGGTCCTACCAGCACGCGATAGCAATTGTTCTATATATTTCCTATCTCTCTCTCTCTCTCTCACCCGTTCTCCACTCACGAACACCCAACCCCGAGTGAGTGAAAACATACAGCTTTTATGCAGTTGTACCGAGACTCGATTGCTAGTCAATCATTCAATTGGAATCTCGGTACAACTGCACGTGAATTAATTAAAGTGCAATTCCCCGTGCCTAAATACAAATCTACAATTTAAACACATGTGAAACACAGACCCGTTTATATCCCGTGTACCGATGACTATACACCAACATTTACACACAACACGTAACACAAAATACACACGGGGGGGGCACTTTGCCACACCGCTCTGCTCAGAAGTTGACTGGCTGAGCTGATCAATGAGGTTAAAGAGCAAGGAGCTTCAAATGACATTCAGATTGCTTCCCTTATTACTGTATGCTGTATGAGGTTTGCAATCATTCGGAGAGCTTCTGAGTTGCTCAGATATTGAGGTATTATAGTTTTTCTCTAAATCTTTGTTTGGAGAATCGTGAGACTCAATGGACCTCCTCATTCCATTCAGACCTTTCAGCCACCTAATACAGGGAAGAGGCATGGCTGGTAGAGTTTAAAGGGTCCTTGTCACATGAATTGAATGGAATAAGAAAGGCTGTTCAGTCACTGTGCCTGGGATACTCAAATCTCAAGCTCAAAGCAGCTGAAATCCAGATAAAGGCAGATTTGGAGTAAAGGATAAGAACTCGATATTGGAGCAACAGAAACCAGAAGCACTCAGAGTGACTGCAAACACAGAGAGAAGTAAGGACAAGCAATTCACATAACATATGAAGCTGCTGCACATCCTCTTGAATTTTATACAGAGGGTGCAACTGATTCACAACAGAGGCCGTGTGATGACAGCTTTGAAGAACTCGAGTGAAAAGTCTGCCAAGTGTTTCTTTCAACTTACATGGAAATAGAATTTCACAGAGACAGAAAATGAATACAAGACTATAGCCACCAACTGTGAGTGGTGGTTTATGAAGTCAAACCCAAGGGGGCTCCCAACATGAACATACGCACATGCAATCTGCAGCTGTCGCCTGAGTCAGTTCAGCTTGAATTTGGGAAAGATACTGGGATTTGTCATTCATTTCCCTATGCCTCAAACACACACACACATAAGAACATCTTCTCCACAAGCTTTTCGGATCAAATTCTTTTCAATAATTATTCATAAAGCAAACATTGATATGCTATCCATGTATTTTCCCCGTATTGATTTGCTAATTTAATTACTGCAATAATGAATATTTCATTGATTAGAAAGTAAAGGTACAATACAGTAAATGTCCCTCTCATGGTACAAAAACCACAACGTGTGAATGGAAAGGGGGTTCTGGAAAGTTTAAACTTTGTGGTGATTGTCTAGTCATCCAATTAGTAACATTGATAATATTACGACTACAATACTGACAACCATCTAACATTGTGCAGCTATTGCAGTGATATTGTATCTTATGTAAGTCGTGCTAGCGTACAGTACTGCATATATCAGGACACTTTCCACGATCCAGTGAAAACAAGGACAGGTGGCAGTCCTGCATATAACAGGATTTGCTGTGCAGAAATGTATAGTATTTCTTCAAGCAGAGGTCCAGCAAATCCCAAATGGTCCTGCACAGATTTATTTTGAGAATTAAACAAAAATGTAAGTTTGGTTTAATTTAAAAAAGATTACTTGAGTTATTTTCAATTGATCTAAACAGTGCTGGGTCTTATACCACCACCACTGAAACCATTCATAAACCATTCATAAAGCTTTATGTCTCTCACGTTGCAAGTCGGTTTGTTTAGTGCAGAGGTTAGCTGTGTTGCACTACATTTAAAAATAATTGTTTAAAATGTTGCAATACATTTAAAAAGAATTGTTTAAAATGTTGCAATACATCTAAAAATAATTGTTTCTTATGCCTTTGTTATATGTACTGTACTCTTATCTCCTCTCTACCAGAAAGCAATCCATAAAATAATTATTAAATCACTAAGCATTTGAAAATGGAATTACAGTTTTATCAGAATTTATAGGTGGTCTGTCATTACTATTTGCCTATATTAATACTGGTAATATGGCTACAGTTTATGTTAATGCTGGTAATATGGCTTCAGTTTATATTAATGTGGTAATATGGCTTCAGTTTATATTAATGTGGTAATATGGCTTCAGTTTATATTAATGCTGGTAATATGGCTTCAGTTTATATTAATGCTGGTAATATGGCTACAGAGTTGTAACATTTTCGTATACTTGTGACCTGTTTCCCACATTTCTGCATTTCACAAACTGGGTAGGATTGTCAAATCAGTGGGTAGTGTACCTGGCACAGTTCCCTTTCAATTCGAAGACGACCACCAACCAATACTTTTGGGATATGCCTGCCCCAGGTCAGTTATTTACTGAGCATTTTATGGCAGAGCTGCCGATAGGTTCCTCCAGGGAGTGACATCCTCAGTCCCGCCTACAGAGGGAATACGTAGTCACTCTGCGGAGATCACTTCCTCTTTTGCTCCTCACATCAGGTAAGTGAAGGTAGGTATAACTAACCTGTCCAGTTGCTGTGATTGAGTCTGTTAAAAGAGCTCTCACTCGAATTTTCTGGAGTTCCCCTGCAATTTATTGCCGGCAATTATTGCTGGAAGTCGGCTTGTTCTTGTCGGCGCACAACTGCACCACGTTTTATTTCTTATTTCTTTTTTCAACAGCTGCATCGCTATGCGGTTGTAGTCTGCTTTTCTAACATTACAACGCTTGCTGTCTTGTGTTTTTTCCTCTGCTATTTGTAGCTTAAAAAAATTATCTGATTTCCCCGCTACTTAGCGCTGTGACTTTTCTACTCCCACAGCTCCTTGTTGTGTGTGATATTTTTTCTTGTACTGCGTTGCCATTTAAAAAAAAAGAAAAGGAAAAGGAGACCCGTGATTCCTCCAATGGGACTCAGTTCTGCTTGTCTCTGCCAGCCTGGCGTGGTGACTGTTTTTCTCTTTAATTGTACTACTGTGTGTGTGTACCTGTGTTTTTCTTATTACTGCTTACAGCTGGATGCCCACGTTACTTAGACGCTCCCTGCATCAGTGCCCTCATTGCCCGCGGTGCCCTCGATGCCTCAGAGCCTCGGTGCTTGACGTCTGTGGTACTTAGACACTCCCTGCATCAGTGCCCTCGGACCCTGCGTAGGAGGCTGGCAGAGTACACAGGTGCAACTGTCTCACCCAGCTCAACTGAGCCCTCTGCGGCGATGGGAGGCCTGGCTTCCCCCCTCCTCCATCTGCCTTCAAGCCCTTCACAGAGCATTCCCTGTGCACAGGCTTCAACCAGTCGGTCTCGCAGCCGCTCAAGTCTCCTTCAAGGAGCACTAAGCTGGCGTGACACTTGAGGCAGACAAGAGACATTTCTGAACTAAAGGCTCAGGTTCTGGAGTACCTGGTCAGGCAGCAGGCTTTTCTCCCTGCTCCAACCCCTGCTCTGCCCCAGGCATCTGCCCCGGAACCATCCCCGTCCCCACCGGTGGTTGCCCAGGACGTCTCAGAGCAAGACGTGGTGATGAGCGAGGAGGAACAGGATGTGATTTCAATCCAGCATCCTGGGATGGTGACTCCTTCCCACAGAAAGAGAGAGACGTCCAAGAACTGACTCATGAGACGGGCCCCAGCTCAGAGGTCATCTCAGAGACTGATGTTACCCCTCCCTCAATCTCAGTTCGAGCACTTATGGAGCGAGCCTCCAAATTCTTCCAGGTTCCCTGGGCGGCAGTGTCTGAACAGCGCTGCTCCGTTTTCAGCCCTTCTCAGTTTTCCCAGACTTTCTAGAAGAAGTATGGTCCTCTTGGCACAGACCAGCCTCAGCATCAAGTGTCTCAAGACATGCAGCCCCGCTCTCTTCCTTGGAAGGCGCGGAGGTGGGCTTAACGGGATTCCCACCGGTGGATTCTGCCATCGCAGCCCTGGTGTGAGCTCCGTGGAGTGACTACTTATTCCCTCTGTAGGCAAGACCGAGGACGTCACTCCCCGGAGGGGCCTATCGGAAACTCTGACATAAAATGCACAGTAAATACCTGATGTGGCAGGCATATCCCAAAAGTATTGTTTGGTGGTCGCCTTTTCTTTTCAGGGAACCAGGGTTACATCCGTGACCGAACATTCTGTAGTGCACAGTGCAGAGAATTATTGAACTTAGGGATTTTATATTCAGGATCGTTTTCTGGGGAGAGCAGACACATGCTGTGCCCACCGCAGCAACGGATCACTAAAAGTGTAGGTAGAGGAATGAGCGAGTAAATCATTTCTTGTGAAAGTGTAGGTTGGAGAATGAGCGAGTAAAGCATTTCTTGTAAAAAGCACATTCGGTCCAGCATGAGAGCTCTGCTGGGATCTAATATCTGCATACAAATGTGGAGAAGAGATGAAAGCAGCCTCTGAAGGTAAAGTAGTAGTTCTTAAGGTTTTAAAATCAATTTCCCTGCCTTTTATTACATTCAGTACCCTACTTCTCTAGCTTCAGTAAAGCACTTGCAAGACAAGAAAACTTGTGAAAGCATGTGGCAGCAGCTACATGAAAGTGTATGGGGACAAGAGTTCACTTAGTACTACACAGTAATATTCATATTTTAAAGGAAGATTTCATACCTTCGCATTTGCATTATATTTAATTGTTGTATCTCTTTATTATCACACAACACATGTTCTTAATGATCATTTACCGTCACAACTACACAATGACATTACAGGTAATTCAGCGCAATGCTTCAGCTGTGTTTATAAAGGCAAAGTATGTGTCTAGGGACTGCCAGCTATCAAATAATTAGCACAGAGAGTTTAATTAGATTAATCAACTTCATGACTATCATCACAGGTGGAATTCTGGCTTGCTTGACCATAAAAATTAGCAGTTTACATGTGTTTGCTGAAGTAGTTTGTTGACTGAAATAATGATAACACTCACACGATTCACAATTCCCAGAGTGTCAGCCACTTTAGAATCTACTGTGGGAAAACTGTCCTGTTAATATACTTAAAGTGAAATGAATGCTGTTTGCGAAAGCATATGCTGTATTTTCTCCAGTCTAAGAACTATACTAGTGTATCTCAGTGTGTACTGCAGACTCTGTAAGAACTCCACCTGGAATAAAGTCAGGAAAACGAAGCTATCAACAGCAGAGCAAAAAGGGACTTGTGAAAATGAAAGAATTATTATTTATATTTTGTATTGTGAATCCTTGGTTAATACTGCTTAAACTTTTAGGTATCGATAATCTATATTAAAAAGAAAAGTCATTTAAAACTCATTTGGCACTCAATTCTTACTCGGTTTAACTTTAAAATAAGTATGACATAGACCAACTAATGTTTGTTATGAATCCAAATTACAATTCAGGTTTAGGAATAGGAATAGATTTTCCATAGTCCCATGTTTTATTTAACAAAAAACATATAACACTAAGAAAATAATAAACATGAATGTGTTTACTTATTTTAGTTTCACTGCTTCAACTTTAGAAATACTGTAATGATCATGTTTCTAGTTGAAACATGATGCAAACATGGTTTAATTATGCAGTACAGTGGAAAGGTGTCTCCCTGTGTTATGGTCTTCTTGTTGGCAGTGCAGTACAGTGGAAAGGTGTCTCCCTGTGTTATGGTCTTTTTGTTGACAGTGCAGTACAGTGGAAAGGTGTCTCCCTGTGTTATGGTCTTTTTGTTGGCAGTGCAGTACAGTGGAAAGGTGTCTCCCTGTGTTATGGTCTTCTTGTTGGCAGTGCAGTACAGTGGAAAGGTGTGTTATGTTATCAGAAGGAAGTATTTGTACATACTATTTTGGTTGCCATAGCAGGCAGTATTCAAGTGGAGTTGACTTTGGATGGATTTGCATAAAGCTAATTTCCCTATGTTGGCAGACTCTTCTCAAATTGTACATAATGTAAAAGGGTTCGTCAAAATATTTATGAACATGTTCAGATGCATTCTCAATGCATCAGTAACCATGAATGCTTTTAAAATATGGTATTACTGAGCTAGTCCTGGAAATTGTGTTTATGTGGCCATTGATAAATAAAGTTAAAGCTCTCATCCCAAAGACTTTAATTTGGGAGTTGCATCAGCTGACAGTTAATGACTGTAAAGTCTGAACTGGTACAGACTGGTACAACTATGTTGATGAATCATGAAACACAATATAAGCAATATAAACAAGTCAAATTGAAACAGTTTTTCAAATAGACTATCTGGTTGCACAGTATGTCATATATTAATATTTCTCTCTCAACGTGAAGCTTGGACTGTCTCTATATGGGTATCAGATCCCACACTGTACCCCAGGGGCACGCTGTACCCGTGTCTCTCTCAACGTGAAGCTTAGACTGTCTCTATATGGGTATCAGATCCCACACTGTACCCCAGGGGCGCGCTGTACCCGTGTCTCTCTCAACGTGAAGCTTAGACTGTCTCTATATGGGTATCAGATCCCACACTGTACCCCAGGGGCACGCTGTACCCGTGTCTCTCTCAACGTGAAGCTTAGACTGTCTCTATATGGGTATCAGATCCCACACTGTACCCCAGGGGCACGCTGTACCCGTGTCTCTCTCAACGTGAAGCTTAGACTGTCTCTATATGGGTATCAGATCCCACACTGTACCCCAGGGGCGCGCTGTACCCGTGTCTCTCTCAACGTGAAGCTTAGACTGTCTCTATATGGGTATCAGATCCCACACTGTACCCCAGGGGCGCGCTGTACCCGTGTCTCTCTCAACGTGAAGCTTAGACTGTCTCTATATGGATATCAGAGACACCACACTGTACCCCAATCTCTCTCAACATGAAGCTTTAATCATTGGGCAGTCATTATTGGGGGAATGCAAATGGATTTTTAAAAAAATCTTTATATCCAAAACCGGCACAAATTAATATTATTAATTATAAGTTAAACTGTTATTTAAATACATAAATAAATATGTGCTAAGTAATTCACAAGCATTATAATGGATGCAACGTTTGCAGGAAACATTATATATGTGAACATTATATATAGATATTACATTTGTGGGAGATATTACATTTGTGGGTAGGTGGTTATTACATTTGTGAGAGATATTACATTTGTGGGCAGCAGTGTGGAGTAGTGGTTAGGGCTCTGGACTCTTGACCGGACTCTTGACTGGATAAGGGCGTCTGCTAATAAATAAATAATATTACATTTGTGGTTTGTACAACCCCCTACTGTTCATGACCGCAAAGTTACCAATCGAAATGAATGTTTATTTTTAATTGTATTATTATATGTAACTTACACTAGATAGAATCATGTCCATGCATGCCCCAGCTACAGACACTGTCCAAAGTTACACCACTGGTACTACTTGTAATTGTCTTTCAATACAATTTCATATGACTAGGTGTGATTAATCGATTAATCAATTAATAGATCGGATGATTAGTCGATCAATAGAAACTTTCAACATTAAAACCCACAAACTTAATACAATTCGCCAGACACATAAAAAAAATACTGTAGAAAAATCACTGAAGAAAAGTGTGGAAAAGGTACCAAAGCTGAGCAGCATAACTTGTATTAAGGCCATTATAGTGGCTGTCATTGAAGGATCTTGTATTTCTATTTAAAAGTCAGATAGCTTTATTATGATGTTATTATAATGCTGCCTTCTAAAAGCTACAGCAATACAACGTTTATTGCCAATTTCTTGCTCTAATAAATGTAATAGTCTGTTTATTTTAATTTACTCTGAACTGATTATACTGATTTTGGAGGAAACTATCAGCGAGACAGAGTACAAGTTTCGATGTTACAATTTATTAGCAGTCAAGCTACTGCAGCTGGATAGCCTACTTTTCTTATTCTGACTGTGATTCTGTTTCAAAGTTATTTCCACTTTTCAGACTCTAGATGTGTACTAATCATTTGTAACAAAATTGGAAGCTTGTGTGCCATGTCGTGTGAACTTTAGACATGAATCCAATAAAATACATCTTTTTTAATGGTTTTGCTCAACGTATTGGAGTCCCGTGACAAAAAATAAAAAATTAGATAAAGATGGTCTGTCTCTTAAACTTACAAAAAAAATCAAAAGAAACACTGTACAACTCTTTGTAATTAAAAATCCCACCAACAAGGAGTAAGAAAAAAGCTTGCACATGCATATAAATATTATTAGTGAGTGTGGCAAAGTGGTGAGTGAATACATGTGAGTGCAGTGCAGAGTGGATACAAAACAGACAGACAATGATTTCCAGGTGCAAGGGTGTTTATTGATTTAATTAACAATGTCCAGAGCCTTATGGCAAACACCTGTCAATAATAATGATGGAGTGATACAGCGGCGTGTATCATTCAGTATTTGTAAATCCCTGGGTTTGACCCGCAACCAAAAGTCCAGTTTTACACACCAACACTAAGCACAAAACACAAACACAGTTCTTAGTGATAGTGAATAAGTGCAAGTGGTGTATTACAGTTCTCCGTGAAATGCAGGGGTGAAAGTGATGTCCGGGTTTATGCTGGCTTCTGCTACAGCTCCGGATCGTGTTACAGGTAGTTTAGTTTAAAACAAACAGACAGTTATAACAACCTACCCTACAGAATAAATTGTCGTGCTATTTAATTAAGGGTGCTCTGTTCCTCTTACACCGTGCCCTCACAGGTCGAGAGGGAGATCTAACACCAAGAATCATTCGATCTCTGTCACAGTGAGAAATACAGACCAGTTGCCACCTAGCTGGCATATGAAGTTGGTGTTAGAGATCTCAGATGACAGATTACAGTGTTTCCATGGAAGATGTCCCGGTACAGTGTTTTCACGGAAGATGTCCCAGTACAGTGTTTTCATGGAAGATGTCCTCAGTACAGTGGGTTCCATGGAAGATGTCCCAGTACAGTGTTTTCATGGAAGATGTCCTCGGTACAGTGGGTTCCATGGAAGATGTCCCGGTACAGTGTTTTCATGGAAGATGTCCTCGGTACAGTGGGTTCCATGGAAGATGTCCCGGTACAGTGGGTTCATGGAAGATGTCCTCGGTACAGTGGCTTCCATGGAAGATGTCCCGGTACAGTGGGTTCCATGGAAGATGTCCCGGTACAGTGTTTTTATGGAAGATGTCCTCGGTACAGTGGGTTCCATGGAAGATGTCCCGATACAGTGTTTCCATGGAAGATGTCCTCGGTACAGTGGGTTCCATGGAAGATGTCCCGGTACAGTGTTTTCATGGAAGATGTCCTCGGTACAGTGGGTTCCATGGAAGATGTCCCGGTACAGTGGGTTCATGGAAGATGTCCTCGGTACAGTGGGTTCCATGGAAGATGTCCCGGTACAGTGTTTTTATGGAAGATGTCCCGGTACAGTGTTTTTATGGAAGATGTCCTCGGTACAGTGGGTTCCATGGAAGATGTCCCGGTACAGTGTTTCCATGGAAGATGTCCTCGGTACCATTGAAACTCAAGGTACCTTGAGGCAGGTCAGGGTACACCATGGTAATTGTGCAGTGCAGGTTGAAGTGTAAAACCACTACTTAATTTTTCCAGCAGAGAGCGCCAGCGAGCTTTGGGGAATTGAATGAACTGGATACCATTGTTCCTTAACAAGATGATTTGTGCTTTAGATGTATTTAATCCCTCCCTCTCTATAGGGGTATCGTGTGAGTACTTTATAAACAAATGGACTGCATTTTTAAAATTAATTTGTAGCAATGTAAAATACTGTACAGTACAGTGTTAATATAATACATATTAATTTTGTTTAATCAAACCATCTTGCAAAAATACACACTTTCCAGTTCTTGTCCCCGTTTAATGACCCTTAGTTTACCCGCGCATCATTATTAATTACTCAAGAAAATAAATAATTATTGATTATTTTTACATAGACCCTGACAGGCAAAATAATAAGTGTATAAATCTTGGCCATGATAGTATCAATTCTGTTTTCTAGTCAAAGTAAGACTCAGTCTTATGCTGGTTTTATGTTGCATTTAGGTTTTATGTAATTGTCACCATTTCTTTCTCCCATCAATGTATATTGTTGGCTTCAGTCACTGTTTAAAACATGATACAGTGCCACACGATTTGAAACGACACCATCTGGTGTACAGACAGGGTTTTTTTTAAAGTTAGAAAGAAACCACCTGGTGGTTCTTTAGGGGATTTTTTCACAAATGTAGTTGACACAAAAAAAAGAGAGTTTCCGCAGCAACTACGGTGCAGAGGGATATCAGTTACCGTGCCTACCGCGGTACCAGGGACATTCTCCAAGGAACCCACTGTACCATCTCTACCCAGTCATGACAGTGCAATCAGTGCATTATCTTTGAAACATGATTACAGTCGCAGTATTTAACTTCCCTTACTAAAAACATACTGTATTTGCATAGTAGTCACAAAATAAAACACAGAGAACTATAGTATACATTTTATTAAACCCAGACACATGACATGAGCAGCATATTAAATCAACAAGCAATGCAAACCAATAGGAGAGTGGGCCGTCCTGCCTGTACTCTGTAACATTGTAAGATGGATCTGGGAAGATTAATTTATCTTCATTTTTCAAAACACGGCTCCACATTGTCAAGAAGCAATACTGTACTACTCAAATGCTATCAAAAGAATATTGTGTTCCTATGAAGCTTCTCCTTGTATAGGTATTAACAGAGTCGATTCATCCAGTACTGTACCTTTATATCTATTTTTCCTGCTTAACAAAACAAAATAATCTTTATTGTACATCTTAGTTGGCAGGCTCATCCAGTCTCATTTCCTTTTTTCCTGTAATCACATTTCACTGTGTTACTGTGCAGTAATACATTATAAATCTGAACCATACCATTTGCAGTCGTGCACTCAGTAAATCAGTAAGGCCGTCAGTAAACCATAGTATCATTGTTGACCATGACTGTTTACACTGCTACAAGCAGCAGCAGGTCTAATTCGTAAGTCCACAATATGAATGTTTATTTTTACAGCCAGATTGCTGTGTATGCATTGGATCATATTGCAGTCCCCAGTGGACACGCATGATGAACATCATACAGTGTGCCTTTATTGAGCTGTTCTTGTTTGTTGTGTTTCAGGACTGTCTGTGGAAAGAAAACACTTCATCACTTACAGCAGATTGACATTCCGCATCCAGATGTAGACGAAGACATGTGGTAAGTAAACAGATGCTTACATTATCGTAATTGGGAGCCAATAGGTAAACTGTGTGGTTTGTTAGTGTTGTTGTTTGGTTAGTTAGTCTTATGGGCATGCATGTCCCATCGCAGTGTAGTGATGAGGGACCATGTGTGTGAATAATATCTGAATATGCACTCACTGTGCTGGAATTCAGCCAGCTGAACCCAGTCCCCTTTTATCTCAAAGGATATTAATTAAACATCATCTCGCTTTATTACCCTTTGACATTATAAATCCAGAAAATACCAGCTAAGGAAACTTCAAATGTCAGTCCCAGATTACTGCATTTGTTTACGTTGAGAAACCCTTTCATGACATGTCTCTACATGACGTTATTGATGGATGCATTGTCTTTGTATCTAGAATGACTTTGTACCCATTAAGTTTGCAATCATTCTTAGTGGTTCTTATTACTCAAAGACCATGTCCATGTTACTTTGCTTTCACCTGCGTTCAGGAGCCGGACATCGACATTATACAGGCTAGATCAGCCAAAGTTTTACAGTATAAGTAAGAGCCAGCGTCATTGAGTGATCTGGCACGTTGGATCTGGAGATTACTAATATAAAGAAAAAAATACGTTTTTGACCGATTCAGATTTTGCTGCTGATGTATTTATTTTCAAAAGGTTTTCTTTAGGTTGTGCTGCAGCAGCGCTCTGTGTTTGTTTCTTTTTTTGGGGGGGTCACTTCCTAATCCTAACACCGGCACTGGTCTCAGTGAATTTATTTTGTTAGTTATTTCTTTCCATGTTTCGTTTCTTAATGTTTTTTGGCCCTGCAAAGTGTTAAATAATATTTCCTGATTGTTTTTCCATTTCACTAACTAACAGGTAAATGTCGTCTTTGTGGAAATGTTGTTTTCCTTTTCTTTTTGGCCGTTGCCATAGTTGCATCAAGGTCGGAGTCTGCAGAAGCCATAACTCCATCCTATTATATTTGCTACTGCTTCTTCCTGTTCACTATACCACTCATTTATCTTTGCCAGAAGGAAGTTCTAAATCTTGACTTTCACTGTTGCGAATATATTTATAATGAGATGCAAATTCCAATCTCTCCTGTATAATGAGCAGTAATTTATGCTGTTTGTAAACTTACGTTGATATTACGGTAGTTGTTCACGAAAAAGAGCTGTTTAGTAGATTGCACGCAAAAATCATACAAAGGAAGGAGGCTACGAATTCGAGGTATTTACAAACGCGTAAGTAATATTAGTACATAGAGCCCAATATGTTCATGACTCATTTTCCCCCATGACTATCACATATACAGCTTGAAATAAACAACTTAGAAACTGAATGCAAGGGCTCTTATGTATTCTTAAAAACTGAAAGCAAAGGCTCTTATGTATTCTTAGAAACTGAATGCAAGGGCTCTTACGTATTCTTAGAAACTGAAAGCATGGCTCTTATGTATTCTTAGTTTGTTTCTTTCCAGTAAAAGTTTAGTTCTTTCCTTCTTTCAGAAGAATGTGTTTCTAATGATACTTTGGAATAAATTCCTTTTGAATTCCTCCCATGTTAGTAAATCAATCAGAAGGATTTATAGTGCTATTATACGTCATGGTGCTACGCACAGGATACTAGCTTTTAAAGAATAATGGTATACAATGGGCTGTAGCATAAGCCACCAAAGGTCTGTACTGCATACTGTGTTAACAATGCACAGTGTACATTGATATAGTCCTGAAAGACATGTTTAAGTGAGTCTCAGAGGCTGCATGAAGACATGCACATGTTCTTCATATAGTCCTGAAAGACGTGTTTAAGTGAGTCTCGGAGGCTGCATGAAGACATGCACATGTTCTTGAAAATATTAAACTGTCTGGGCATTTGTTAATACATAATAATAACTATTTTTCTACCATTTATTTATTTATTTATTTAATAAACAGATAAAAACAAACATACAATAAACAACCAGCACATTGAACCAGTACACTGGGCAGGCTAGTTTGCTGTTAGTCCTGGCCAGAGGGCAAGATATAGAGCTCTGACAGGAATTGCAGGTACAAACACAGAGCACATTTGCTTTAGTAGTCAGTTCCTTCAGACCATACATAAGTTCTACAGTTCCATTCTATAACATACATGTCACACAGTCAGGTTCTTCTATTATCACTCCAGCTTTATCTGAGGCACAGCTCTCAGGACTAGATCTATTAATCTTTGCTGTGGTCCACGACAGTAATCTGCATATAGGAACACCTCCTAAGAGAACACTTTGCCTAAGAGAACACCCTTGTGGTGAAGCTGCTTTTTCCCATTGTAAATGCTCCACCTTAAGGAACAGGAACTTCTCTTAAAAGAACCACTTCTCTTTTTGGCACCGCTGGCGAATCGTTCACAACTGATACAGTACTGTTTTGTAACCTGATAACTCATCATCATCAAACTTCAATTCAAATGGTTTATCAACCATCATATCATTGCCTCGTTTTGTATTCTGATTTCCACGAGTGCACCTCATTGCTACAAAATGTAATGTAAACAAACGACGAAATGCGCCGCTGTTTCTCATCTTACAAAAAGTTGGAAATTGTTTGAGCTCCTGAATAAAACCTGAATCAAGTCTCAGAGCAATATGGTGTTTCCTGTTCTGGTGAGTCGCTTCATGATTCTGTTAAATAATTTTGTGCATGTCTTGAATATTGCTCCTGTACAGATATTCATAATTAATCTGCTGCATTTTTTAACATGTGTAGGGGTGCTGTGTTAATTTAGTTTGACAGTTAGTTTATTAACCTTAGTTTGTCTGTTACTTTATTATTATAGTTTATTAACATACACTTGCCTATTGCTTTTCTCTTACTTATTCTGTTCATTGCATATGTTGATGCACATGCGTTATGACAAGTAATAAATATATATGTATTTATTGATTCATATTGTTGCTTCCCGAGGGGTGTTCTCTCAGTTGAAGACTACTGTATTTTGATATATTTGAAAATTATAGCCAAACTTATTAACACTGTACTTTGTAGTGGATAGCAGCTTCAAATACTCAGGTAACAAAGATAGATTTCCATAAAGAACTATTAGTGATGGTATGTTTTACATTAGACTTATCAAAGTCCTGTAAGTGCCAGCTTTCAAACCAATTTTCTGCTTGTTGGTGGTTAAATGCCAGCTAAAGTAATGGAGTGCATCTAGAATGATAGAATAGATATATGTATTCATTAAGTCTGATGCATATAAAAGTTATTAGGACCTGTTTTGGTGCAATCTCCACATTGCTCTGTTGTATCATTAGTATTCTCCAGCACTCTTGTATAGCAATATTCAGTCGGCAGTCGGTTCAGACTATAGGTTGAGACCCAGAAATGCTGTGAGTTATTTAAGCTGTTTATATTTCTATTTGCACCATGTAACCAGTCTGTAATAAAAACACAATATCATCTCCTAATATCAAACTGGAGCTGCTACCAGTACCATCTGCAGTTTGAATTTAATCTGGACAGAAGGGGTGTGCCGGAGTCTGAGCAAAAATGAGTACTCGTAATAAGTATGGCCATTTTTTCTGAGTATCAGTAACACATGAGTAATTTGGCTATAACTTGTTCGTCTGAGAAAAAATATTTACATTTAAAAAATGCATTGAATCAGTTCCTAGCTCCAATAGGACAGTGATGATTGTCAATCTGAAGTCCAGAGATAGACAGCCAGTCCGAGGGGAAGGAGGGTACCAGTGTGATACATTCTCTGACATGGTGGAGCTCAGCATCATTCTGTGTTTTATAAGACAGGAAGAAAAGCAGACAGACCGTTCGGCTCAGAATCGAACTCTTTTCAGATATATGTTACTTCCACTTTGAAAAGGGGATTTATAACAGCATTTCTACAAGAATATCATTTACTAAAATATACTTTTAAAAAAAGTTTTGAGAGTTGGACTTTTCAAGGCTAGTCCTTCAGTTTGTGTGTGTGTTGGATTTCAGCCTTGTTTTTTGTGTGTGTTTTTTCTTGTATTGTAGTGTCTTTAAATCCAGTCTTCCCCTCTTTGTTTTAGTTAAACCATACTAATCTAATCCTTTTCAAGCAGACGTTTCTTGTGGCAAAGATATGTTCCACGATGTATGCTTTTTTATGTACTTTGTATTATGGGCTATTTTTTCATCTGAGATACATCGAATATCACTTTCTGAAGTTTTTGGTAAAGTATGTGTTTTTGCATTTTTGAGGCTACAGATTCAAGAAACAGACATTAGCCTACTATTGAAAAATAGTATTTTGTTAATGTACACAGGCAGCTCTCCACACAATAATCCCCAAAATAACTAGTAAATAAATATAAAAACATATTTATTTACTATTTATTTGCAGTCTGGTCTAAGTGGTCCACACTTCATTGCGGACATAATTCGGCGCCCCGTCAAAGACATCTTGTATGATTTGGTAATAAATAAATGATTGCACAACATAATTAAAATGACACGTGGTTAACCCTTTGTCAGCGGACAGGGGTTCAAATGCACCCCAGTGTGTTTAAATGAACATATCTCATAGTCTTTGAAGATCATATGATACCCTTACATGTGATTACACTTCAGTCGCTGTCCTTTATTTGGATACCAAGAACATCCTTGTCTGACTTGGAAAATGGGAGGAACCCTTCAAAAAGGATTGCATTTTTTATTCAAGGGATGGAGCCTGTCTTTCTTTTTTTGTTATGTACGCAATTTTTTTCGACGAAAAGACTGAAGCTGCTTTTTTAAAGGCATTTGCTGTTGATAGCATAGTTTTTTTTTTTTAATAAATAAATAAATATTTTTTAAAAATGCTTACCGCCTCAAAACAATGTTTATTCAATACGGAACTGCTTAAATATAAACCAGTTTTGTGTTGTTCTTTTGCTTTAAATTATAAGTTAACTGCGTTTATGAATGTGACATCATCCGAGTCAATCTGAGTACAAGTATCTGTACGAGTACTGGTTTCTGAGCAGGAGTACCAGTCATAGGTTTTCTGTTGTGAGAAGGCGTACCAGTAATGGGTTTTCTGCACACACAGTATACAAAAGTCAAAGCACACCTGTGTGTAGAATGCTTTTGTTTAATTGCTATTTAGAAATGAATTCACCAATCTCTGATATTTCACCTGACAGTATTATTTGTGTTTTGGTGGCTAATTTGATAGCTTCCACTTCAGTCCGATTTAGTAAGTAAGATTGAGTTCTTAAGGCCCTGCAATTCTTTCTGGGGCTGCCAGACAGAATCTCAATTGCAAAGGATTTGATCTCGATCTGCTGCCGATGGAAAGGAGCGAGTTTGATTTCCAATCGCTTTCAAGTTAGTCCCAGTGCCAGAGGGAAACAATGTTAGAACTACAGATTCAGAGGCAGACCTGAAACTCACAACCAATTACTGCAGCAGGGATTTGCAGGGGATTACTGAAGGGTTAGCAAAGACTGCTTCGATAACAACTCCTCTCCATACAGCTGGAGATCCTGGGAACAAAGAAAACAGGTTGTAAAGGAATAACAGGGGGCTGTTTATTAGCACAGTAAGTGCCAGCAAACGCTCAGTTTGATTAAAGGACCGCTAATCAATGGCAGGGAAAACAGGTACCTGCCATTGCCAATAGATTTGCTTCTGGGTCTAGGGACTGACAAGCCTGAAATGCTTCCTCACAATGAATATATTAAATAGCATAGAAGCACCTTGCTAAAATCACATGCTGTTGCCAACAAACACTCATGTAGACAAGCTGACGCAACGGGGATCAGAAAACCAAAAGAAATGCCAGAAATGCAATCCGCTAACTCATGGGTAGCAGTGTACAGACAGCCAGCTTATGGGGCTCAGCAGGATTATGGGGACACAATATCGAAACGATAACCTATTATGTGTGGTTTGGGGGGGGGGGGGGTTTTGGGGGCATTAGCAAGGCAATCCTATGATCTCCTTTCATCAATTAAGTCTACTCTATTTAAACCATTAGACATCCCTATGTAGTAGGCTTGTGTTTAGTTTTCGTTTCATGTATCACTACGGACCCACATCTAAATTGATTATTTAGAATACAGAAGAACACTCACCCGCAGCAATTTTCTTTCTAGAATCAGGAAATCTCTGATGATGACGTTATCCATCTATTCAAGTCCAGCAGATGAAATGGCAAAAGAAATCCGCCCAGTATCCTGTTTTATCCTACCAACATAGCGACTCTTCGACTTCACACAATGCTGACCTTCCACATCAGCCGCTGCCATGGTACAGTACTCGATCGTGCTGCTACTATATACAGTATTCTGACCGCTAGAGTTTTGACCGCAGGGCTGCAGGTGTTTTCTCTCCTGCAGGTACAGATATTTCAGTTTCTTGAATTTATCTCGTACCTGCAGGAGCATTCTATTTTTACCAAGTTCAACCAGAGCACTGGTAATACTGGTGAAAATGGTGGCATTTATTTGGCGAGGTCGATCCAGTTCATCCATAACCCCCAGGTCCGCAATAATTTGGAGGGGGGAACGAGTTTCCTCATCCGTCCAGCGGACCTGGTGTTGCGTGCTGTCAGAAGGGGTGGAAGCTTGAAACATCCTGCGGGAAAAAAAGCTACATTATTTGTAGTATTATTATTATTATGATAATAATACTGGTCATAACGATCTAGTAGTTCTCATGCATCGTTCATAATACACTGAAATTAATAAATAATGGTATAAATCAACATCTCTATATGCAATTTATATATAATTTAACCACGACCCTCATCAGGAAAAGCGGATTGATAATAATGGATGGATGGATATTTAACTGATTTGTATGAGTAAGACTGAAAATCTTACTTACGCTACAGAGGCAGACAGAAAGACCGTATCCCAGAGAAGAGCGTTCTTTTACATAGGGGAAGTAGAGGAGGTATTGTGTTATTTCATGAAAGTCTATCGTTAAGTATTTTGCACAACTGTGGAGTTTGTTGCTATGGGACTAATTAGGCCAATTAGCGCACACTTCACCGTGCTTTACCAAAGTGTAATGACACTTAAGTCACACACTTTTTTTGCTGTGCACTTTTGGAACGAGCACAATCATGCGTCATTTGCACGTGACACGTCATGAATACACTATAGTAGTGCGATTAAAACTTGCATGTAAACACCGCCATTGTCTGCTTTTTACAATGTACCACCTCCCGCTGTAAATCCATCTCAATTTTGCGTGCAGCTTCGTAGCGAGTTTCAAAGCCACGATTCTGCCTCAGTCAATAAACAGCATGCAGTTGCTAATATCAGAATTCCATTAACATTAAAGTCTATGGGACGGGATTGGTTCCTAGGAAAATGTTGTTAATAACCGAAAGTTGTCTTTATCAGGGTTGCTAATAACCGGCATCTACTTTATATGGAAAAAAGTAAATTAATTAAAATATATGCCATACTACATAATGGCTGGAAGAATTGTATGTTGTATGTTTCATGTTACAATCTCCATACAAGAAGAAAATATTCTCTGGAATACATTATTTCACACAAGTATGAAATATGGGCCTTACTTTATTTAAAGAAAGAAATTTTGTTTGTCAGAATTTTTCAGAGCACCATTAAAATGTATGATGCCGGTAGTTTCACTTTTTGGAACTGTCCTAAAAGCTGTATTGGAAAGATGTGATTTATACCTAAACTTTAGTGATACTGTGAAAAGTTCATCCTTTCACACATAACCAAATTTATAACGCATGCTATGTCAAAAACAATAAGAAAGTTTACAAACAAGACGCCATTTGGCCCATCTTGCTCGTTTGGTTGTTAGTAGTTTATTGATCCCAGAATCTCATCAAGCAGCTTCTTGAAGGATCCCAGGGTGTCAGCTTCAACAACATTACTGGGGAGTTGGTTCCAGACCCTCACAATTCTCTGTGTAAAAAAGTGCCTCCTATTTTCTGTTCTGAATGCCCCTTTATCTAATCTCCATTTGTGACCCCTGGTCCTTGTTTCTTTTTTCAGGTCAAAAAAGTCCCCTGGGTTGACATTGTCTATGCCTTTTAGGATTTTGAATGCTTGAATCAGATCACTGCATAGTCATCTTTGTTCAAGACTGAATAGATTCAATTGTTTTAGCCTGTCTGCATACAACATGCCTTTTAAACCCGGAATACTTCTGGTTGCTCTTCTTTGCACTCTTTCTACAGCAGCAATATCCTTTTTGTAATGAGGTGACCAGAACTGAACACAATATTCTAGGTGAGGTCTTACTAATGCATTGTAAAGTTTTAACATTACTTCCCTTGATTTAAATGCAACACTTCTCACAATATATCCAAGCATCTTGTTGGCCTTTTTTATAGCTTCCCCACATTGTCTAGATGAAGGCATTTCTGAGTCAACATAAACTCCTAGGTCTTTTTCATAGATTCCTTCTTCAATTTCAGTATCTCCCATATGATATTTATAAAGCACATTTTTATTGCCTGCGTGCAGTACCTTACACTTTTATCTATTAAATGTCATTTGCCATGTGTCTGCCCAGTTCTGAATGCTGTCTAGATCATTTTGAATGACCTTTGCTGCTGCAACAGTGTTTGCCACTCCTCCTATTTTTGTGTCTTCTGCAAATTTAACAAGTTTGCTTACTATACCAGAATCTAAATCATTAATGTAGATTAGGAATAGCAGGGGACCTAATACTGATCCCTGTGGTACACCACTGGTTACCTCGCTCCATTTTGAGATTTCTCCTCTAATCAGTACTTTCTGTTTTCTACATGTTAACCACTCCCTAATCCATGTGCATGCATTTCCTTGAATCCCTACTGCGTTCAGTTTGAGAATTCATCTTTTATACAGGACTTTATCAAAAGCTTTCTGGAAATCTAAATAAACCATGTCATATGCTTTGTAATTATCCATTGTCGATGTTGCATCCTGCAAAAATCAAGCAGGTTAGTTATACACAATCTCCCTTTCCTAAAACCATGCTGACAGTCTCCCAGGATACTGTTACTATATAGGTAATTTTCCTATAATTGTAGACAATTAACATATTGTCTGCAATTATATGTTGAGGCTGAAGTTTTATAAAACAAATATTTTGCAGTATATTGACACACTTTATATTGTATAATATATTTGCCATGCTAATATTGGCATATATTCTATAATACATTTTGTAATATTCAATATATTGAAATATAGTAATCAATATAGTATATTATATTTCTCAGTATATTAAAATATATTTTCGTTCCATAAGGTGCCTCCCCTAAAATATCCACTATAAACTACAATTCCCAGAATACCATGTCTTCAGTTACTAGGCAATAGTACACAAGACAAATCCACCTAACAAAGCATTATCCAATGTCTGGTTATCTTTGTTACCTTTACAGCCAATCAGAGTATTAATTAAGAAAATGTGAAAGCTACTCAGAGTCATTGTCAGTGCTGAGTGCTGACAGCATTTGGTTGAAGCACGAACACTCGCATGAGAATCAAATAAAACTGGACCCACGACGTACCAGCTGCAGTAAGAAAGGTGCCTATACTATTAAACTAAACTGTTTTATAACAAATGGATTTTCTAATGTATGTATTTCCTTATTTTATTTCGATGTGTTGTGAGCGTGTAAGGTATTCCATGGTACATTTTAACAAGTTAACTGAGATGAAGAATTTCATGTTAAATACAGTAATGTAATTATTTCCAGAGTTGGTGACAAACCTCAATGAAAAAAATGTGCCACAGAGCTGATAAAAAACCTTGCGCAGAACTTAATAATTTTTATATGTTGAGTTTCTTTTAGCTTGTTATTAGTACTGAACTAAGCATTTATGATAGATTTGAGACCCTGTCATATGATGGCTTGCGTGGTGACGTCAGACCAGGAAGCAGCGGACACAGCGTGGAAAGTGATGAAGCGCTGGTGCGCAGACTTATTAAACAAATCAAACGCACTGTGACAAAACAAAAGCACTGTGACAAAACACATGCACTGTGACAAAACACATGCACTGTGACAAAACACATGCACTATGACAAAACAAAAACACTGTGACAAAACACATGCACTGTGACAAAACACATGCACTATGACAAAACAAAAACACTGTGACAAAACAAAAGCACTGTGACAAAACAAAAACACTGTGACAAAACACATGCGCTGTGACAAAACAAAAACACTGTGACAAAACACATGCACTGTGACAAAACACATGCACTGTGACAAAACAAAAACACTGTGACAAAACAAAAACACTGCAACAAAACAAAAGCACTGTGACAAAACACATGCACTCTGACAAAACACATGCACTGTGACAAAACAAAAACACTGTGACAAAACACATGCACTGTGACAAAACAAAAGCACTGTGACAAAACAAAAACACTGTGACAAAACAAAAACACCGTGACAAAACACATGCACTGTGACAAAACACATGCACTGTGACAAAACAAAAACACTGTGACAAAACAAAAACACTGTGACAAAACACATGCACTGTGACAAAACAAAAACACTGTGACAAAACATGCACTGTGACAAAACGAAAGCACTGCAACAAAACAAAAGCACTGTGACAAAACACATGCACTGTGACAAAACACATGCACTGTGACAAAACACATGCACTGTGACAAAACAAAAGCACTGTTACAAAACAAAAACACTGTGACAAAACACATGCACTGTGACAAAACAAAAGAACTGTGACAAAACACATGCACTGTGACAGAATAAAAGCACTGTGACAAAACAAAAACACTGTGACAAAACACATGCGCTGTGACAAAACAAAAACACTGTGACAAAACAAAAACACTGTGACAAAACAAAAACACTGCAACAAAACAAAAGCACTATGACAAAACACATGCACTCTGACAAAGCACATGCACTGTGACAAAACAAAAACACTGTGACAAAACACATGCACTGTGACAAAACAAAAGCACTGTGACAAAACAAAAACACTGTAACAAAACAAAAACACTGTGACAAAACACATGCACTGTGACAAAACACATGCACTGTGACAAAACAAAAACACTGTGACAAAACAAAAACACTGTGACAAAACACATGCACTGTGACAAAACACATGCACTGTGACAAAACAAAAGCACTGTGACAAAACACATGCACTGTGACAAAACAAAAACACTGTGACAAAACACATGCACTGTGACAAAACACATGCACTGTGACAAAACAAAAGCACTGTTACAAAACAAAAACACTGTGACAAAACACATGCACTGTGACAAAACAAAAGCACTGTGACAAAACACATGCACTGTGACAGAACAAAAACACTGTGACAAAACAAAAACACTGTTACAAAATACATGCACTGTGACAAAACACATGCACTGTGACAAAACACATGCACTGTGACAAAACAAAAACACTGTGACAAAACACATGCACTGTGACAAAACACATGCACTGTGACAAAACACATGCACTATGGCAAAACAAAAACACTGTGACAAAACACATGCACTGTGACAAAACACATGCACTGTGACAATAAATAAGCACTGTGACAGAATACATACACTATGACAAAACAAATGCACTGTGACAAAACAAAAACACTGTGACAAAACAAAAACACTGTGACAAAACACATTCACTGTGACAAAACAAAATCACTGTGACAAAACAAAAACACTGTGACAAAACACATGCACTGTGACAAAACAAAACACTGTTACAAAACACATGCACTGTGACAAAGCAAAAGAACTGTGACAAAACAAAAACACTGTGACAAAACACATGCACTGTGACAAAACACATGCACTGTGACAAAACAAAAGAACTGTGACAAAACAAAAACACTGTGACAAAACACATGCACTGTGACAAAACACATGCACTGTGACAAAACACATGCACTGTGACAAAACAAAAACACTGTGACAAAACACATGCACTGTGACAAAACATGCACTGTGACAAAACGAAAGCACTGCAACAAAACAAAAACACTGTGACAAAACACATGCACTGTAACAAAACGAAAGCACTGTGACAAAAGAAAAGCACTGCAACAAAACGAAAGCACTGCAACAAAACAAAAACACTGTGACAAAACACATGCACTGTGACAAAACAAAAACACTCTGACAAAACAAAAACACTGTGACAAAACACATGCACTGTGACAAAACAAAAACACTGTGACAAAACAAAAACACTGTGAGAAAACAAAAACACTGTGAGAAAACAAAAACACTGTGACAAAACATGCACTGTGACAAAACAAAAACACTGACAAAACACATGCACTGTGACAAAACCCATGCACTGTGACAAAACAAAAGCACTGTTACAAAACAAAAACACTGTGACAAAACAAAAACACTGTGACAAAACAAAAACACTGTGACAAAACACATGCACTGTGACAAAACAAAAACACTGTGACAAAACACATGCACTGTGACAAAACAAAAGCACTTTGACAAAACACATGCACTGTGACAAAACAAAAGCACTGTGACAAAACAAAAACACTGCGACAAAACAAAAACACTGTGACAAAACAAAAACACTGTGACAAAACACATGCACTGTGACAAAACAAAAACACTGTGACAAAACAAAAACACTGTGACAAAACACATGCAGTGTGACAAAACAAAAACACTGTGACAAAACAAAAACACTGTGACAAAACACATGCACTGTGACAACACATGCACTGTGACAAAACAAAAACACTGTGACAAAACACATGCACTGTGACAAAACAAAAACACTGTTACAAAATTATTATTATTATTATTATTATTATTATTATTATTATTATTATTATTATTATTATTATTATTATTATTATTTATTTCTTAGCAGACGCCCTTATCCAGGGCGACTTACAATCGTAAGATACATGCACTGTGACAAAACGCATGCACTGTGAAAAAACAAAAACACTGTGACAAAACACATGCACTGTGACAAAACAAAAGCGCTGTTACAAAACAAAAACAATGTGACAAAATACATCCACTGTGACAAAACACATGCACTGTGACAAAACAAAAACACTGTGACAAAACACATGCACTGTGACAAAACATGCACTGTGATAAAACGAAAGCACTGCAACAAAACAAAAGCACTGTGACAAAACAGATGCACTGTGACAAAACACATGCACTGTGACAAAACAAAAGCACTGTGACAAAACAAAAACACTGACAAAACACATGCACTGTGACAAAACAAAAACACTGTGACAAAACATGCACTGTGACAAAACAAAAACACTGTGACAATACACATGCACTGTGACAAAACACATGCACTGTGACAAAACAAAAACACTGTTACAAAACAAAAACACTGACAAAGCACATGCACTGTGACAAAACACATGCACTGTGACAAAACAAAAACACTGTGACAAAACATGCACTGTGACAAAACGAAAGCACTGCAACAAAACAAAAACACTGTGACAAAACTCATGCACTGTGACAAAAAAAAGCATTTTGACAAAACACATGCACTGTGACAAAACACATGCACTGTGACAAAACAAAAACACTGTGACAAAACAAAAACACTGTTACAAAACACATGCACTGTGACAAAACACATGCACTGTGTCAAAACAAAAGCACTGTGACAAAACAAAAACACTGTGACAAAACACATGCACTGTGACAAAACAAAAGCACTGTGACAAAACACATGCACTGTGACAAAACACATGCACTGTGACAAAACACATGCACTGTGAAAAAACAAAAACACTGTGACAAAACTCATGCACTGTGACAAAAAAAAGCATTTTGACAAAACACATGCACTGTGACAAAACACATGCACTGTGACAAAACAAAAACACTGTTACAAAACACATGCACTGTGACAAAACAAAATCACTGTGACAAAACAAAAACACTATGACAAAACACATGCACTGTGACAAAACAAATGCACTGTGACAAAACAAAAACACTGTGACAAAACAAAAACACTGTTACAAAACACATGCACTGTGACAAAACACATGCACTGTGTCAAAACGAAAGCACTGCAATAAAACAAAAACACTGTGACAAAACACATGCACTGTGACAAAACAAAAGCACTGTGACAAAACAAAAACACTGTGACAAAACACATGCACTGTGACAAAACAAAAGCACTGTGACAAAACACATGCACTGTGACAAAACGAATGGCACAATGGCCAAAATAAATAGACAAACAAAACACTGACCTAAACAAGTATTGTGCAGGTACTTCTCACATGAGTAGCAATTATTATTATTATTATTATTATTATTATTATTATTATTATTATTATTCTTTCTCCCATTCTCCACTCTGAACACCCAACCCCGAGTGAGAAATTTGTGCTGCTTTTATCTACAGCTGTGCCAGGGCTCTATTGCTAATGAATCATTCAATTGAATCCCGGCACAGTCTGCACATGAACTAATTGTGCACTCCCCATGCCCCCATACAAATACACACTTTATTCTAAATCACTCGTGCTACATAACCCACACTCCGTGCACCGCTACATACATACATATAAACATCCCACATACATCATAAAACACAAAATACGCACAGCGGCAGGGGTACCCTGCCACAGACCCTTAAAACTATATATATATATTTGAACTTTTAATGTTGGTTTATTGACTTAATTATTTGACTGGTTAACGTCTTGTGATATTGAAACTGAAAAGCATATTGTTATAAGTTACCCTTGTATTTCTTTTCTATTTTGTTTATAGTTCTTTTGATAGATTTGAATAATTAAACATAGAATTGTAAATATAATTTTATATGACATATGAAATGTGTTAAGGACTAAAACCCTATATTTATATTTAAATATTAATCACATAATGATGGTGTCGTCCTGTATATTATGAAATTAATATTAACTAATATGTTTGTTGTACTACCAACATAGTGGGGTGTTGCCTAGGATATTGAGGTATTCATGTTAAATAGTATATCTTCATAATTATACTCTACAGTGTAGTCCTATGTATTTAAAAAATGTTTCAAACAAAAATAAATTCACAACAGCACTAAAGATAATGAATCCACATTCCAAATCACAGGTCCCATATACATACCTTAAATACGCTCTATTATACAAAGGCTGGAAGTATAAAAATAATGTTTATGAATATAACGAAACCCTGCAGTCATATATGCCAATATTGAATGGAAATATTTCTAATTACTGCATTAACAAATGGTGCTATGGCAATTAAACAGCTTTTGGTTCATCAAAATCATAGCATTGGCAGATGCTAGGGCTATTGTTTTCTTAAAGGGAATTCCAACAGTGCCCAGCTCAAACCCTTCAAAATCACAACATGAAGGGGACGACGCAGTCCAACTCAAACCCTTCAAAATCACAACATGAAGGGGACAACGCAGTCCAACTTCAACCCTTCAAAATCACAACATGAAGGGGACGACGCAGTCCAACTCAAACCCTTCAAAATCACAACATGAAGGGGACAACGCAGTCCAACTTCAACCCTTCAAAAATCACAACATGAAGGGGATGACGCAGTCCAACTCAAACCCTTCAAAATCACAACATGAAGGGGACGACGCAGTCCAGCTCAAACCCTTCAAAAATCACAACATGAAGGGGATGACGCAGTCCAGCTCAAACCCTTCAAAATCACAACATGAAGGGGACGACGCAGTCCAGCTCAAACCCTTCAAAAATCACAACATGAAGGGGACGACGCAGTCCAGCTCAAACCCTTCAAAATCACAACATGAAGGGGACAACGCAGTCCAACTTCAACCCTTCAAAAATCACAACATGAAGGGGATGACGCAGTCCAACTCAAACCCTTCAAAATCACAACATGAAGGGGACGACGCAGTCCAGCTCAAACCCTTCAAAAATCACAACATGAAGGGGATGACGCAGTCCAGCTCAAACCCTTCAAAATCACAACATGAAGGGGACGACGCAGTCCAGCTCAAACCCTTCAAAAATCACAACATGAAGGGGACGACGCAGTCCAGCTCAAACCCTTCAAAATCACAACATGAAGGGGACGACGCAGTCCAGCTCAAACCCTTTAAAATCTCAACATGAAGGGGACGACGCAGTCCAGCTCAAACCCTTCAAAATCACAACATGAAGGGGACGACGCAGTCCAGCTCAAACCCTTCAAAAATCACAACATGAAGGGGACGACGCAGTCCAGCTCAAACCCTTCAAATATCACAACATGAAGGGGACGACGCAGTCCAGCTCAAACCCTTCAAAATCTCAACATGAAGGGGACGACGCAGTCCAGCTGAAACCCTTCAAAATCACAACATGAAGGGGACGACGCAGTCCAGCTCAAACCCTTCAAAAATCACAACATGAAGGGGACGACGCAGTCCAGCTCAAACCCTTCAAAATCACAACATGAAGGGGATGACGCAGTCCAGCTCAAATGCAAAGCACTTGCCCTTATGCTGCGTTTTACAGTTTCCTCTAAATTAGACCCTTGTTGTAATGGTGAAATCTTTTAAAGTTTTCTGGAGGAGAACTCACCTAATTGAATTTGAAAGCTTCATTTGTTGCGTCAGTAAATTATGCACCATTGCGAAATTTTTTTCGTAATATAATTGAATCATTATGTACAAGGATAGATCCTCAAACTCATAGCTCTCATATATGGAGCTCACCTAGCTATTAGGAGTCACATTACAAGCACAGCCATGCAGAAGAATCCCTGGCTTTCAGACAACAATCTGCAGGCTATACATCTCACAGGCCTGATTATGTCTCCTGTAACACTGTAGCAAATATGATTAGCTAAATCACTCTGGGTGTTTGTAAGTCATGCAATGTGTTGATCAAAGACTCCTACAGGAATGCTTCACCTGTGTAATGTCCTTCAGTTTAATCTTAGGTAAAACAGTGACTTCAAATAAATCTGTTGCACATGTTGGTTACACCTCGCTCACCTGCGCCTTTTTAAATGAAACCCTCAGGCAGGTTGTCATGTATGTGCATGGTGGTGGTTATTCCAGCTCAGCCAATATTTTGGCCAATTACCAGAGGGCATATCTATCTTTATAAATAAGCTAAGTTCTTACTGCCAAGTAAGCAACATCTTTCTTTCTATTGCTTCTGAGGGCTCAGTGTGGAGTAGTGGTTAGGGCTCTGCACTCTTGACTGGAGGGTTGTGGGTTCAATCCCTGGTGGGGACACTGCTGCTGTACCCTTGAGCAAGGTACTTTACCTAGATTGCTCTAGTAAAAACCCAACTGCATAAATGGGTAATTGTATGTAAAAATAATGTGGTATCTTGTAACAATTGTAAGTTGCCCTGGATAAGGGCGTCAGCTAAGAAATAAAAAATAATATTAGCAATATTTCACTCATGGGGTCTTAGAAATGTGCAGTAACTATACAGCATGCCAATAAAGGGTGGAGAACCCAGTGTTCTCCTCATTGTATCTGTGCTCTTTTCAGATGGGAAAACAGATCTTCTGAGATCTGAGCTACCTTCGACACAGTTGTGGTTTTGGTGTATTGTGTAAACAAAGTTGAATTATTTTGTATTTAAGTTTGGCAGGGATGGGGTTAATTCCATCCCTGCCAGAATCCACGTGGGAATGTGGCTGGGGCTTTGATTGAATAATTGATGTTCAATCAAGCCACAGCCACAAGCTTTGTTTGTCTGTGTGTTTATTTTGTTCCTGCTTGTTTCGTCAATAAAAGTGCGCAACAGCGCTTTATACTGCAGCTCTCTGCCTCAGGGTCTGCATCCTGCCATTGACCAGCCTTGGCCGTGATGCTGTCCTGTCACATCAACCTTATGTGAAATCAACAGTAAGTGTGCCCAACTAGTAAGGAAAGCCGAGTCTTTTTAATTTAAAGGAAAAGATCAAAGATGACTTCAAAAAGCTTCTCGCAGTCAATCGCAGTAAATGATCAATGTTCATCAGTCTCACTAACAGAAAGCTTCGATAAGAGCTGCAGTACATAGATGCAATTTGCCATTTCCATGATTTATTTATTATTTATTTTTTAGCTACTGTTATCTGCATCTCAATGTTTAAAAACAGTTTGAAGTCTCACATGCAGTGATGAATTCAGAAAGAGCATTTTCAATCCTGACGATTGTTCCTGCAGATGTAATCACAGTTCTATTATTTTCTGTATTCTCAGATGCTCCCATTCTTCACTCAAACGTGTGCATGCTCACTGTAACAGGATAGTGCTGTGGCCCAAGATGTTATTAGCAGGAAGGAGACTCAGGGGTAGCTGTACTAAGATGGGCCAGTCGCAGCACAAACATACTACAATTTGCATTTTCGTTGCGACAATTCGCAAAGTATGCATTTTGTCATATGTACTAAGACAAAATATGTTAATGAAAAGAGCCGCAATATACTAATTTTAAATATTTATTGTGACTTCTTACAGAGATCGCTAGCATTGCGAGACATTGTTCAAATAAATAGCACCTTCACCCCAAAAAAGCTTTTCATAACCATAGAGTAGTAATCATAGAGTAACCCCTCGCTGTTTGTCCAACATAATAATACAACAAAATCGCACACACATACATTTATAGTGCTCAGTGTATTTTAAATATAAATCATTGCGCTGAAATAACACTAATGTGTTTTGGGTAGGCTACACATTACATTATGAAAAATATAAATCTATACAGTAAGCCTATACAGAGTATACAGTACAGTAGTAAAATCAAATGAATATCCAGCACACTTTCTTTTTACTTTAGCCTGTAGGCTACCGGTAACACAAAATAAATCATGCTGCTGCACTGTACACATGGGTGTACAATGAAAATAAAAGATTATTTTAAATTGAAACAAAATGATTTTAGCATTTTAAAATAATAATAATTATTATTTTTAACTTGGCCTACTTAGGAGCATAGACATTTAACACACAATAGATCATGGTCCTATACAGATGTTCAGAATGAGCTGGAGGGGTTAGTGGCACATGTGTGCAGTCTATTGCTCCCAACACGTTGGGGAAACCAGAAATGTCATACAAATTTGTTTTCAACAAGGCTTGTAAGTACACCCTTGCCTTTAGTGAAAATTAGGTACTTGGGTGTTCGCCTCAAAAATGCCAGCAGCAGTTGCCACTGTTTAAAAGTTGTTTTCAAAAGTTCTTAACAAATTGATGCAGCTTTACTACATCTCAATATAATATCTGAGAACCCTCATCTCCACCCCATTTTTGCGAATTTATGCAGGAACGCCCATAATTACATATTCATCTAAGGCTGAACCGCAAACAGAAAGTGCTGCCGCAAAGCATTCCCTAAAAATTCGCTAATAGCATTGCACTTCTTTAGTACATTTCACCCACGACTTCTGACCCGTTTGTAACTATTGCGGCAGGTGCAACACTTTAGTAAATCTACCCCACAGAGTCAAGAAGCTGCAGTGAAGCGCTGTTATGCACATTTATTACACAAACAGAAACCAAATAAACAGGGCACAATGGCCAAAATAAAAAGTTTAACAAAAGATTAATCAGTAAGCTGGGCATTCGCCTTCACTACCCTAAACAAACCAGCACACAGCGCACACTCCTCCAACAAACATGTGGCCACTCCCCAATTAGCACTCAATTAGCTAATTACACCTGTAATTGTTGGCAGGGACAGATTTAACCCATCCCAGCCAACCATTTCCCACACAGACACTATTTACATTGTAGGGCTTTCGCCCTACCACACTCACCCACTAAAAAAGTACAGTAGTTCTGAATTGTTGATTCAGCAGAGTGGAAACCAATCCTATGTGATGTATAGAATGTTCCCTGTTTAGAATGTTGGTTATAAAATAATCTCAGTGTAGCAGCCAGTGAGCAGCACTGGCCCACCTCAATGGAACACCTGACTGGCAACAGTCCTGCATAAAGGAAGCGCCTAGAAATGGTGCACTGCTAACTCACATTCTCAAACCTAAAATTCAATTTCTCAAATGATTTTTCAAACTAGAAATGTACTAATCATAACCCCTAGCTGATGTAACATTTAGGCTTGTAAGGTTCATTTGTAGTTTTAAAATGACAGTTTCTATTTGAAAAATCCGATTTTAGGTTAACATATACTATTAATATACATCTGTTGCATTTGGGCGTGACATTTTGCATTGGAATGTTTGATTAGTGCAGTTTGAGAGGTACATTTTTATCTGCACTGGCTGTCATTTGGTACCCTAGCTCTGCTGAGGTTTTGATGGTTGATCATGGTTGTAATGTTCAGTCATTTACCTAGCCCTTTAAGAAGTAGAATGCATTGGGCATTAATAGATGACGTACAGGAAATGGGTGTGTTAGAGGAACGGATATGGAAGGAGAAAGAGTAGATAGAGAAATGGGATCAGCCTAGACATGTGAGCTACATGAAAACATATCAATAAAGTTGACGTTCAAACAACAATGTTAATTTGCCTTTATAAAAGTTTATAATAGTAAAAGCATAGCAAAATGTAATAGAGCATAGTGAAAGTGTGGTAAAGCCCAGAGAGGTATGATAAAGCATATTAAAAATATGGTAGACCATTGTAAACTATGATAAGCATGAGGAAACTGCAACATTACCATGCAAATTTACCGTGGTAAACTTTCATAAGGGTCTGGTACAAAAAACAAGACGAGGCAGAGAAGCTGTTATCTATATACACTATAATAATATTAGAGAAACAAAAAGCGTATCAGACTCCAAAACAGAAAGGGAAGCGGGCATCTGAAAGGCATTTGGAAATGGAAAGGTGGTTCAGGTAATTGAAAAAGACTCCACTAGAATGGGTGGGTCATTCATATCAATTCAGTAAAGCTATTAGCACCTGCAAATCCCTCGATTTTGTTGAGGCAAGTAGGTTGCAACAATCTAAACACATTGAAAAGTAATGCATCACATTTCAAGGTGCTACCCAGTACCAGTGCTATACAGGATGAGAGTGAGGATACACCAGACATTGACTGGAATCAAGGAAGGAACAGGGACACAACAACAACAGAGACTGTGCCAAACCAACTATGCAAAAGGAGAGTGGTGAAACCTCCAGCAAGACTGATACAAGAAATCAGTCCCCCGCTATGGATGTACATTTAAAATAACAATTGGCCGAGGGCCGCCCGTGGGGAGGGCTTAGGTTGGCCAGGGTGTCCTCAGCTCACCGCGCACCAGTGACCCCTGTGATCTGGCCGGGTGCCTGCGGGCTTGCCTGTAAGCTGCCCAGAGCTGCGTTGTCCTCTGACGCTGTAGCTCTGAGGTGGCTGTGTGGTGTGCCTGCAGTGTGTAAAAGAAGTGGGCGGCTGACAGCACACGCTTCGGAGGACAGCGTGTGTTCGTCTTCGCCCCCCCGGGGTGGTAGTGGTGAGCTAAGCCTAAAAATAATTGGCTATTCCAAATTGGGGAGAAAATGATAACAAAAAAAAGTGGATGACAGTAGAAGGCACCAAGCTAACTCGGGACTTCCCTTACCAAGGTCTCGTGACCATGACGAACCAGTGACCAGTCATCTTTATGAGGGGCGTCACCTTGGTGAGGGGTGGAAGTGCGAGTATGTAAATCCCGGTCACTTGAGTCAAGTGAGTTGTAAGGACACTTGTCAGTTTGGGATTGGTGTTCCACTGACTACAGGGGCAGGGCTTTGCATACTAAAGGGAACGCGCTACTGTGTTCCGGGTTGGTCCTTGAAAACGTAGACGGGGTTATTGGGCTTGAGGGAGATGCAGTACAATTTGTTATGGTTTTGTCACGGTGTTTGGATTATAAAATAACGGCTATCTTCTTTTTATCCCTTTTTATGATCGGGATACCTTGAAGAGGACTGAGGAACCACTGACCCTACATTCTTTTGTTGTTTGTTCCACCACCCCCTCCCTCACGCCATTTTTATTATTTTATCGTGTAACAAATAATAATGATTGATTGATTGTGTTCACTGTTAAATAAAACCAAATTCTACAAGTTATATTCTACTTTTTTGTGTGTGTTTTTCATGGCATGGAGGCGGGAAGTAGATTTTTTTTAAGGACAAGTAGATTTTTCTAGCATTTTGTCCCTTGGACAACAAGTTTTTTTCAAAAATTGCACACCCCTGCCTATAATGTAGTTTTGTCTTTAACAAACCAACTGGTTTTCAGTGGATGAGTGTAGTTTGAAGTAAATCTTCTCTGGGTCAGTTATACCACATTATATGCAGTATGTTCCACTGCATTTATAGGTTGGACAAAGGCATGATCCCTTACATTTATGCTACAGCATCCCCCTATCACGTTCATCTATATTATACGTTTACAGTACATATTGAAGAATGATGACATAGAAAATACCAGCTCTATAGGTATTCCCTGCAATGGTATCAGTATAACACCATGTAACTTCCTGGGCTATGATAGTTGCAAATAATGGAAAAATCCAGTAAACAGACATCATGTGGTTTGTGGTTCACAGTGCTTTAAATCTGATGGATTTGACTTTTTGTCTTAGTTTAGCCTTCACTGTCTCCTCAGAAAGACCTTGTTTTCTTTTCCCAAACTAGTTTTACTGCTGAAGCATCCGTACCCACCTGAAACATGTCTGCAACAAGACAAGCCAGACAGACAGTAGGAAGTTATGCATGACAGCAACACTGGAATTTAGTTAGTTTTATTTTTATATTTATTTCTTAAAGCAAAAATAGCAGCACTATAATTTCAAATCACCCTCTGTGTTGTATTGATCTATTCAAATGAATGAACACTAAGTTGAAAAGATTGTCTTCCATGCGTCATATTCTTTGTTTCTGCAGACCCTTGCTGTACAGATGCCTTGCTGGAGAGTACATGTAGTCATCCTCCTTACTGTTTCTTTGTCGTCATGTATTTTGAATAGCAGTGCATTCAATATCTCAAACCACCAGGCGTGCCCAGTTTATAGCGAAGAGTGAGCAGGGGCTCATTAACACGCTAATGAAATGCTAGTTACTGTCAATGCAAACTTCACACTGTCTTGAGCTTGAACAAACGGCTAACATTTAAAAATAGTCGTATTGCGCTATTCAGGAGAGCTCACGACACAATGGGCACTGTGTGAGAGTATGACGGGCATCACCTACACCTACAGGGATTTGAATTGAGAGCCGATATTCAGGCTTAACACAGGTTACAGTACACAGTGGTGTTATTGTTGTCACCTGAGACCTGGTTTTTCTGTTGAGTCCTCGTGGAATCTTCTAGTGACTGTTTACTCACACATTGAATCATATTACCACTACTAAACAATCTAAAATCGCATGTTTCATAGTCACTCAAGGCATAGCAGTGACTGGCTGTGATATATCACCATCTTCTGAAACTCCTAGTTTTGATTCAGAGAAGTTGTATGAGTTGAACTTCCAAGCATGGTCTGGCAGTGGTTAACCATGGTAAATAGCAATGACCATAGTTCATGGCTTAAGCATTGTACAGGTATTTAGGTAACAGTAATGTAGGATCTCCAATGACACTAATTCTAAGTAATTTAGTTTAGGAAGACAAGCTTGTCGACAAAGTGTCTTTCAATGTCTGAAGACATGAAGACCTCATGACCGAATGTGAACTGTACCATACCATTGTTTAGCTTTGCTGTTGTTGTTTATGTGTTTCCCAGTTTTGAAGTGGGCAATTGTGTAAGACGTCTTCAAAACTGTTTAACAGAATCCCACCTGCAGGCAAGTGGTATAACAACATGTCTCTGTAGCTTATAAATAATATGGTGACACTCACAATTCTTTGTACTTTTGAAGTTATGAATCTACAGTAACACTCTCTGGAGTAATATAAGGACAATATGGTAGAAAATAAGGTAGTGCTTCTTAAGATGGGCAGTTTCAGTGATCAGCAGCTGGAAATGGTTTGATTTACATCTAGTGTATGTCTCTAAGTGCTGGGGGGCTACCTCTAATCAATCTGACGGTGTATTTCTCAAGCGCACTCTTTGCTGTCAGGCCTGCACGGAATGTTAAGCATTTACGTGACATTTCAATCAATCAATCAATCAAGCTTAGTTCGTATAGTGCCTTTCATGCCAAGGCATCCCAAAGCGCTTCACATGACAAATAAATATACTATACAATAATATAATATAATATAATACAACATAATATAATATATCAAAAAGCATCCAAAAACAAATTAGGAAAAAAATAAATAAAATACATATTAGCAAAATTCTAATGTAGGCCATCCCAATCTACAAAAAGGCCTCTGCATAAAGATGTGTTATAAGCCTTGATTTAAATGCATTTATTGAGTTAGCTTTACGGATTTCAATTGGAAGATTGTTCCATAATACAGGAGCATAATGACTAAAGGCTCTTCCACCACAAGAGCTACATTTCATCATTGTAGCCACCAGAAGACCAGCATCAGCAGATCTCAACTGGTGTCCAGGGACGTAAGGAAAAAGCATATCATTAATGTAAGCAGGGCCATTTCCTGAGACAGCTTAAAAGGCATTAATAACATTTTAAAAACAACTCTGTACTTCACCGGAAGCCAATGCAAGCGGGCAAGAACAGGTGTAATATGATCAAATCTTTTTGTACCTGTCAGAATTCGTGCAGCTGTATTCTGAACCTGCTGTAAGCAATTGATAAGTTTACAAGGTAGACCAGCCAATAGGGTATTACAGTAATCCAGACGGGATGAAACAAACGCATTAATTAAAATTTCTATGTCAGATTCTGCAAGATACAAACAGACTTGAGATATATTCCACAAATGATAATAAGCAGACTTCACTACAGTTGAAATGTGATGCTGAAAAGACTTTTCACAGCTCGCGAAGAGCTAATGGGGTGCTGCCAAAGGTCATTGGTTGTGGGATTTTATTTAATGTTGTTTTAGAGCCAATTAAAAGAAATTCAGTTTTATTTGCATTTAACTGCAAAAAACAATTTGACATCCAAATCTCTATTTTGTCAAGGCAAGTTGATAGTCTGGAGTTTACACCATCTGAACTCATTTTAAAATAATTCTGGGTGTCATTGGCATAAGAGTGGAAATTAAACCATGTTGTCTGATCACATTACCCAGCGGTAGCATATACAAATTAAAAAGTAAAGGACCAAGAACAGAGCCCTGTGGAACCCCAGAAACAACAAGAGAATTAGCCGATTTTGATCCTCTAAAGGACACACATTGATGTGGGGAGGTTAAGCAGGACCGCAGCCAGGAGAGTACTGTGCCAGTACTCTCAAGACGATCAAGAAGAATTGTGTGATCAATGGTGTCAAATGCAGCTGATATATCCTAAAAGACAACCCCTGATAACAGCCCCTCATCTGCATTCAGCAGGATGTCATTAACAGCTTTTATGAGTGCAGACTGTACTATGTTGTTTCTGAAAGCCAGATTGAAATTTTATAAAGAGATTATTAGCAGAGAGATATGTAGACAACTGAGTAACAACAAGCTTTTCTAAGAGCTTTGCAAGGAAAGGGTAAACTAGAAATGGGACGATAATGAGACAAGACATCACGGTCCAGTGTAGATTTTTTAAGAACTGGCTTTACAATTGCCAACTTTAAGCTAGATGGAACAGTTCCAGTTTTTAGGGAGAGATTCACAATATTACAAATCACAGTATAACACAGACTGGTTGATTTACGACCATGCTCTGAAACTTCATGTTCTGACAATGAAAATATGTATGGGAACTTGGGCAATGGATCCATATACCAACCATTGGCTGGCAATGGTTCACCATGGGAAATCAGGGTTGACCATGACTATTAGTTCATGGTTTAAACCCGATACATATATCTGGATTACCCATAAATGACCCAACTTTTTAAAAATAATTTGTAAATGTTCTTGCTAAGGTTTCACCAGTATGCTGCACTAGAACATCTTCTCTTCATTGGAGGAAATAAAAAGTGTGAATGAATAGACATATGAGGGTAGAGCAGATGGAATGTGTTCTTCACAGCTTCCATTCAGCCTGCTCTGTAAATTCAAATGTGTTTAGAAAACCTGGATGACATGATATATTCTGGGGGTGATGCTAGCAATATTAACCACAGGCACGTCTAAAGCGCTCCACTCACATCTCTCAGGTTCTTTACATTCTGTTGCGGCCGTTGATCTCCTCAGACTTAAACCACTGAACTGAGAAGGTCCTTGTGGTATCTTCTTTATTATTTCTCTGTCATTTCTGAATGCATTATTAATAGTAGATCTCAGGCCGGGCGCTGGGTGCAGAAGTGCACTTGGGATTCACCTTCACTGGCCTTACATTTGTCTGGATTCTGCATGAGTGCACATCACAGAGTTTCTCATCAATCTGTAAAGTTAACCACTTTTACTCGCCAGTCATCCACATCTGAATACAGCAGTAGATCCTCAATGGCAGGACTATGGCAATCCCTTATGAAAGTTTACCACAGTAAATTTGCACAGTAAATTTTCCAAACCTGTACCATGGTTATGCTATGCATTTACCAGAGCTTACCTTGGTTTGGCTATACTATACCTCTCTGAGTTTAACGTTGCTTAACTATGTTTTACCATGCTTTCACTATATTGCGCATGCTTTTACTATGGTAAATGTGCATAAAGAATGGAATGGGACTGCCAGTATTCACATGCTTCACATAGCAATGGTGGATATATTTCAATGCTAAGTGAAGTGCATTAAATTCACGTTACCTAACCAAAACATGGACCAAGTAAAGATGACATTGAGCACAAAAGGACATTGTTTGCCTTGCAACTCCAATAAAGGCAAATTCCTTATCATGCACTGTAGCAATGAACGCAGTGTGATTTAACAACAATGACTGTCAGATTGGAGATGATTCAGAGCATCTATGTAATAAAATAAATACATTTTCCCACAGATTCCGTGCTGTTTTTCAGTAGCAATGAGCCTGAGTCCTCTCTAATCCACAATATGGAAGGTATTATTGCGTTTGTTCGTCAATGAAGATATAGAATTTGCTAAGGGGAAGTAGTTGTTATTACCTAGCTGTTCAAAATTGATTGTGCAAACCAGTGGGTAAAATATGTGATCAATATTTATAACCCTCAACAGCTTGTTTATCAGGGAAGTGTAACATATTGTGGCTCACATAGTGTTTATAAGGGAAAGCAGCAGTTACAGTGTGCAAAAAGAAATGAAAATAGATTCATAATGAATAAAATACAGCGGGTCAACCTGTATTATGTAACGCAGTCTGATTTGTTATGTTGATCTTTAATTCATGTGTATTTGTTTATATATATTTCATTTTTTATGTGTTTTTTTCTTTTTGTTTAGTGGTAAAATGTGATTTAAAAAAATTTAAAACAAAATTATCCAAGGAAGAGAAAACAAAAACAGGACACATATATGGCCAAATCTGAGACAAGATGCAAGGGAATATTAACAAGTGCATTGGCATATTAACAAGTGCATTGGCATATTAATAAGTGCATTGGCATATTAATAAGTGCATTGGCATATTAATAAGTGCATTGGCATATTAACAAGTGCATTGGTTAGACAGACAATTAAAACCCCTTGAAATGTAGCCGAGGGCTGTACTGCTAATGAAGCACTTCTCCACACAGCAGGCTGAGGGTTTCTAGCTGCAGGGGGTAGTTTTAAGCAGAATGAACCTTTACATTTGGCACAGAAGAGGCTTGCCATAACATTAGACTAATATTAGATTAACAGTGAAATACAAACACTGTCTTTCAGGACCTCAGAATCTCTTCTTCAGGTGTACAGTAAGTGCAAATGTGAAGAAACAGGTGTTACAGATTACCCATTGTGAATAAATTATGGGAAAAGATAAAGGCATTGTAACCCCCTTATTGTATTCCCAACATCACTACTGATTAAACTTTGTTACTTCCTCATAAATAACCCTGAACACCTTCTCAGAGCCTGTACTGTATACGCGTGCTTGTAAGTGAATGAATGTTCAGTGTTGTCCACTTTGAATACAATAGAGATGACTAGGCTGGTTAGCAAATTGGAAGAAATAGAGGTAACATTTTATAGGAATCTAGTGTAATTCTAGTGTAACCACACAGTGTGACAGGGTGACTGCTTTGCCTGACATGCACCTATGTGTGAGAGCTGTCCAGATCAATGTGTGTTGTTGTGGTTGGTATTATAAATGTACAAATAGCTGTGTTATTTTGGTTGGTATTTTTCCCATTTGTGTACAGGTGTCCCAGGAAATAAATTGATCAGGAAATAAGTTGATCAAGCTCTAGAATTTAAAGGGGAGGTTCCATTGTTTCTAATGTAAACGAAACTAGGCTAGGAAATAAGTAGATCGAGCCAGGAAATAAGTTGATCAGATATATTAATGAACAATAAATAATTTTAAATTAATTTTGTAAGTATAATTTATATCAATTAGTAGATCGGATTTATTCGGCAGTATGCTGCTAGATAAGATGATGTGAATATCGCTTTAGATCCGATATATTAGCCTAACAAAAATGCATAATTTAAAATGGCTTTTGTACGTATAATTTACATTAACATGTAGATTGGATATATTCGACAGTATTACGCTAGATAAGGGAATGTGAATATCGCTGTAATATATATTAGCAACAAATAAATAATTTAAAATGAATTGTATGATTGTACATTTCTGATTGTGTATTTCTGTTTGTGTAACAAACATTAACTAGCAAAATGTGTTGCGTATTAACGTTATTTTGCATTTCTGGAGGTGTTTTTGTTTTGGGAAGCACTACAGGATGGACAGCAGGTATGCGAGCGATTGTCCAAAAGTTAAAGCATGAGTTTCAATCATGGAAAAAATTAAGCTCCTTGCTGCGATTACTAACTAGGCCACGGTGCACATCAATCACACGATGTACTTGAAAAACGTTGCTTATACAGTATTATTATTTTATATTTGTTGTTTCATTTATTTTTACATACAGTACTTTGTATATTAAATAAATAATTTAAAATGAATAGATCGGATACATTCGACAGTGTGACGCTACATAAGGGAATGTGAATATCGCTGTAATATATATTAGCAACAAATCATACTTGCCAAAACTGTTCAGCGGGACGTTCGTCTCCGGGGAGGGGGGTCATATGCATCATATACATGGGAGGAGTCATACGCAAAAAATACTCATTATCATATAATAGACATAGTCCCCCCATGGACAGGTATACGAGCGATTTTCCAAATGTTAAAGCATGAGTTTCAGTCATGGAAAAAATTGAGCTCCCTGCTGCGATGGTGCACATCAATCACATGATGTACTTGAAAAACCAGAGTACACTACACAATTCCTTACTAAAAAAAACTTTCGTCTGGCTATTTGTGGTTAATTTTCTTCACCCTATCCCAATTTAAAAACCACAATCCTAAACCTAGAACCTTTTTTAAATAAACATAATTGTATGTGTAACAATAAATGTTAATGCTTAAGACGTGCAGACAAATCAAGGTACTGTATATACTATTCATTTTTTTAACTCTCAGTGTAGGCCTACGTTTTGCCACGTCTAAACTGTAGGAAAGTTACAGCTATACTAATATTAAAATGTAAAAATACGACCTTGTCATACTAATATGATGGATGCAGCATGTCATCAGATTATATTACTGAAACATTTTAATTTTGATTAAAGATTGACAACAGTTTGACGTGTAAAATCATTTAATATATAAATAAATCTCCGCGATCACACATAAACTACATCAGATTGACATCGATGTTATAGAAACATAAAAAGACAGAGGTTTAAAACAGTTTACCATAGAAACAGTCGTCGATCACACATTTTTGCATTACTGCGCTTGCGCGATCAACTTATTTTCCGGTCAACTTATTTCCTACGAAACCGGTACCTGTTTTTCATTCACATTCACGTCCTGCAGTCTACGTGTGCATACTTGTTCCAACGACATCAAATAACAGCATGTTTTACATTTATTTGTTGTGTCTATTATGTATGCATAAATAGCCATGCAAACATTTCAGTTTAAATGTACATTTCCTTTAATCCCTATTTTTTGTTTGTTTGTTTTTGTTACAGTAAAAGGGATATGGTATATGGGGGGGGTCACATGACCAGTTGTTTTTGTTCTGATTCAATTATTATTTAAATATGCATTATTTGCTTTGTTGTACAAAGAAAGAGTAGTGTTTCTGGAAATTAAAAAAATACTTTGAAGATTTAAAAACCCTTTTTTCCAGTTTGGGTACTCCTTGTCATGTGACCAAGAGGAGGCTGTGTATAAAAGCAGGCAGTCCCGCCCCTGAGGGGGAGAGTGGCGCGCATGGTTACTTTTACTGTTTGCTCTGTTTTTTTTTCTGTGATTGAATAGTGTCTTCCTTTAGTCTCCCCGTGTGCAGGAGGTGAAGCAGTGGGACCAGTTCCCATGACAACCTAATAACCCTATTGTTCCAAATGCCTGACACACAGAAACAAGCATATGATTTACTATTAAACTAAATGATTACATAACACTAACATTAATTAATCATGATTAAGAACATCATTTATAACCCATAACCACTACACATTCAACAGTGCGGAACTTAGTAACACTAACAGAAATGTAATAAATTCAATGGCAAGCGTGTCAACTAGAAGTCTAAGCACATATTTTAAAATGTCACCAATATAACTAAGTAATGATTGTATTCTGAATGGATGCTTACATCTAATTTAAAGAGTGGGAAATATGTCAGTTAATACATCATTTTATTTTAATTATAGATACTTATTTTCACAAAATAAATTGTGTATTTGAGCTTTAAATGAAGTTTATAACTTAGGATTGGGGGGATGGACAAACCCTCATTCTCCATGTCATTCAATGATCCCGTATTCATTCCCTACTGATTAATCTTCACTATTATAAATACCCTGTGTACTCACCCCGCACTCTGCTTTTGTTTTGTTTTTGCAAACCCACCTCCCGCCCCCTGTCAACCACTTCCATTACTCTTATTCTCAAAGCTATGGGGGGGTCTCCTGCGTCGTGCGACAGCCAGGCACGAGATCTTCAATCCAGATAGGTGAAATGCCAAATTCGTTTTGGTTCATTCCTCACATACTGCATCAATAAATACTTTTTTACCTAATCAATAGCATCGTGGGGTTTGTCCTGAACTACTGAATTTGAATATTACAGTGCTGTTTTGTTTAACTTATACTGTGTCCTTCATACATCAATAAATAATGACTTTACCTGCTGAAGATCTTCACTTTGTTGTGATACAGAAACAGTTTTACATCGATTTATTTGCCACCCAGATAGCATTTTCAGAAGAGTCTGGTGTACAGCATGAATACAAGATTAGTTTCCAGATGATGTAAATAAATGGAATGATTGAATGAAGTTTGACACTGAAATCCTGAAAGCTGAAGAGTTATGTATGTGGTGCCTGAGATCTGCAGGAGTGTCTAAATCCAGTTATGTTATTAACGTACAGCCTTCTGTGAAGCGCATCCTTTCTGTCTAGAAGCTATATGTTTCCAAGAAGCATGTATTATCAAAAGATCCAATATTAGCACAGAGATTTGCATGACCCTGGTCTCTAATGTATTGGGAGCTCTTGCTTTAGAGAAGTGTGAATATTAAAGGTGTTGATTAACAGTGACAGAAGACAAACCTTTGTACTTGCGGTGGGGAGAAAGAGAGATATGAATCTTCATTGTGCAGCAGTGCTGGTACCTGGCACTCTCCCAGTAATGTACTGCCTCTCTCTAATCTTCAAACTCAGTGTACTTGCATGTCTCACTGATATGCACATTTGTGTAATTTAAGAAGGTCTATCACAATAGGAGACGGTAGCCTTTCATCACATCACATTTGGGTTCTTTTTCACAAGGACCACTTTACTTGATAACTGGATGTTTGCACTTCCCATAATCAAATGCATATTTGCACAAGGTCTTGATTGTATACAAATCCAGGTCTCTGACTGGTTAATAGCATCTATATTTGGTGCAACTACACATCAGCATTTGTTACAAAACATTATTCCCCATGCTGTGGGTGGACATGGTGACCTTGTATTGATACCTGAAGGCTATTTGATTCAGATATTGCTGGCTGAATGCACCTCTATAAGTCACTAGTTGTGAAGGGAGACAAGTTACTACCACCATTATGTTTTAAACATTGTGCTGTTATGAATAGTTAAATTATGACTCAACCTTATGATGAGCAATTTGAAATAAACATAGTTAGTACTGATTGTTCGCCATTCTACTTCTCTTTCAGTAAGTCTTCCTAGTGTTACAACACCAATACTATAAAACTAGAACGCTATGTTGCGAGTTTGTAAACATTCAGACAATGTTGCACATTCAGAAAGGGCCCACTGCATTTCCCAGCTGGGTTGGAACATCCTGTAAGCACAGCCGAGGAAGGCAATATATCAGGCGCATAGCGTCCATTGAGGCAGTCGAGGTGGCCGCCTCGGTAAAAATCGGCTTAATTCTTAATTGTAAAGACGAAAAAGATTAAAAACGTACACTTTATTTTTTAAGAGTGTAAAATTGAGATATATAAAATATTATTTTTAATTTCTTCACATTACTGTGATCTCGGGCTGTACAGACACTGGGGTATGTCAAATTCGCGCCACAAAGACGTTTCTCATTAGTCAGTTTCCCAATTTACTCTGTACTCTGGTTTACAGTGCAGCACTAACATGAAACGGAGAAAAAACAACCAATTACACATTTCTTTCTAAAGAAGCCAACTCTTGGTAAGAATCAATGTTAAGTGAATTTATCATTTATATTTGTTGTTTTTCCCCTGCGCAATGTGATGTTTAGCTGCAATAAGTTTTGATAAATCTTTTTTTTTTCCCCATGTAGAATGTTTTAACGCCAGCACAGCAAAAATCCAAGAACCTGTTTTTATGATGACATTAAATGTGTAGCTAAACCGGGGTAGCTGGCTGTATGTGTGTTTTTTTTTTCTCGTCACTTTAACTGGACAGTCAGCTCGTCCAAGTATCACCCTACCTGCTATAGCATAGCGTTTTATTATAGCATAGTGGCTGTGCATTTGCATCTATAGTGACCCGGCCTGTGCGCTAGGCAGCACCGGGACCTCAGCGACCCGTTTCCCCCACCTGAAGTACTGTACTACTTCCTATCGTCGATTTATACTGACAAAAGAATATTAGAATTGATTGAGAAACTGTGTAAAGGTTCAAAGGAGATCTAGCGTTCAGAGGTGGGAACATCACATTATTATTATTATTATTATTATAATTATTATTATTATTGTTATTTTTGGTGGATACCTTGTCAAAGTACTAGAGTCATACAAATATTGTACACAAACAGCACCAGTCACAGCAGTGTCAGCACCAGTCACAGTGTCAGCACCAGTCAGTGTCAGCACCAGTCCCAGCAGTGTCAGCACCAGTCCCAGCAGTGTCAGCACCAGTCCCAGTGTCAGCACCAGTCCCAGCAGTGTCAGCACCAGTCACAGTGTCAGCACTAGTCACAGTGCCAGCACCAGTCAGTGTCAGCACCAGTCCCAGCAGTGTCAGCACCAGTCCCAGCAGTGTCAGCACCAGTCCCAGCAGTGTCAGCACGTTCCAGCAGTGTCAGCACCAGTCACAGTGTCAGCACCAGTCCCAGCAGTGTCAGCACCAGTCCCAGCAGTGTCAGCACCAGTCCCAGCAGTGTCAGCACGTTCCAGCAGTGTCAGCACCAGTCACAGTGTCAGCACCAGTCCCAGCAGTGTCAGCACGTCCTAGCAGTGTCAGCACCAGTCACAGTGTCAGCACCAGTCCCAGCAGTGTCAGCACCAGTCACAGTGTCAGCACCAGTCCCAGCAGTGTCAGCACCAGTCCCAGCAGTGTCAGCACCAGTCACAGTGTCAGCACCAGTCTTACCGGTCAGTAGCAGTTACCAGTCCCAGCAGTGTAAGGCAACTTAAGTAGCAGTGAACCAAATGCAAGTCAATAAAGGTATGAACCCATCTACTTATTAATATTGATGTTATATTCTTGTCCTTTTAAAATCACATATTTCTGACAATGTGAATATGGTCATTTTAGATTGCTGTGGTTTTGCTGGGAGACAATTAGTTTTAATCTTTGAAATAATATGGGTCATCAAATTTTAACATTAACATCATCATCCAAGGGACTTAATATTGCTTTGCAGTTTGCTTGAACAGTCTCCAGGCTTTATAAGGTGATAGCTTTTACCTTTGTAACATGAACAGGATCTGCAAGAGGTTTGTTCAACTTTTTTTTTTTTTTGCCTCAGTAAAAATCTAATCCTAGCTACGCCCCTGTATATCCAGCTGAAGCTTGAGAAGACAGCAAAGATGTGGAATGAATAAAGTTATACAGGCCAGGGCTGGATTAAATTAAAAGTATGGAGCTGCCATTGCTGTACTTTATAATGGATATGGCGGCACCATCATTTTGACTTAATTCAGGCCCAGGTGACAACATTACAAACAGGAACTGATCTAATGTTATCCCAAAGACATCAGCTGCTTTCTGCAGGGCTATCTGAAACCCTCTGTGGTGTTTTGTCAGCGGGCTGCTATTGTGTATTCAGTCTCAGTGTCTCACTCCATGCAGAGGCTTCCCTGAGTAGTTGCAAAAGATGCAAAATGAATGAGGGACCGATTTGTGTGCTCAGTGCGGGCACTTCAATTAAAAGTACAATCTGCTGGCATTTCACTGCAGCTCATTCTCAATGTAGCACCTAAGTGCCAGTATTAAGTCTATTTTTGAAGTCTCAGAAGCAGGGACAATGAGAACTGATTAAGCATTAACATCAATTAAATGTCAGGCTTCCAGGACACGCTGGGAAAGGACTGCTGAACACCATGGCACATTTGCCATGTTTCTATCATAGGTGCACATTTAGTGTGGTGTATATTGGATCACGATTTGCACATTTACAGAATGCCTGACAGCACTTGAAGATGAATTTGGATTGATTGGAAACAATCTTTTTTATGTGTTCCTGCTATTTGTTGTGTCAGAACCCGTGAGCTATGGTGTTACACATTTTAAATAAAGATTAAAGTTTACTGGGCTGAGAAAGTTAGTGATTGTTACAGTAAGTGTTAGTGTTGAGTTTGAGTATGTGAGTGTTTTGCAGCATTGCAGTGATTGAGAAACCCTCTACATTTATGCGGTCTCAGTATTCAAGAATTGAGCTACTGCACTTGATTGGCTAGGAATTTATCATTAGTCATATGCATAAAAGGTGAGCGGTCCTATTCCATAATGACCTGGACACGAAAGTAATAACACACGAAGAGGTGTTCCAATATTGCCCAATATCCGCATGCCTGGGGGTGATGTTAAACAGCCAAGGCGTGTGGATATTGGATCATATGTGAACACCCTGAACTGCACTAATAAAATGACACCCTCATCTCCCCCGCCCCAGAGTGAATAGGTTGTCAAGGGAATCAGGAAGAGTAGTCCAAACAGTCCCAAGCCCTGCTGGTGTCGTGACATATCTGCATAGGTTGGAACACCTGTTAGCCAATGAGATTGCTCCCTCTTTTCTTTCCCTTGTATAAAGCACAAAATTCATATGGCTACTCAAGGAATTCCTATATCACTGGAAGTTACATTTCAAATAGATTAAATAGTGTATTGGAGTTCTTTCTAAGTTATTTATACTGTAGCAGGTTTTTATGAATACAATAAAGATATAGGCCAACAACATTGTGGAACAGTTTCATGAATATCCTACTGTCCATCATAAAAGACTTTGAAGAATCATTCTCTAAAGTAATTGTAGCTAACATAATAATTTCACCAATATCTAGTATCCGGTACTACTTTAGGTTAAAGAAAGTCCATAACTCTTTGAGTCACTCTCAGGAAATATGTTACAATTGCACTTCCTGCGTCATATCACCTCAGCAGTATGTAACAAATAGAAGTGCTCAGCAGTAAGATTTACGAGCTATGTTGTGAGCTACATGAGAGAGAACAGTTTCACGAGAGAGAATCCACGTGTCATCATGTTTGATGTAATGTTGTTGAAGCTGACACCCTGGGATCCTTCAAGAAGCTGCTTGATGAGATTCTGGGATCAATAAGCTACTAACAACCAAACGAGCAAGATGGGCTGAATGGCCTCCTCTCGTTTGTAAACTGTCTTATGTTCTTATGTTCTTATGTACATGGTTATTAAAGATCTGATTTGCTAATGATAGTGCCTGTTTTTTTAATAGTTTTAGTGTTGTCGCCCACACTCCTTTTCACACATCATCTGTGGGGTGGGGGTTTATCTTTATTAATAATAAACTGAGCCAAATCCGAGTGGCGGTTGAGCAGGCGTTTGGGCTATTGAAAGCGAGGTGGCAGATACTACTGAAGCGTACTGAAGTGAACCACAAGTTTGTTCCCTAAATTATTACTGCCTGCTGTATCCTTCACAATCTGTGCCAGGACCGTAAGGAGGTGTTCAGGCATCAGTGGCTGCTGACAGTGAGCGAAGCAGAGGAACAGCTACCTCAACCAGCCAGCAAGAACTGCACAACAGCGATATGAAGAGGGTCCTGCTATTAGAGATGCACGGCTATCTTTATTTCTATAACCCGACGGTGTACTTTTAGCTTATTTTGTATCTCTTTATACCAAATATAGCATCCTCATTTGAGCTGTACTTGTATGACTGCTTCTGCTAAATAAAGTATTGGTATATTGAGTAGTATTGTTAATTCCCAAGAAATAAGTCGTGAAAATTCCACACCACATTTTATTTTGAGTGTTCGTGTTGTGCATTGTATCAAGGGGCCTCATCTTATCCTCTTCCCTTATGGGTATTAACTCCTGAGTCTCTTCATCGCTGCAACGGACATAAGTGGAGGGTGGACACGGGTTTTGCTCAGACATAACTCAAAGAAATTGCATGGGAGTATAGTTATACACATTTAAACATAGTTCTTAGTAGTACTTTACAATAAAGTTTTTAGTAATAGTTTTAAACAGAAACATAGTAAATACAATCTGTATGATACTTTCCATGCATGATTTGTTTTATACAAAGTTTTAGGGAAGACGGAGAAAAAGTGGGGTTATCTGCAACATCAATCTGATAAGGGAAATACTGCAAACAAAAAATGTACTTTCCTGCTGCCATCTTTGTACCATGGTAAATTACATATTCCCATGTGGCTTTAGGTGAGGCACTTGAGTGAGCTAATTCACATTTTCACTATCAGGCACAGTGCAGACAAATCTAATGTTATGGAAATAAACAAACAACTTTCTTTTGAGGTTAGTCAAGGGTTTAAGGTTCAGCAAAGGTGAATGTACTGTTCCGTACTGTTTCTAAATTTGAAATATTTTCAATATCAACTTCCTTTGTATTACTTGTTGAAAAAAAAGGGAAATTGCATTACTAGAGTCAGTAATGGAGTGAATATTGATATTGTAAAAACATGTTAATTACTTTATGAGAAAGTTCACATTTAAAGAAAAGATAATCATGAAAATAACACAGGTCATAAATCCACTTATCCCCCAACCCCCAAAACAACGTACTTCACTAAAAACAAAACCGGAACATTTATTAACAAGCCTTCAAGGCTGTCATTAAGAGACTAGCCTAATTAACGTGCACTTGTTTTACTATTTGATTAGCTTGTTACAGCAATCCATTGTACATTCTGTGAGCTGATCTACCACTTTATATGCATCCCTCGATTTCAGAATACCTTGAGTTGTACATGGCACTTGTTGAAAATATTTATTGAATAATAGCTATAATAATATACACCCGACTACATACTAAGACTGTCATTTCATTGTGGGGTTTTGGTGTCATGATAAACCATGAGAGCAGAACTTTTTTTGTTTTAGTTTTTTTAGCGGTACCAGAACCCTCTATAAAATTGTTTTGGATTATGTTGTTTAATAGATATAAAGAAACTGTAGACATGATTGCCATTATAATGAAGTGGAATCTTCACCTTCATAGTGTGGCAGGATAGCGTCAGGAATGAGACTCAGAGTAAAGAAGCTACAGTGAAAGCACGGTTTGTACACGTTTATTAACACAAAACAAAGAACAGGAACAAACAAAATAGGCACAGGGGCCAAAATAAAAGTTCAAACACAACAGACGTGTACTCACACCACTACTGGTCAGGCTGCGCATTCACTGTCTTCCAAACACCTACACCAAACAACGAATTGTTCTTCCCTTATATACATGTGGCCATTCCCCAATTAACACTTCATTATATAATTAGGGAATGGCCACATTCCACCTGTGATAGTTGTCAGGGGCGGATTTAACTCCACCCCTGCCAACCTTACATTCCGCCACTCACTATTTACATCTGCAGGGCTTTAGCATTGACACACACAGGGATTCCAAATCTTGCTATCCTGCAATCAGAAAAGAAGGACATAAAGAGTCAATTGAGAGCACAGCATCAGCAGCCTATAGCTGAGGTGAATGTTTTGGTTGAAATCAGACTCCAATAAAAACCAGGGCCTGTATTTATCATTCGTGTGTGAATAAATTAGTAGATTTGTTCATATACATAAAGATTAGAATTGCCGAACGCATAATTCAATCTTGTGCATGTGGAAATTTGCATTTAAAATGCCCCTATATAGCCATATATGGTAAATGTAGCCATCTTCTAGGTGTGCCCACACTGCTGTTTTGAAGAATAAGGGAATCGTGGGTTTGCCTGGCAATTTAACCACATTTAGAAGACGGAGACGGACATCAGTTATAACCTGCACATTAATCCAATGGTCCTGTTTGCTGTTCGCAAAATTAAATTAATTCACTCTTGGTGCTGTAATTGCTACATGAGTGCAGTCTGTAGCACCGATCATATTTGGGAACCCAGCAATTGAATGAAAATGACTTTTTACTCCAATATGCTGTTCTTACCTGCAGGGAAATTGAATGTACCAAGGACAGAGTGAATATCCAAAACCCCAGGCATCAATGCGCTAAAAGAAGCAAGTGAAATGCCAGTTATGTCTCCAATCTGCTTTTGAAAGCTACTCTTTTAGTGGCCAAAAAGCCAACAGTAGACAGAACTTGAGTAGGAATAGGATGTGTGCTCTTGGTTGGTCGGTGCAGCATAGGACTCAACATCTCGCTCAATTCCATTAGGACTGCCTTTGGAAAGTGGTGTCTTGTGAAAAGTTATTCTGTACATGCTGTGAATGTCATATCGATCCTGAAATACTGTCTCTCGCCAAAAAGCAGCATTAGCTGGGTCTTCCAGAAGTGTGAGATCAGCCATTTTCAAATGATGTTTTGACGTATTACTGTATGTGAATTTATAGAAAAAATGTGTCATTCTTAATAGCCTACATACCTGCTACAACTTCTCATATGAATGTCTTCTGTAATTACCAGAGCACAAGTGGAACAAGGGAGTCACGAAACATACCTTCTGCTTATTAAGGAATAATCAACCAAAATGTATATCATACTACAGCCTAAATATTAATAATGATATTAATAATAGAATATTTGATATACAATGGCAATCATTTATTAAAGAATGATATGTGACACAAAGCAATTTCAGCAATACTTCAGCATCAAAAACATAAACCTCATGAGATTGTTATTATTATTCATATTACACTGAATGCAGATCTTAGCTGATTTAAAAGGAGTTTGATCTTATCTTGCAGTACCATCATTCTAACACAAGGAAATGATCGTACGCATGTTCCAGAGTGTGCGTGATTCTATGAACATTCTCACTGTGTTGAGAAATCACATGCTTTCTGTTGGAATGTGTGCACGCACAAATGATAAATACAGACCCAGGACCTTCAAATAAGGAAAGACCAACAGTCTTGTAATATACAAGCTTTAATAACAGGACACAGAGTGTACTTGGAGACAATAGACTTCACCTGGGATGGTATCCACTTGGAAGACTGTTGCTGTACCTCCTCACATACTGAATGAGCCCTGCAGCTAGAATTGAAGGGAGAATTGAACAGGTGTGGTAACATCAGTATATTTAATTTTTGTGTGAGGGAAAATTTACTGGACTTTTTAATAATGACTAACAAAGTTAGATTGAACTTTTCCAAAAATCTATTTTAATAATGATTTGAAAATGTAATCAAGGACTGAATGTCACAGTAGCAATATAAAGAAAGCTGTATAGACTATTCTTTTTTTTATTCCAAATAACCCAATCAGTTCAAACAAAAGAACGAATAAGGCTGATTGTCTTGTTTTACCTGATCATTATCTGTGTTTATAACCAGATTTCCTGATACTGCATTTATTTTCTGTATATTTCATTTGGACTGAGAAAGAGAAAGTCTTGGTAATTAACCTCACTCTCAACACAACTGTAATCATCCTACTTATTCACACCTTGGTAAAGCCTCAGGGTTCCATTGCGCCATAGTCTTACCAAACCCTGTGAATGAAAAACTGGAATTAAACGTTGAATGCAACATTGATTTGAGTTATAAAAATAGACACAAACTTACAAGAAGAGGCTAGAAAGATATTGTTCACCTCCTCACTTTAAATATGGTGTTATAAATGATTATCACGCCTTAGCCAGGCATTTGTCTACTGGGCCCATTCCATGAAATGGTTGCACATGTGCTGAGTTAATGGGAGGAATTTGTATCTCACAGCTAAAAATATATTAAATCTGTCCTTCCATTTTAAAAGTTCCCCATACTAAAAGCATAGTAAAGCATAGGTAAAAGCCTGTTAAGGTATGGCAAAAGCAAATTTAAAAACATGGCTAACTATAGTTTGATGCATGGTAGATGCATAGTATAACCATGAGAAAACTGCAAAATGCAAATTTACCGTGGTAAGCTATGTTATACTATTGCCTTATACTGTAAATGCATGCCACTGTTAAAGGAATACTTTCATTTCTTCTCGGCTAGCCATTTGTTTTATACTGGCCTCATTTAGAATTACTTAAAGAAAGTTAACAGATTCAATGACAGACATTTCAACTCAGTCTTCAGTGTCTCAAAATGAGAACTGATTACATTTATATTAGTATTTCTAAATGTACACTGTCAAGTGTTTAATACAGTAGTTTGGCTCATACTGGCCTCTTGCAGCCTTGATTAGTAAACAGAATAAATGTTATTCAGAGAGTACAAAACATTCCTTTTAGACATCATTCAATTTCACTGTGAGCTTTAATGTCTTTTCTTATGTGTTTCAATTCCCCTGTTCAGACAGATGGTCTTCTTCGGTTTTCATTTGAACTGTGAGGCGTATAAGATCGGAGCCAAGCAAAGTGAAGAAGCTGAAGAACTGGAGGACACTCAAGGTTACATGGAGATGTGAGTCATAACAATCCTTGACAACTGGGAGATATCAAAATAAATCGCCATTCTTTTTTGGCATGTTTTATATATATATATATATATATATATATATATATATATATATATATATATATATAAGGGCTGTCAAGCAATTAAAAAATGAATTGCGATTACATTTACTGCATCTATCTGATATTATTATTATTATTATTATTATTATTATTATTATTATTATTATTATTATTATTATTTTAGAGTTCTTCTTATTACCTATAAATCCTGTGATGGTAAATGGTAATCTTCTGACAGTCTTTGACAGTCAAAATTCATTTGAACTCTGTCAGGGCATATGAACTCTGTCATATATGTGTATATGTATTGTATTATTATTATTATTATTATTATTATTATTATTATTATTATTATTATTATTATTATTATCCAAAAAACAGCCCAGCATTAATAAAGAACCTGTTGTCCTGTTGTTGCCCCTTTATAGTTTTATATTTATTTACACAGAATTATACAGAAAAATTCCAGCATTTGCTGTTAAATTGTTTGAACCAAGTGCTAAATCACAATGGAGTCAGTTTATTACTTACCTTAATGCATTTCAAACTATACTGTATATTTTCTTATCAGTTTCCTTTAATATTATATATATATATATATATATATATATATATATATATATATATATATATATATATATATATATATATATATATATATATAGTATATGTATCATTGTTTATAATAATAATAATTATTATTATTTTATAAAAAATTACAGAACACATTCTTTGACGAATCCATAAATGTTTTATATCGATCTTAGGTATGAGCATTCAGTGTTTTAATGTAATTTAAACCATGTTAAAAGCGGTATATATAAACACACACGTGTAAATTATATATGACTATAGTATTTGTTTTGGTGACACAGTATTTATCAGGTTGAGACACATTTATAAGTTTGCAGGTCCTGGTAATGTATAGACTGCCACCATTAATATAACAAAAACGTTTTTATTCATGTATATGTATTTAAAAAAAAAAACTACCTGCAGTAGGAGTGGAATTTCACTAATGAGAAGTATATTCTATGCTCGGAATGATTCTTTTGTTACATCCCGTATCACTGCCTCACATCAGCTGACAGAAAGAGACACTTGCAAAGCTGAGTTTTTTTTTTAACACACTTCCCCACCCCTCTGTTACCAGGGGAGATCAGGAAGCAATCGGCACAGCGCGCAAACTAGATGCTGATAAAAGCCCAGTGTATTAATACAAAAATATGTTTTAAAAAAGTAAATGTCTTGGGGCTCCCGAGTGGCGCATCCGGTAAAGGCGCTCCGCGTGGAGTGCAGGATGCGCCCTATAGCCTGGAGGTCGCTGGCTCGAGTCCAGGCTATTCCACTGCCAACCGTGGAGCTCCCAGGGGGCTGCGCACAATTGGCGGCGCCGCCGGGGAGGAGGGCTTAAGTCGGCCAGGGTGTCCTCGGCTCACCGCGCACCAGCGTCCCCTGTAGACTGGCTGGGCGCCTGTGGCCTTGCCTGTAAGCTGCCCAGAGCTGCACTGTCCTCCGACGCTGTAGCTCTGGGTTAGCTGCATGGCGGGCCTGCAGAGTGAAAAGAAGAGGTCAGCTAACCGCACACATTTCAGAGGACAGCGTGTGTTCATCTTCGCCATTCAAAAGTCAGCACGGGGGTGGTAGCGGTGAGCTGAGCCTAAAAAGAACTGGCCATTTCAAATTGGGAGAAAAACCGGGTAAAATCAATTGGTGACTTTTAAATTTAAAAAAAAGGAAACGTAAAAAAATAAAAAGACAAACGCACGATTAACGCATGTAAAAAAATTAATCTCCAAATAAATGAACGCATTAATCGCAGAAGTTAACTGTGATTAATAGACAGCCCTAATATATATATAATTAATACAAAATAATATATATATATATATATATATATATATATATATATATATATATATATATATATATATATATAATCAGCCCTTTATCAGGTGAAATGTCTGTTGCTTTACTGACCCTGGTAGGGTAAAGGCACAGCACATGTCTTTTAATAGGAAAGGCCTTTGGACTAAAGCCTAGGTTGAGTTTTGGGGGAAGGATCATGGGGGCTTGCCTCTTCTCTCAGTCCCTCCACTAATTTAAACTTTAAAGAAACTCACCTATCTGTTCCTGACGCAATCCTAGTTGCAACTTACCTCTACCCCACTGACCTTTCAGAGGGCAATGGTCTCACTAAGAAGTGTAACCAGCGTGTGTGTATATATATGAGACCTATTGCCCTAACATCCTTACACCACCAGGCAATAGTCTCCGTCTGTCATGTGATTGGTTCACATCACTGTCAGTCCCGTCCCTTTTCAAAGGAATGCCCTTCTCCCCTGCACTCCTCCCAACAAGAAAAAACTGCTGAATAGCGATTCTGTGACTTACAGAAAATTAATTACAAAACATATTACAAAAGAAAGATGCTCTATACATGAAAATAGTGATTAAAATGTCACTGTCACTGTTTTCTGACTTTCTGAAATTCAGACAAAATTAATTTGACGATGTAAACAAATATGACAGCCGGGATATAAACTGTATTATGCAGCATTCAGCAAGCTAGACGGAGAGCTGTACGCCAAAAAAACGTTGATAACTATGCGGTATGAACTTCAAAAACATTTTCTGTTATTTATTTACTTATGCTGTAGCAGCTATATAAACAAAATATATGTCAATATGTATTTTCTTATGCTGTATCAACTATACTGTATTTAAACAAAATATATACAGTCACATTTACTATCCAACCTTACCTTACTTATTTTCTTGACTGATTCATATATTAAATAAGTACTGCAGACTCAGCTCACAGTGGAAAATTAAATGCCCCTCTGGAAGACTACTAGTCTTCCCTCAGGGCAATAATTGTCCACTATAACCCTCCTGTCCAGTCCATATTTACTATATATATATATATATATATATATATATATATATATATATATATATATATATATATATAAACAAAAACAAAATCCAAAAAAAGAAAGAAAAAAACTGAAATGGTTATGACAGTTGTAAATATTTGTATACTTGAAAAACTACACAATAAAGAACTTGTCTCACTCCAGATGTGTTAATATTCCAACTATTCTAATTAGCTTTTCTAATTCACATATAATTCTGTGACAACATGGAAACAGCCATGGTTGTTTTGGTTTTAGACCTCACCTCACCTGCCCAGTGGTGACTACACATGTTGTGTGAAGTGAACCCACCTACTGTACCTGTTAAGCAGTGTCTTTGTAATTGTCAGCTCTTACTGTCAAGTAAAATTTAGTTTTTTGTGTTTAATATATATATCAGAAATATTAAAATGCAAATATTGAGAAATGCACTGTTTTCCTTCTAGGTTTGGTTGAAGTCGAAGGAATAAAACAGAAAACCCTTCAATCCATAAATATAAACTTGGAAATCATGGAGAAGCGGATTCCCGTGTGCTTTTCATCCAAGTTGTTTGAAGAAATAGACCCCCTTTCTGCTCTTTGTAGTTTTGCAGCTATAGGACCATCCGTGTCACTGTGAAGAATAAGGCCACCCCCCCAGTCCGCAGGAATAGCATGTTCAAGAAGAGCTCTAGATGATGAGCAGTCCTAGCGGCACAGGCATATCAATCAGCTTGACCACGGTGAGCCTGAATGTGGGGCTGCATGGGGGCCTGATGGCTTGGCATGTAAACAGCTCTTTGTCCACAGCGGACACCCTGAACCTCTCTGACTCTGAGAGCATCTCGCGGTCATCTATGAAGGAGAAGAACTGGCCAGCTTTGATGATTTTGATCATCATTATTCTCACCATTGGTGGAAACATACTGGTGATTATGGCTGTGTCCTTCGAGAAGAAACTCCAGAACGCTACAAACTTCTTCTTAATGTCCCTGGCTGTCGCGGACATGCTGGTGGGGATTCTGGTCATGCCGGTGTCCCTCATTAACATCCTTTACGGTGAGTGCTGCTGAACTCTCTTCCTGGTTTTCTGTAAAGGTCAAGTTCATAAGGGAATTGCATCAGAAAAATGAGCTTTAGGTATGTGAAAAGAGTGAAAACCAGGATTTAAAATTAATTGCTACTTATTTACACAAGGTCAAATCCACTCACAGATAACCATGGCTTATAAGTAAGGCTACGATTTTGGCACAACCATTTTTAGTAAATTTCATGGACCAAGTGCAAAAAAAAAAAAAAAAAGAATTCACAGAAAGGTCACCAAATAGTGTAGTTTTAGCTACATCAACTTTTAAATAGTACACCAAAACCAATAATGTAACGACTATTGCTTTTGACTACTGACAAGTTTAAAAGCTACTTTAGAGTACAACACTTTGAGTTAGAGGTTTCCACAATTCTGAAAAAGCATGTTGTAAAGAAAGCCTCTGTGTAAACTTCTGTTCTCCGATGCATTTGTTCTTCTGTCTAACAGCTCACTCATGTTGTTTGTATTTTAGCTGTCTTTGTACTGCAGACTTAATGGCTTGCAAACTCAACAGTTTCCGTTTTTGTAAAGCACTTTCAATATGTTTGTCACAGCTTGCTTTTTGTTTGTAAGCCACAAGAACATAACATTCTGTATAAAACATCATGCCACCACTTTCATGAAATGTCCTCTTTGGATATTTTTCACTTCTCTGCTTAGCAGTGATATTTGACACTTTGCTCGTACTTGCTGTCACATTTCTTCAGATCTTACTGGCTGACCTACGTACACAAACCATTTACCCATACTCACAGATTTGTGGTTTTTCAGTGCATGACATGCTGCATTTTTTAAAGATAATGGAAGCACCTAATTAAATGTGTTTTACATCCATTTCCAAGATTTCACAGACTTTGTTCAAATTCACAATTTCTGTGACAATCGTAGCCTTACTTAAAAGCACATTAGCTTCTAGAAACTACGCATTGCTGTGCATTTATCACTCGTTTGTTTGCTCATGGCCTGATCTACAGTAAAAACATCTGACTGTGCACAATGCTGTTTGGGTATAAAGCTTCATATTACTTTTTTTCTATACATGTAATAGCAAATGTGATATGAACTCTAGCAGTGTGTCTCAATTGGAATACAAAAAGACAGTACCACAATTGAATGACAATTATTCAATTGAAAATTCTTTTAGTGTGTCTATGTTTCACTATTGAGTGTTTGATAGTTATGGAGGTAATGTGTATTCTGATCCACGAAGCCAATCAGGGCTGACACTTTAATTGAAGTAAGAGACAAAGAGAATTAGCTGAAGTCTGGGAGACATTCTTACACTGTGATTTCATAGCTACTCTTTGAATGCTGTGCAATGGAAGTTCTACCAGCCTTTCTGTTCAACTGTTTTCAAGTGACATTTCATGCCAGCCTGTGCAATGGCGTTGGCAGTATTGGTTATTGTGTGGGTGTGTGGGCTTGGGTTAAAAGGTGAACCACTTTGCAGTGCTGCTTTAAATCATTTATGTCACCTATTCTTTGTGTTGTTCATTTTAATTGATTTCCATTTAGCCCCTTTCCATTTAGATTCAATGTGCACTTCTAGCTGTGTTGATATGCAGGTCTTTTGCTATACAGAGTTTCTTATGTCAATAAGACGTCACTGACCAGGCTATCAGAGACAGAGAATGCAGGTTTGTAAGCGCTGGTGCGCACGTTTAATTATAAACAAACAAAAATAACACAGACAGACATTCTAAACAAAACACATTTAACAAATCAAAAGGCACAAGGGCCAAAACAAAAGGTTATTCAAAATACTCCGGAATGTAAACAAACATGGACAGAGACGTAAATACAGTACAGCACAGCACAGCACAGAACACACACCTTCACCAACATTGATTCTCACCATTACAAAATATTTCACCACCCGTGATCACCTTATTTGTACACCTATGTGTGCAGCACCTCCCCCCCTAAAACACAACCCCACTTCCCTCATGTCCGTTGTTGGGGCTGGGTTGGTGATCAGGGCTGTTGTGGAGGTGGTCCCCTCACCTCCTTCTTCCGCAGCGGCAATTCTGTCAGCGGAAATGCTGACATTGGAAATGCTGGCTTCTCCAGCACTGAAAGACCCCCGGGCAGTGACGAACAGGCACCCCCGGGCGGTGACAAGCAGGCACCCCCGGGCTATGATGAACAGGCACCCCCGGGCCGTGATGAACAAGCATCCCTGGACATTGCTTTCCCCGGACACAGGCTTTGTAACCTTAGTCATCGCAGGTTTGGCAACCCTAGCTGTTGCAGGCTTGGCATCCCCAGGCGTTGCAAGCTTTGCAGCCCTAGGCATTGCAGGACAGTGCCCTCGGGAGGTAGCTCCAGCCGCTCTGGTGGTGGAGGTAATAGCAGCTGCAGCTCCTCTACCTCTGGTGGTGAAGGCAGCTGGGTTTCTCCCAGTGGTGCTGGAGCCGACGGTGACTCCTCCGCCTCCGGCTTGCAGTACGGCAGCTCCTGTCTTTCCGGCATTTGGGTAGGTAACTCCTCCTTCTCTCGCCTCCGGCAGTGGCCACTCCCCTCCTTCTTCACTCGGGCTGGCAGCTGTTCCTCCTCCTCCTCCTCCTCTTGGAGGGCTGGAGACAGCGGCAGCCTGTACGTCCTCCTCACCTTCTCCTCGAGGTTGGTGTTCTGCTGCCTGCTCTCCTCCTTCCACTGTTCTTCCCTGGCATCCCTCCCTCCGCTGGTTCTAGGCGGCCATCATGGCAACCAGCCTGCTCACATCTATTTTATATAGATTTTGTTATTTTATTTAGGGACCAGGCAGACCCCCACCCTACACACACACACACACGAGTGCTCAGCACGAGAGGGAGAGAGAGAACGAGAGGACGAGCAGAGCGAGGGTGCAATGTGAGCCGTAATACCAGTGCAGCGTTTTAATTTTAATTGGTGTCAAATCATTTTCATCAAGTCCAAAGTCAAGTCTCAAGTCGAGTAGTCCAAGTCCCAAGTCAAGTCGCAAGTCAATTCGTTCAAGTCTCAAGTGAAGTCTCAAGTCAATTCGTTCAAGTCTCTAGTCATATCTCAAGTCAATTCGTTCAAGTCTCAAGTCAATTCGTTCAAGTTTCAAGTCAATTCATTCAAGTCTCAAGTCAATTCTTAAGTCAATTCGTTCAAGTCTCAAGTCAATTCATTCAAGTCTCAAGTCAAGCCTCAAGTCCCAAAAAAAGTGACCCGAGTTGGACTCCAAGTCACCGACTCGAGTCAACAGCTTTTTGAATTTTTGAATTTTTTAAAAATATAATTAAGGACTAATCTCACCGCTCAGCAGAGAGGAACCCCCTGTTTTGTGGGAGGAAACCTCTAGTGATCCAGGTGGCCCCCACTCCAGGCATGCTAGCAATATTCAATTTGGCCGAATAGATATCAGAGAGAGGCTGATATCTGATATCTGATAATGTACTGGTTAACTTTTACTTTGGCTGCTGAGGTTGCTGCACATATTAGATCGCTAAATTGGTAGGATATCTTATGCGTCAACAAGGAAGACTAAATTAAATCCTGGCTGGCAGAAGAATATGAGAATGTGTAACTACGGTGAGGCGGTCCCTAAAGGGAAAAGATGACAAACACAGAGCAGGGCTGACAAACACAGAGCAGAGCTGACAAACACAGAGCACTGCAGACAAACACAGAGCAGAGCTGACAAACACAAAGCAGCGCTGACAAACACAAAGCAGAGCTGACAAACACAGAGCAGGGCTGACAAAACACAAAGCAGAGCTGGCAAACACAGAGCAGAGCTGACAAACACAGAGCAGAGCTGACAAAATAGAGAGCAGAGCTGACAAACACAGAGCAGAGCTGACAAAACACAAAGCAGAGCTGACAAACACAGAGCAGAGATGACAAAACACAGAGCAGAGCTGACAAACACAGAGCAGGGCTGACAAAACACAAAGCAGAGCTGACAAACACAGAGCAGACCTGACAAAACACAGAGCAGAGCTGACAAAACACAGAGCAGAGCTGACAAACACAGAGCAGAGCTGACAAAACACAGAGCAGAGTTGACAAACACAGAGCAGGGCTGACAAAACACAAAGCAGAGCTGACAAACACAGAGCAGAGCTGACAAAACACAGAGCAGAGCTGACAAACACAGAGCAGGGCTGACAAAACACAAAGCAGAGCTGACAAACACAAAGCAGGGCTGACAAACACAGAGCAGGGCTGACAAAACACAAAGCAGAGCTGACAAACACAGAGCAGAGCTGACAAACACAGAGCAGAGCTGACAAAACACAGAGCAGAGCTGACAAACACAGAGCAGAGCTGACAAAACACAAAGCAGAGCTGACAAACACAGAGCAGAGCTGACAAAACACAGAGCAGAGCTGACAAACACAGAGCAGGGCTGACAAAACACAAAGCAGAGCTGACAAACACAGAGCAGAGCTGACAAAACACAGAGCAGAGCTGACAAACACAGAGCAGAGCTGACAAAACACAAAGCAGAGCTGACAAACACAGAGCAGAGATGACAAAACACAGAGCAGAGCTGACAAACACAGAGCAGAGATGACAAAACACAAAGCAGAGCTGACAAACACAAAGCAGGGCTGACAAACACAGAGCAGGGCTGACAAAACACAAAGCAGAGCTGAGACAAACACAGAGCAGAGCTGACAAACACAGAGCAGAGCTGACAAAACACAGAGCAGAGCTGACAAACACAGAGCAGAGCTGACAAAACACAAAGCAGAGCTGACAAACACAGAGCAGAGATGACAAAACACAGAGCAGAGCTGACAAACACAGAGCAGAGATGACAAAACACAGAGCAGAGCTGACAAACACAAAGCAGGGCTGACAAACACAAAGCAGAGCTGACAAACACAGAGCAGGGCTGACAAAACACAGAGCAGAGCTGACAAAACACAGAGCAGAGCTGACAAACACAGAGCAGAGCTGACAAAACACAGAGCAGAGCTGACAAACACAGAGCAGAGCTGACAAAACAAAGCAGAGCTGACAAACACAGAGCAGGGATGACAAAGCACAGAGCAGAGCTGACAAACACAGAGCACTGCAGACAAACACAGAGCAGAGCTGACAAATACAAAGCAGAGCTGACAAACACAGCAGGGCTGACAAACACAGAGCAGAGCTGAGACAAACACAGAGCAGAGCTGACAAAACACAGAGCAGAGCTGACAAACACAGAGCAGAGATGACAAAACACAGAGCAGAGCTAAGAAACACAGAGCAGGGCTGACAAACACAGAGCAGGGCTGACAAACACAGAGCAGAGCTGAGAACACAGAGCAGGGCTGACAAACACAGAGCAGAGCTGACAAACACAAAGCAGGGCTGACAAACACAGAGCAGAGCTGAGAAACACAGAGCAGAGCTGACAAACACAGAGCAGGGCTGACAAACACAAAGCAGAGCTGACAAACACAGAGCAGAGCTGACAAAACACAAAGCAGAGCTGACAAACACAGAGCAGAGCTGACAAACACAGAGCAGAGCTGACAAACAGAGCAGAGCTGACAAAACACAGAGCAGAGCTGACAAACACAGAGCAGAGCTGACAAAACACAAAGCAGAGCTGACAAACACAGAGCAGGGATGACAAAACACAGAGCAGAGCTGACAAACACAGAGCACTGCAGACAAACACAGAGCAGAGCTGACAAACACAGAGCAGAGCTGACAAACACAGAGCAGAGCTGACAAATACAAAGCAGAGCTGACAAACACAGCAGGGCTGACAAACACAGAGCAGAGCTGAGCCAAACACAGAGCAAAGCTGACAAAACACAGAGCAGAGCTGACAAACACAGAGCAGAGATGACAAAACACAGAGCAGAGCTGACAAACACAGAGCAGAGCTGACAAACACAGAGCAGAGCTGACAAATACAAAGCAGAGCTGACAAACACAGCAGGGCTGACAAACACAGAGCAGAGCTGAGACAAACACAGAGCAAAGCTGACAAAACACAGAGCAGAGCTGACAAACACAGAGCAGAGATGACAAAACACAGAGCAGAGCTGAGAAACACAGAGCAGGGCTGACAAACACAGAGCAGAGCTGAGAACACAGAGCAGGGCTGACAAACACAGAGCAGAGCTGACAAACACAAAGCAGAGCTGACAAACACAAAGCAGGGCTGACAAACACAGAGCAGAGCTGAGAAACACAGAGCAGAGCTGACAAACACAAAGCAGGGCTGACAAACACAGAGCAGAGCTGACAAACACAAAGCAGGGCTGACAAACACAAAGCAGAGCTGACAAAACACAGAGCAGAGCTGACAAACACAAAGCAGAGCTGACAAACACAGAGCAGAGCAGACAAACACAGAACAGAGCTGAGAACACGGAGTAGGGCTGACAAACACACAGCACGGCAGAGCATAAGCGGGCACTGTGAAACTGCATGCAACTTAAAACAAACGGGAGAACCGCTCCTATAAAAATTTCTCACAACCAAATCACTGAAAAATGTAAATGTAAGCAAAAGCCTGGCGTCGCATAAGGAAGCACAGACAGCAGAAATGAAAACGACAAGTGGAGTCTGCAGTGCTGCGTGACAATACACAAACACAAAAAACATGACAGGGAATAAGTATTCGACCCAGGGCTTAAATAGGGAGGTTAATTGATAGAATGGCTGGATTAACTAGGGAGGAGCCCCTGCTACTGCTCCCTGAACAACACCCAATGGTTACAATTGAATAGATCAATTATCACTAGGTACTGTTTGTCACATACAGCTATTGCCAAAGGTTTTGCATCGCCCAGTAAAATTAACACATTTTGTGAATGAGACCTGCTAAATAATGTTAACGTTATCCTATTGAATTTTCCATATTCATAAAAAAACTGCCAAGAATAGAAAAACATCAAATACTGTACTACTATTATGGCTTCCGGTAGACTTTTGCGATATCATTTTGTTGTTTCTTTGATTAAATGATGTTAAATAAAATAACAAAATTATGTTCATATTATTATTTTTTTTAAATGATGTCTCAATCCTACAATTCTAGATGATGCAAAATGTTTGGCCATACCTGTACGTAGGAAGGTAAGGTGCAATGCAGCTTAGGAAAGTGGGGAAAGTAGGTAAATATCTCAGTGAGTGAATTAATGTAAAACATGGACACACAAAGGTAGAATCCAATAAAGTTGGAATTCAAGAAAGTGATAACAGCGAATAGGAGTAGAAGAGGAAATCAGGTGTGTGTACTGTACTTCACCTGTTTTGTGTGTCAGCACAGCCTGGTGTTTATGCTATCAGGAATGAGCTCTGACACAATGTGGTGCAGCGGGGGAGCCTTTAACAGAGAGTAGAAGAGGAAAGCAGGTGTGTGTACTGTACTTCACCTGTGTTGTGTTGTAGCAATTCCCATGCTACATAATGTGGGTGTAAGTCTCACCCACCTGTCCCTTTAATTAGGGTCAGTAGCCTGGCCAGGTTAAAACTTCATTTCCCATAGTTCCTTGCAACCACCCTCTGTTCATCCTCTCTCCCCATTGGCTCATTCAGATTTTCACTCCTCCAATCTCAGAGCTCCTTGTAAGCCAATACCTGTTTAAAGCTGGCTGGCTAGGCCAGGAGAGGGACTCCCTTTCTCAGAGGAATCCATTAAACTACAGCATTTTCTTTACTTAAATTTCAGTGAATCCATTACCATCCTTAGATAATTCCAGTGCATCCGTTCATTTTCTTTTGTTGCTGCGCTTTGACTAAACTGGTCTTTTGTTTTCACTGTTACTTGTTTAAGTTTAGCTGTTTTTCTAGGTCTGTTTAGTGTTTGTTGTTTTATGTGTGACAGCCTCCATTTTTCCTGATCCTCCTGATTTTTGCCAAACAACTGTTCACCATTCAACTCAACACTACTGGACAGTCTCAACATTTTCAACGTACTCAATGTGTTCAACCTTCTACAATCACCATCATTTCGGGACACTTTGCTGGACTGCCTTATTTGTGGGTGAGATCATTTCTTTTTGTTTGGATTTTTCTACTTTAATTTGATACTTTGTTTCCTGTATTTTTTCTGTTACTTTGTTATTTTGTTACTTTGTATGGATTTCAATTACCCTGCTATTACTGGACTTGTTGGGCCTACCTGTCATTCTCCCACCATTGCCACAGAGACTGTTAAATGTAATTGTTTCCACAAGACCGTGTTTTCATCTGTATCTATTTATTTATCTTTTGTCTATCTGTGTGGGTTGTGTTTGTGAGTGTGGGTTTATTGGAGACCCTCCAGACACCATTCATTTTTACTTTGTGAAACTGTTTAGCCTTCTGTTTGTCCCTACATACTTATCTGTACCATCTTGTTTCTTATCTGTTACCTGCAATTATTTGAATTCCTGTCTTATCATTATTCATTTAATTCAGTTGTTCATTTTTTCATTTGTTGACATTATTGTTCAGAATAATAAACTGGTTGTTCGTGAAATTGACACCTCTGACGTCCCTGCTTTTGCTGTCTGTCACTCTTGCTGACTTATTTAACTATAGGAATAGGGCCAGTAGTATCTCCTTAGGGAGGACAGTGCAACTGCCTCTCAGTTGTGCAGAGTGATCGTTACAGAATTGGTGGCCCGTACGGGGACCCTTTGTGTCATTAAATTCAAATCTAAATTCATCAGTTTAAATTGTTGGGAACTTAATGTCAGAAATGGAAGATCAGACCTTGACTTCGCTAAACTTCTCTGAGATTGGAGATAGACCCCATGTGACTATCAGAGAGCCTATCACAGAGAGAACTACCCGCCTTAGTGATCTGTACATTACCCAAGAAGGGGCAGAGCTTTCTGGAGGCGATGATGATGAAGGGAACCTTACTGACAGTGTTGCGATAGGGCAATTGACTGAGCACTGTTCCCATCTCACTGACCGTGTTGAGCAACTGGAAACACAGCTGTCTGAGTTACAGGAGAGCAGCATTAATCGTGAACAGGTCCTGCGAGGTTACATCGAAGGACGCCGCAGATATGGAGAATCAAGGCAAGAGGCCCTTGACGAAATGGATCTGGAAGTGGTGAAGTGCCTGAAACGCCGCTGATGTGCTGTGGGGAGAAGAGCTGAAGAAACTCTTCAAAAGACCAGCACCCCTCGTCTGCCACTTTCTTTGCTGTCTCTCTCCTCTAGAAAGCAGTCTGTACCACAACAATTCACCTTTGACGGTGGGTCTGCTGATTACCATGGCTCCAGAACTGAAACAAGTCTTTCCCAAGCAAAGCTGCCCATTAAAATCAACTTCCCAGAGTTTGGCGGGGAGGCCAGCAGCGATGCCATTGACTTCCTGGACAAATGTGATGAATTCCTAGCGCTACGTCCCATGACACCCTATGAGATCATGGCAACCATGTCCAGTGTGCTGAAAGGCTCAGCAAAGAGCTGGTGGTTTGCAGAGCGCAAGGGAATCCACTCCTGGGAACAGTTCAAGACTGCCTTCCGTCAAGCCTTTCTGCCGTCTGACTTCCAGACCGAAGTGGAAGACCGACTCCGCTCCAGAGTCCAGCTGCCTGACGAGCGAATCCTTGACTTCGCCTATGACTATCGTGCCCTATGTCTGCGCTGGAAGCCAGACTTGGAGGAGTCTGAAGTGGTTCAACGGATTCTCAACAGCTGTAATCCCAAACTGGCAAGCTGTCTAAGGGGAACGGTGAAGACAGTGAAGGAACTGGTGCGCATCGGGACCCAGGTGGAGAAAGACAACGCTGCCCAGCGGGAATACTGGGTCAAGGCAAACTCCAGCAAAGCCGTTCAGGACAAGAGGAGCCATAAAGGAGCTACGAAGAAGCCGGCAGAGGTCAGCATGGTGAGAAGCCAGGAGAAGAATATAGCTCCTGCTGCAAGCCTGACTCTGCTGATCGTGGATGTGGGCGTTCGAGGGCTCCAAGGGCCTGCAGTCCTGGACACTGGGAGCACCTTCACTCTGATGAGAGAGAGTCTCTGGAGGAAGATCGCTCATCCAGGGGAAGAGCTGGAGTCTGCACAGGACCAGTATTTCATGCTGGCGGACGGACAGTCACACCAGGCCAAAGGTCAAGTTCGCCTCACTTACCTTCTCGACGGGAGATCTGGTTTCTAGGCACATATATCCTACAGGATCATCATCTAACATTTCCCCTAGTTCTAGGCTTGGATTTCCTGGAGAAAACTCATACCCAGATTGACATTGTCAATAGGCAGTATGGTGTCAAACATCAGAAGGATTTCTCCTACCATCCTTTTTGCCACGGTATGAGGGGAAGCTTCCTGGGACAGGTCCTTATCAAGTGTCAGCCTCTACTTCCATACATCTTGCCAGCCACCTACCACCTCTGATTCAAAACCATGCCAACCGCGAAGGTGACCATGACCATCACTTCAGCTGAACCATCTCCTGTTGAGCAACAACTCCAGAACCTCCAGCAAAAGTGGTCATCGGTCTGCACTGATCAGTTGGGAATGACAACAGTCACCCGTCACTCCATCTCCACAGAGGACGAAGTTCCTGTCCGGGTCGACTGTATAGAGCATCTCCACTGAAAAAGGCTTTAATCAAGGAACACGTCCAAGACATGCTTCTGGACAGAGTTATCGAGCCATCTACCTCCCCATGGTCCTCTCCAGTGGTGCTCACAGAGAAGAAAGACGGAGGATACAGGTTCTGTGTGGACTACAGGAAGCTGAATGCCAAGACCATCTTTGATGCATATCCCATGCCCCTCATTCATGACATCCTGGAGTCCCTGAGTGGTGCCACGGTATTCAGCTCCCTTGATTTACGCTCGGGTTACTGGCAAGTGGCGATGGACTCAGGAAGTAGAGCGAAGACTGCATTTTCCACACCCTTTGGTTTCTATCAGTTTAAAGTAATGCCATTTGGGTTAAAAATGCTGCAGCCACTTTTCAACGGCTGATGGAGAGAGTGTTAGGAGACCTCCGAGGGAAGATCTGTTTCGTCTACATAGATGACATCATTGTCTATTCACCAAACTCAGCGCAGCATCTTCAAGACCTCGAAGCTGTCTTCCACAAACTTCATCTGGCCCGTCTTACTCTCAATCTCAAAAATGCCACTTCTTTAAACACACTCTCCATTTCCTTGGTCATGTGGTTTCAGGTGAGGGTGTAGCTGCTGATCCCCACAAGCTCCAAGCCATCCAGGAATATCCCATTCCTACCAACTTGAAGGAGGTTCAACGGTTCCTAGGTTTGGCAGGGTGGTACCACAAGTACATCCCCAGGTTTGCGGATATTGCTGCCCCACTTAACAACTTGAAAAGAAAGATGTCCCCTGGAAATGGACAGGAGAGTGCCAGAAGAGTTTCAAACTCCTCCAAGAAGCTTTGATCAGTCCTCCAGTCCTTGCTCACCCAGACATCAACAAGACGTTCCGAGTCTTCACTGATGCCAGCGATGTAGGACTAGGAGCAGTTCTGACCCAGCTAGAAGGAGAGGATGAGAAAGTAATAGCCTACGCCTCCAAATTACTGAACTCTGCCGAAAAAAACTACTCCACATCTGAAAAGGAGTGTCTCGCTGTCGTGTGGGCAGTAGAAAAATGGCGGCATTATCTGGAGGGATGGAGTTTGAGGTTGTCACTGACCACGCTGCACTCTCCTGGGCATTCAATAACCCAAAACCTCTTCCAGACTGACCCGCTGGACTCTTCGCCTACAACAATTCACTTTTACCGTTATTTACAGGAAAGGTAGTCTGAATCTTGTGCCTGATGCACTCTCCAGAGCTCCCCTTGTACCACCTTCAACTCCTTCTGCATCAGTGTGTGCTAGCAATGCCCCTGCGAGTAGCATGGATCTTCCCACCACCATGGACCAGATTGCGGCGCTCAGTCCAAAGACCCAGCTATTGCTGATATCATCAATGACATTGCTTCCAATACTGCCAATGATAACCGCATCTCCTTCATCCAACAGCAGGGACTTGTGTATCGCCGGGTGCCCATTCCTAAACAAGGATTCCGATACCAGCTGGTTATTCGGAACAGCTGACGGATTCCTTCCTCCACCACTACCATGACAACCCTTTGGGAGGTCACCTGGGCAGGATGAAGACCTTGTTGCGCATGTTGGAGGTTGCATGGTGGCCCTCCATCCGTAAAGATACATGGCGCCACATAAAGGAGTGTCAAACCTGCCAGAAGTACAAACCGTCCAACACCAAACCTGCAGGTCAACTCCAGTCCACTACTGTGAAGGAGCCTGGAGAGATGCTGGGTCTGGACCTAATGGGACCTTTCCCAAGAAGTAAAAGAGGTAATACTTATATCCTGGTCATTGTTGATTACTTCACAAAGTGGGTTGAGCTGTTTCCATTGCGGGACAGTAAGACCACCAAGATTGTGAACATTTTGACGCAGGAAATATTCACTCGATGGGGAACACCGCAACACATTCTTTCAGACCGTGGACCTCAGTTCACGAGCCAGCTACTCGCAGAGGTGTGCAAGACCTGGGGAGTCGTACAAAACTCACCACCAGCTACCACCCACAGACCAACCTGACAGAGCAGCGTGAACCGCACCTTAAAGACCATGGTTGCATCTTTCGTCGGGAAAACCATCAGCTGTGGGATCAGTGGCTACCCGAGTTTCGTTTAGCCCTCAACACCGCCAAACATGAAACCACTGGCTTCTCTCCTGCAGTACTAGCGCCGGAAGGACCATCAGAGGCCCATTGGACCGATTAATCGCTGTTGCTCCTGCTCCATCCACCGATCCCTACCAACTGCTAGATCGCCAGCAGCAGATTGCCGAAGAGGTGAGGGATCACGTTGCCAAAGCTCAGAAACGGCAAGCTCGAATTACAATGCCGGAGAGCACACTGTCAGTATGAAGAAGGTGAGTTAGTCTGGATAAGATCTCACCCCTTATCTGATGCCTCCGGAAAGTTTTCCGCAAAACTTGCCCCTAAATGGTTTGGGCCAGCTCTTGTCACCAAGAGACTTGGACCCAACAACTACAAAGTCAAGTGGGGGAGCCAGATTATTTCAAAGAGGATACCGTCAATATTGTTAATTTAAAACGCTACTATGGCGTTAGTCCCTTGCACCTCCAGTGTGGGGGAATATGTAGCAATTCCCATGCTACATAATGTGGGTGTAAGTCTCACCCACCTGTCCCTTTAATTAGGGTCAGTAGCCTGGCCAGGTTAAAACTTCATTTCCCATAGTTCCTTGCAACCACCCTCTGTTCATCCTCTCTCCCCATTGGCTCATTCAGATTTTCACTCCTCCAATCTCAGAGCTCCTTGTAAGCCAATACCTGTTTAAAGCTGGCTGGCTAGGCCAGGAGAGGGACTCCCTTTCTCAGAGGAATCCATTAAACTACAGCATTTTCTTTACTTAAATTTCAGTGAATCCATTACCATCCTTAGATAATTCCAGTGCATCCGTTCATTTTCTTTTGTTGCTGCGCTTTGACTAAACTGGTCTTTTGTTTTCACTGTTACTTGTTTAAGTTTAGCTGTTTTTCTAGGTCTGTTTAGTGTTTGTTGTTTTATGTGTGACAGCCTCCATTTTTCCTGATCCTCCTGATTTTTGCCAAACAACTGTTCACCATTCAACTCAACACTACTGGACAGTCTCAACATTTTCAACGTACTCAATGTGTTCAACCTTCTACAATCACCATCATTTCGGGACACTTTGCTGGACTGCCTTATTTGTGGGTGAGATCATTTCTTTTTGTTTGGATTTTTCTACTTTAATTTGATACTTTGTTTCCTGTATTTTTCTGTTACTTTGTTATTTTGTTACTTTGTATGGATTTCAATTACCCTGCTATTACTGGACTTGTTGGGCCTACCTGTCATTCTCCCACCATTGCCACAGAGACTGTTAAATGTAATTGTTTCCACAAGACCGTGTTTTCATCTGTATCTATTTATTTATCTTTTGTCTATCTGTGTGGGTTGTGTTTGTGAGTGTGGGTTTATTGGAGACCCTCCAGACACCATTCATTTCTACTTTGTGAAACTGTTTAGCCTTCTGTTTGTCCCTACATACTTATCTGTACCATCTTATTTCTTATCTGTTACCTGCAATTATTTGAATTCCTGTCTTATTATTCATTTAATTCAGTTGTTCATTTTTTCATTTGTTGACATTATTGTTCAGAATAATAAACTGGTTGTTCGTGAAATTGACACCTCTGACGTCCCTGCTTTTGCTGTCTGTCACTCTTGCTGACTTATTTAACTATAGGAATAGGGCCAGTAGTATCTCCTTAGGGAGGACAGTGCAACTGCCTCTCAGTTGTGCAGAGTGATCGTTACAGTGTGTCAGCACAGCCTGGTGTTTATGCTATCAGGAATGAGCTCTGACACAATGTGGTGCAGCGGGGGAGCCTTTAGCAGAGAGTAGAAGAGGAAATCAGGTGTGTGTACTGTACTTCACCTGTGTTGTGTGTCAGCACAGCCTGGTGTTTATGCTATCAGGAATGAGCTCTGACACAATGTGGTGCAGCGGGGGAGCCTTTAGCAGAGAGTAGAAGAGGAAATCAGGTGTGTGTACTGTACTTCACCTGTGTTGTGTGTCAGCACAGCCTGGTGTTTATGCTATCAGGAATGAGCTCTGACACAACGCGGTGCAGCGGGGAGCTCTTTGAATCCCAGCCCCAGTGGCATGGATTCAGAACTGACCAATGGGATTAGCAGAGTGATCCCTGTCTCAGCTCCACTTCACTGACCTGCGACTGCATTGTGGGTTAAAAGATTAAGAGATTCAACTCTTCAGTGTGTGGTGTGGTGGTTATTTTAAGAAATATTTTATGGTACGTTTCCAGAGGTAGTGTATTAATACAATAATACAAGCAACTGTTTCAGTTTAAGTAACAAAGCTATTTGTAACAGTGCACTATATTTGTTCACGCTTTATTTTCAATGAAAAAATTTGCCTCCTTTTACATTTTTTAAATTGCATAAACATCCATGGAAATGACATTCCCAGTTGATTTCTCAGAAAATTATGCATTCACTTCAAAACACAAGCACATTATAGTTCCACTCTAATGAACAATTATTAAAATGTACAACATGCACTCCGCACACAATGCCATCCTTGAGAGGTTGGATACATTAACAACATGTATTTAACAGATTGTATATAATATAACAAAAGTCTGCATTCGGTGTTGCTACAGTGTAATATTTTGAAGTATATGCAACAATGTAAATTTTGAAATATTCCCCTACAGCCCTGCTGTTTCTGCAACATTGTGTTCCTGTTGTGGCCTCTGATGGGTGTGCCACTACATTTTAACGATTAGTTATTTCAGTTGGGATTGGGCAGCCAGGGGAGAGGTCTGAGGTCTTGTATCATTTGTAGATTTGTCTTGGACAGTCTGAGCAGTAGGAAAAACTCCAAGCCCTCTGTGTCTATCTTGCTGAGTACTCCTGGTTGAAAGACAAAAAGACAATATATGCAGGATATACAGTACTGTGCAAAAGTTTTAGGCAGGTGTGAAAAAATGCTGTAAAGTAAGAATGCTTTCAAAAATAGACATGTTAATAGTTTATATTTATCAATTAACAAAATGCAAAGTGAGTGAACAGAAGAAAAATCTACATCAAATCAATATTTGGTGTGACCACCCTTTGCCTTCAAAACAGCATCAATTCTTCTAGGTACACTTGCACACAGTTTTTGAAGGAACTCGGCAGGTAGGTTGGCCCAAACATCTTGGAGAACTAACCACAGTTCTTCTGTGGATTTAGGCAGCCTCAGTTGCTTCTCTCTCTTCATGTAATCCCAGACAGACTCGATGATGTTGAGATCAGGGCTCTGTGGGGCCATACCATCACTTCCAGGACTCCTTGTTCTTCTTTACGCTGAAGATAGTTCTTAATGACTTTTGCTGTATGTTTGGGGTCATTGTCATGCTGCAGAATAAATTTGGGGCCAATCAGATGCCTCCCTGATGGTATTGCATGATGGATTAGTATCTGCCTGTACTTCTCAGCATTGAGGAGACCATTAATTCTGACCAAATCCCCAACTCCATTTGCAGAAATGCAGCCCCAAACTTGCAAGAAACCTCCACCATGCTTCACTGTTGCCTGCAGACACTCATTCGTAGTACGCTCTCCAGCCCTTCGGCGAACAAACTGCCTTCTGCTGCAGCCAAATATTTCAAATTTTGACTCATCAGTCCAGAGCACCTGCTGCCATTTTTCTGCACCCCAGTTCCTGTGTTTTCGTGCATAGTTGAGTCGCTTGGCCTTGTTTCCACATCGGAGGTATGGCTTTTGGCCGCAAGTCTTCCATGAAGGCCACTTCTGACCAGACTTCTCCGGACAGTAGATGGGTGTACCAGGGTCCCACTGTTTTCTGCCAGTTCTGAGCTGATGGCACTGCTGGACATCTTCCGATTGCGAAGGGAAGTCAGCATGATGTGTCTTTCATCTGCTGCAGTAAGTTTCCTTGGCCGACCACTGCGTCTACGGTCCTCAACGTTGCCCGTTTCTTTGTGCTTCTTCAAAAGAGCTTGGACAGCACATCTGTAAACTCCTGTCTTCTTTGAAATTTCTGCCTGGGAGAGACCTTGCTGATGCAGTATAACTACCGTGTGTCTTGTTGCTGTGCTCAGTCTTGCCATGGTGTATGACTTTTGACAGTAAACTGTCTTCAGCAACCTCACCTTGTTAGCTGAGTTTGGCTGTTCCTCACCCAGTTTTATTCCTCCTACACAGCTGTTTCTGTTTCAGTTAATGATTGTGTTTCAACCTACATATTGAATTGATGATCATTAGCACCTGTTTGGTATAATTGTTTAATCATACACCTGACTATATGCCTACAAAATCCCTGACTTTGTGCAAGTGTACCTAGAAGAATTGATGCTGTTTTGAAGGCAAAGGGTGGTCACACCAAATATGGATTTGATTTAGATTTTTCTTCTGTTCACTCACTTTGCATTTAGTTAATTGATAAATATAATCTATTAACATGTTTATTTTTGAAAGCATTCTTACTTTACAGCATTTTTTCACACCTGCCTAAAACTTTTGCACAGTACTGTATATGTATTAAAAAGGATATTTTTGGCCAACATTTGAAATCCAAGCAAACAGAATATTTATATATTGTGTATCTATTGTATATGTTATATATAAATATAGCAACCTATACAATTAATATATACATAATACAATACTGATTTTAAAGAGATGGCCTATACCAGCGTCCTTCAATTGGCGGCCCGCTGGCGGATTTGGCCCGTGGGATGTCAGCTGCAGTGTGGACAACTGTTTTTTCCTCAAAATTGTGCTGTTTTTCATTCCGTTTTGCAGGAGTAAATGATACTAGGCGGGTTGCAGTAAGAGTAGCACACCATTTATGTCCTGTAAGAGCAGCACACACATTTATGTCCTGTAAGAGCAGCACATGCATTTATGTCCTGTAAGAGCAGCACATGCATTTATGTCCTGTAAGAGCAGCACACGCATTTATGTCCTGTAAGAGCAGCACACGCATTTATGTCCTGTAAGAGTAGCCCACGCATTTATGTTCTGCATTTATTCTAAATTACACGTACATTAAACTAATTTTACTTCTAAATGGCTAGCAGGGATCAATCGAATTCTTAAAGGGGAAGAAAACATTGGGGAAAAAACAGGAAATATTGAATATATTAGAAAGCTACTTGTTAATAAAAAAATGAGCCCTTAAAATGTAACATGATTACAAGTAGCTCTCTTATAAATGGCTTATTTTCAAATAAAAAATAGATTTTTATTTATGCTGATATTTTTTCAGTTTCCATTGTATTTGAAAATACATAATTTAATAGTGTGCATCTTAAACAATGAAAGTAAATAGCTAAGTAGACTTCTTTTTTTAGGATGGCTAATTGCTGATCCAGTAGACACAGTCAATGGCTTCTGCAAACACTGCTGAGTCTCAATAAGACATGAAAACACAACGGAACATATTAACAGTGCTGCTCCACATTCTGCCTTGAATAAAACAGCAAACTGCTTGCTTCCAAGCAGCTCCCATGTTGGAGGCAAATTTGCCATGCCACTGATTGAGTGCTTTCATTACTTAATTTGCATGCTCATTTTTCAAGCGACTATCAACATTTTTACAAAAATAAACGAAATTGGATATCCATTTTAATGTAATAGTTTTAATAAAATTAAGATGAATAGCATACAGTTTTAATAGCTGTACAGTGATAAATATATTTGCTTTGCATTTGTATTATTAAATGGCAGTCAAAAATCGTATCATTGTAAGTGGAAGTCTGAAAGTACAGGACAGTACACTGCATTGTATCGTAAATGAATATGCTGTGATCTCCAGATACTGTACAACTGGGGCTGAATATTTGTATTGAACTTTCCATTGCATTAAAGATTTGTCCTGTTAGGTAACATGCGCAGATATTCTAGCCTGTTATACAAATAATGTAATTATTGTGCCTCTTTAGCAAAATAGGACACAAGAGCCTGTCCATTTTCAGAAATCAGCCTCATGAAAACCAAGTGAAATCTGCATTTCAGACCGGCTGAAGGGCTGCTGAGGCGAAACCCACGTTCAGAGTATTAGACTGGCACTTAGGGTGCATTTACGTTTTCAAAGTGAAAAGAGATCAAATAGAAATTGATTGTAATCTGAGTTACACAACAGTGAGCCTTTTGCCTCAGTATAAACTGTACCATTAGAACCCAGGTGCTGATGCTAAGAGCACTTAATCTGAAAATCAATGTGCCCTGCATGAAGTTCAATACATTGTAGCTTGTATTTTTTTTATATAAATTTGTGATCAATAAAGCAGAGAGCTTAACAGAAGTGTGCAGCTGCCAGGGTCCCCATGACAATAGGCAGCCCAGTCACTAAGTAGATGAAACAAATCTAAATCAATTGCTTTATTGACTGATTATTGATTAGATTATTCTTTAATGTCAGGATCATGACTGCTTGTATGGGTATGGTGAAGTAGTGATTATGAACTATTTGGCCGCTGGTCCCGTCTGTTAAGGGGAGAAGAAGAAGCCACCACCAACTGAAAGAGGAACTGATCTGACGATGCCAGGTCAGCAGGTGGACCGTGACGAAGCCACCACCAACTGAAAGAGGAACTGATCTGACGATGCCAGGTCAGCGGGGTGGACCGTGACGAAGCCACCACCAACTGAAAGAGGAACTGATCTGACGATGCCAGGTCAGCGGGGTGGACCGTGACGAAGCCACCACCAACTGAAAGAGGAACTGATCTGACGATGCCAGGTCAGCGGGGTGGACCGTGACGAAGCCACCACCAACTGAAAGAGGAACTGATCTGACGATGCCAGGTCAGCAGGTGGACCGTGGCGAAGCCACCACCAACTGAAAGAGGAACTGATCTGACGATGCCAGGTCAGCAGGTGGACCGTGACGAAGCCGCCCCCACCTGGCTGCATTAAGGTGGAAGTTGGGGAGGTGGAGGATAGGATTACAACTGGGATTGCAACGGCAATTATTCAATAATCCCTCCCCCAAAATACCAGCCTAAACTTCAAATTATTATTATTGATTTATTTGGCAGACGCCTGCTTATCCAAGGCGACTTACAGGTGTTACAGGGCAGTACAGAGTTATAATGTGAAATCAATATTTAAAGGTTTACAGTAAGTGCAAATTATACTACAAAAATGCAACAAGTTAGGAAGACAACACTGTATATACATTTATATAATAGTAGTGCAATAGTGCAAGGATAGTGCATCAGCTGAGGATCCAGTAACATGGTGCTGAGGTCAGGCTAATACAATACATAGTAGGGGGGAGTAGATCAAGAGATGACAAATAACGTAAAACATGAATATATAGAACTTTATAAATACATGCGTAACAAGTATTTTAAGTCAATTATAACACATTGTAATAATGGAAAACATAAGAAAGCAGTACACATACACAGTGCTTTCTGTACAACAATTTACCTGCATGCATACCTCTAAATGTTCTGCTTTTTTCTCAAAGAGATTTTAAGTGGGAAGAAAATCAGTTGTATGCCTTTAAATGTAAGTGATATTTACATGATAAAAACCAAAGTGATATTATCAGGCACGTGTCCCCATTGACTCCCATTTTATTCTGTATGGGACATTTCAATGTGGTGATAATAAGCAGAGGATAATATGAAGTGGGTTTCACTGTGTGAGATTGTCATTGCAACACCCTGGGTTTCCCACATAGTGCGCTGCTGTATATTGTAGTTGTTTTGTGCTTGTAACGCACCACACATGCTCCTGTATCTTGGCTGTGGAGGCATGCTTCTAGATAAGCAGTAAGAAGAATTATGGAGTGATGTTGATTTAGAAAGGGGGGGGTCTGATGTTTCTTAAGAAAATGTACAAAGTCCTTTTCTTCAATTAATAATAGGTTTATTATAATACATGCAGGGAGTCATGTCCCAAGTACAGAACAGACAGATTTCAATGTTGTGGTAAGCAATAAAAGAAGAAGCGAAATAGAAGTTGCAGGCTTCTTGTTTGAGTCCAGATAAGTGTAGTTTATTGAAGATAAAAGTTCTGAGTTGCAAAGTTACAACCAGACATCTTAAAGGTTACATGGTGACAACACTTTGCAGGTATCCTCTCTCCAAGCACGGATCAAAGCAATACAAAGAACATTTCAGTATTCTCAGTTTAAATGCAGTCTTTCAGTGACATCATGATTTTTCTTTAAACCAATCAGACAAAGACACAAATCTCTTATCACTTGGTTAAATGTCCATTGTCCTAACCTTAGCTTCCAAGCATCAGGTTCAATCCAGTTTCTCTTTGAAGTAGCTAGTTTTTATAACCCTCCTAAGAAAACCTGTTTTATATCTAGTCTGTAAATATGTTTAACAATGTGTTGGTACCTCTAACACAAAAACAATGATCCACCCTAAATGGCAAATGCCTTTCTTTTTAGAACTGGACATCAAAGGAGAGGCCAACACCTATTTCAGATTGTCTTGGAGCCTCCTCCTAGCAAGGACAAAAGTGACCAGAAAGATCTTTATCAACTTACTGTCTAACTAGGAATTTAACCAGAATCTGACTTAATGTTTAACCCATTCTGTGAGTTGTATTAGAAGGCCAAAAATTTAATTTATATCAAAATAAAATGTTCCAACATGGAGCTACGCATGGCAGTGTAGCCTGATGAATTCTGTGATGCAGGTTGCAGCATAGACACAACTGCCTGGTATGTTTTCCACCAGATGCTGGAATCAATCAAATATTCTTTGAACAACTTATTTACCAGTCTACCCATTTGAAAGCATTTGTATGAATATTGATGTTAGTTCTCAGGTCCTATATCAGCGTGTCCCTCAGCACAATGAGACTGCTGGAGGGATTTGTATTTCTGATGTTAGCTCTCAGGTCCTATATCAGCGTGTCCCTCAGCACAACGAGACTGCTGGAGGGATTTGTATTTCTGATGTTAGCTCTCAGGTCCTATATCAGCGTGTCCCTCAGCACAACGAGACTGCTGGAGGGATTTACAACCCCATCTCCAGCTCTTAATGTGTCTGTAGTGCATTCAAATTTAAATTGTATATCTTGGGGAATTGAATCACTAATATTTTCTGGAAAAGAAACATAGCCTGGTACAGTACTGCACATGAATGAAGATACAGTATTTTTCATATTTTTTCAGAGGAAATATCTGTAGACATTTAAATGGTTTTGAGTTATGCTTTTCCAGCTGTTTCCTGAGTCACGTCTTTTTTTGACAAATTTACAATGCTCGCTCTTCATGATAGAGCTTGGGGAACATCAACATGATGTGGTTTTCTTGTATACTGTCATATCAGAAACATCACAGTAGACTACATACATGGGCATTAACATAGCATGCATGAAATCTGTGAAATGAAACGTGTAAAGGGTGCTTGTTACAGTAAGAAACATACAGTAGTAGGCTCCTGTTTCCACTACTTCACTTTTCAGAAGGTTGCTGCAAGGTACACTGTCCACATCTGTTTTTTACTTTACACCTGCTGGGGCAGAGCTGCAACCTGTTCTCTTGTATCTTTATGGACCTACAGTGTGCAAGTATTCTGGAAGACGATTCCGTCTGTATCATCTCCTGTTAAATCCACCTGAAAGCAGCGCTCATGTCTCACTGGACACGCTGTGGACCAACGCTACCAGCCAGGTTCACTTTGATCATTTGCAACATATATGTCGACCTAGACACTGGATTGCACTTTTAAACTGTGTACATCCAAAGTCACCAGATTTAAAAGCTTTACCGTGCGCTATTCTCCCTTGGCTCGGAATAAAGTGACATTGTGGAATGTGTAGTGGATAATGTTTAAGAGATCATTGCCAGGTAGATCATTTCAACATCTAATTATGCAAAGGTTGCATAATGTGTCTTGCAGTTAATGCCCACTTTAGATATTGTTGATTCAGTTCCTGCCAGAAGAGGCCAGGATGAGACCAGTCAAGCTGAACCCTCAACTCCAGGGTTTATCTGTGGCTTAGTTTTACCAGAAAAAGTGGTGAATGTGTGGTCACATTCAAATCAGGGGGAATAATCTGACACATTGAAAATATTTTCAATTTCTTTCCATTGCTTTATATGGGGGAAAATGGCATCCTTATGTGAGGCTATTATGCATGTTCCTCTTCCCCATAAAAAGACTAGAAGTTTTTTTGTATCCATCCCCATATGAGGTCACAATGCATGAAAGGGTTAAAATACACACAAAGCATTATATCAGATAACGCTCATATCACACAATGCTGAGATGAGCGACAACTAAACCATAGCTGTGTGAGAACAAGCAGTAAATGTGTCAAATCCTTGAGGCATTATCTTAGCATGACTTGATCTATTTAATCCACAGTCTCATCATAATGTAGGATCATACAAATAGACAAAGGGTCAAACAGCTTTATAATTAGAACGTTAGCACCTGCGATGTGTGATAAAAATGAAGTTGCCATAGCAACATTGATAAAGTTTGAGGCCCATGCTCATCCAAGATTGACTCCCTAGAATTCCAGAGCTGGTCAGTCGAGCTATTGTAAGTAATAAGATATGTTTGTAAGTCTGAAGTCATTTACAAGGAAAAAAGACTTTTCATTGTTCTGAGTTTGACTAGTCAGTCAGAAAAATGAAGAGCAGCTTTTCAACTTGAACTACCAGCTGCAAATAACATCTAGAAAACACCCTGAATGATTCAATAAACCTGGAGGAAAACTTAAATATTGTTAAAGGGCTTAAAAAGAGCTCCATTGACAGGGATTGCCCTTGAAAAACAGGAACGTGAACAATTAAAGAATTCATAAATGGACTGAATGGCCTGCCTGGAATTGGTCAATTTGGAAGAATATCTGCTCTCATTAAACAAAGCCTGAAAGGACACGTCCCACCGAGTCATCACACACTATACGCTACAATCTGAATGAAGTATTTTCTCCAATTGAACTAAAGCATAGAGAATTACAGAAACTATACTTGGGGAATGTAATAAATGTATATGTACAGAAAGGTTGATGTTTGTGAAATGTAAAAGGGTTGTGTCGTACTTTGCTTTATAACAAAAGAGTTAGTTTTAATATTTCATGAAAATAATTTAGCAGCCAAACAGAATAATGACAAAGCGATCTATGAAATGGTATACGAGGTCCTGGAGCTGTTTAACGAATACATTAATGGGTGTTGTAGCTGTGAATTCTAATTGGAGGACATATCTATTTAACAACAGATTGATAAATAATTAAGTGCAATTTCTTAATACCCTGTTCATTAGAATTCATCCGGATTTTATTGAAATATTTACTGACTCATATTTACTCAGTTATTCTGCTTGCATATTCATATTATTATATTTGCTGACCTAAGAGTATTATTAGTTTTTATAGAAAAGACAAAATATAGAAAATTAACGAATGCTTGCTTTCACATGTAATTAATATTTACCTTGGAACTGTGATAATACCTGACTATTATTACTTACTGAGCTTAATGTGCTGATTTATGCTATTTTGATATGAACCATATTCTTCTTGTAAACTGTATTTTGATTAAAAAAAATTTTAAAAAGTATAAAAGATAAAATTCTGTTGTATGTTTTATTGTGCAAATGTTTCTTTTGCGATCTTGAACTCATTTGGGAGAAGTTTGTAACTATGAGGGCTAAATTAGTTAAACCTTTACACACATTAATTAATTAATTCTCTTTAATTGAGTATCTAAACACCAGTTCTCCCTACAATATCAGTCTTTTGAGTAAATTGCAGGCAGTGGACGCTTAGTGAGATCCTCTCTGCTCATTGTAGAGTCAACACTCAAGGATACCCCTCTGCCCTGCACGCTTCAGGACTGTTTGTTTTACTAGGTAGAAAGAGAGCTGAGGTGTCAGATTTGTATAGAGAAGCTGGCCTGGGGCAGGTTAATGTCAGCATGAATCTCCAGGACTTCTTCCTACTTTAAAAAAAAAAGATTTCAACGAAACCATTTGCTGTTGCTCTGGACACAAATGCATCCTGAAAATGGCCTTTTACTGCAAGTCCTGCTTTTAAACACAAAAGCTGCGGCCACAAAATGAAGTCAAAGACTGTAATAAAAATGCAGAACATAGCGGTCGACTTTGACTCAAAGGAAGAAAAAAAAATCAATAAGACGAAATGACAGATTTGCAAACTCAATGTTTTACACAATTTGTTTTCCCTAGAGTCAGCCACTCATGCACATTAGATATGTTGCATTAGATATATTCAATTCATTACAAAAAAAAAAGTTCTAGTTTGTTTGAAGCCACAAAAGTCAGGAAGTCTCTTACATAAAATGACAATTAAATTCTCTTCAATGGTGCAGCTGAAGCTACAAAAGTCACAAAATGCCATACCACCCATGACTCAGCTGCATCCAGGTTAGACTTTTAGCATAGATACTGAGATGTGATGGGCAGGATAGCATTCAATGATAAGGGGAGCAGTGAAAATCTTAAAAGTTTAACTGAGCAACAATGACCAAGTATCCCTATCAAGGATGTAAATAACACATTACACGTATTGTTTTAATTAATGACCTACATCCACAGCATGTAGATGATATCATAATAAATGCCTATTCAAACTCTGCCAAACCAAGACATAGCCGTCAATAGCTCAGCCTATCAAGTGTAAAAACTGTGAAAAAGTATATTACTGTGAGCTACATGTGGAATAAATTGCTTCACTAAAAGTCAATGTAAAGATTAATTAAATTGGGGCAAGCGGCTCCCAAAATACAGCCTTCAGCAGTTCAGTCAATCAGGTGTCAGTGGTGTGAAAAAGTATGTCAGCATGAGCTACACTCACACACTATATGGAATAACCTTTTGTAACAAGTGTCCATGCAAAGTTTATTCAGATTTAGGCAAATGATTCTGTCTCCTTCATAAGCCAAGCTAATTAGAGGCTAAAACTCATCCAGAAGTAGGTGACAATGACAGCGATGTGGATACTGACAATGACAGCGATGTGGATACTGACAATGACAGAGATGTGGATACTGATAATGACAGAGATGTGGATACTGACAATGACAGCGATGTGGATACTGACAATGACAGAGATGTGGATACTGACAATGACAGAGATGTGGATACTGACAATGACAGAGATGTGGATACTGACAATGACAGCGATGTGGATACTGACAATGACAGAGATGTGGATACTGACAATGACAGCGATGTGGATACTGACAATGACAGAGATGTGGATACTGACAATGACAGAGATGTGGATACTGACAATGACAGAGATGTGAATACTGACAATGACAGCGACGTGGATACTGACAATGACAGCGACGTGGATACTGACAATGACAGAGACGTGGATACTGACAATGACAGAGACGTAGATACTGACAATGACAGAGATGTGGATACTGACAATGACAGCGATGTGGATACTGACAATGACAGCGATGTGGATACTGACAATGACAGAGATGTGGATACTGACAATGACAGAGATGTGAATACTGACAATGACAGTGACGTGGATACTGACAATGACAGCGACGTGGATACTGACAATGACAGAGATGTGGATACTGACAATGACAGAGATGTAGATACTGACAATGACAGAGATGTGGATACTGACAATGACAGCGATGTGGATACTGACAATGACAGAGATGTGGATACTGACAATGACAGCGATGTGGATACTGACAATGACAGAGATGTGGATACTGACAATGACAGCGATGTGGATACTGACAATGACAGCGATGTGAATACTGACAATGACAGAGATGTGAATACCCACAAGCACTTGTGCTGATGAGTACCTATGCCAAGTTTCATCACAGTGAATGAGCGATTCTCAAGATCTATTGTAGTTGAAACAAACATCCAGGCGTCTTCCTGTATCACTGTCACCAGGGAGGAGTGTCAATTGAAATGTTACTGAAGCTAATGAAGTAGCTAAATGAATTTTAAAACCACCCTTAATGAAACATATTAACAACGTTCAACATCAGATGATCAGGGGGGCAGAGAAAATGTGATTGAACATGGATTTTCACTGCTCCCCTTATCATTGTTTAGTGGACTTTTCCTTTTTAAAGTTGTTGCTAAGGTTTTAAATTAAATCTCAGAATCTACAATGTGTTAAAAGTCTAACGTGAATGCAGCTGAGTTACAGGTGGTATGACATTTCCTTACTTCTCTGGCTTCAATCTTAAATCATAGCTATTCTCTATTTGTAATGAAGTTTTTTGCAATGAATATAGTCACATTCTGCAATAAGGTATAATAGGTGTTGGGTGTGCTGTGCATTCTGTCACAACTCCTGTTATGTTACGCCAAAGTCAGTTTTTTATCACTGCACCAAAGTGTTGTTCATTTTGTTGTCATTACTGGTGGCAGCCATAATTTTGGAATTTAAGCTTTGTTTTTAATGTGTCTCATTTCTGGTGGTATTTTAACAACATCAGTGGCAGCAGCAACTGGAAGGGCCCAAATATGCCATGCCCTAAAGAGACTTAAGGCAGCATTAAAGAGCAGCATTGCCTGGCTTGATTTCTATTCTTGTTTTCTCCATTGAAACTGATGGCAAGTCCTTGATGTCCTTGATGAGCTTTGAAAAGTAAGCACAGTCTAGGAGACCCTTTTTCTTCTAGCCTGTATAGTCAATCACTATAAAGATCACAACTTGAGACAGCGGTGAGTCATGCAAACACTCTGTAAGACAAATGTCATGAATATGATTTCAGATTTTGTCAAATAATTTAAAAAAAACATGCTGATGCTCAATTATGCAGATCAAATATTATGTTTTAATATAATGTTTCCAGATTCCATGCCCTTGACATTGGTAGATCTTTTACAGTATCAGATTTGTATCTTTCATTAAGCTAAGGAACATGTGACACAGACGCTAATGGAGAGAATGCCAGTGTTTTTAATTCAATGAATAATTCACAGTGCCGGTATGTTGATTTTCATTGCTTATATACTCCACTGGGTGGTACTGATAAGCACGATGATCTGCTCCTGCGTGTGGTAGCTGCAGTATCTTCCAATGCCCAATGCAGAGTGGACAGCTTGTGTTACTTGGTAACACAGCTGGGTAGTTAGTGCTGCAGGAACTGATCTTTCGGACTCTTGTGAAAGGATGGCTTGAGTGGAGCGTGTAGGTGGTGCCGTCAGACCAGGAAATGAAACCAAAAACAATAGAATGTATGGGGTGGAAGCACTCAGCTTTTTATTAAACAAAAAAATAAACAGTTTAAACAAAAACACAATAATAAACAAAAATGCACGCGGGCCAAAGTAAAATAACACACACTATAATTATGTTATACAAACGAGTACCTTCTTCACTGGATGGTAGCATTCGCTCTTACTTTCTTTAACTCTCTTCCCATGGGCCGGGAGTGTGTCTTTTATATCTGTGACTGGAGCCTTAACTACCCATTAATAAATTACCTCAGGTTTTATTAGGATGGGGAATTTACCCCCATCCATGCTCGCTACATTTTATGAGAGCGGCTTTTTTTGCCGGTCTCCAATAATAATAATAAGAATAAGAATAAGAATAAGAATAATAAGGAAGGACGGCTTTGTCCGCCCGCACACAAATACATTATACATAAATAATAATATAATACAAATACAAATGAAATACATACATAAATAACTAAATAGGCACAAGGGGAGGGCTCCCCGTCACAACTCTCTACAGAAATCTGCTGCTGACAATCAAGGAGCATTGGCGTTGATTGGGCTAGTTTACTATTCAAGGTGAAACAAGTGAAGAAACAGCTACTGGATTTGAGATTATTTCTTCAGTTGTTTCACTTGGAATAGTAAATCTTCTTCTTTGTATGGCTGATGTAGATGTAGAGCAACAACTGTAATTTTACATAAGAACATAAGAAAGTTTACAAACGAGAGGAGACCATTTGGCCCAACTTGCTCGTTTGGTTGTTAGTAGCTTATTGATCCCAGAATCTCATCAAGCAGCTTCTTGAAGGATCCCAGGGTGTCAGCTTCAACAACATTACTGGGGAGTTGGTTCCAGACTCCCACAATTCTCTGTGTAAAAAAGTCTCTCCTATTTTCTGTTCTGAATGCCCCTTTATCTAATCTCCATTTGTGACTCCTGGTCCTTGTTTCTTTTTTCAGGTTGAAAAAGTCCCCTGGGTTGACATTGTCAATACTTTTTGGAATTTTGAATGCTTGAATCAGATTGCCTCGTAGTCTTCTTTGTTCAAGACTGAACAGATTAAATTCTTTGAGCCTGTCTGCATACAACATGCCTTTTAAACCCAGTATAATTCTGGTCGCTGTTTTGAATGTTGAAGCATTGGCAAGCATTGTAAAGCTCAGAGAGCTACTATGCATGGGAAAGCATTGGAAAACTCCAAAAATACTGTGGTAAAGTTTTAAAAGGGAAATCCAGATCCCAGACAGTATATGTAATTTGAGAGTGTCGCGGTTATTGGTACACCGGCTATTGAAGCCTCAGCGCACACACGTTGTACAAACTGCTTTTGGAAAACACTAGAAAGAACAGGTCCTAGAATGTTTTGGACAGTTTATCAAGCACCAATGCATCTAGAAAAGAGGAAACTTAAAAAACGGAGCGCTAAACATATTTCAAAATACCTGCTCATCATAGAAACAGAACTGACCAAATCATGCGATTCACTTTCAAGTCATAGCATTACTGACTAGATTGAAAAAGACTGCAGTTTATGATTATGGTGTTGGTTACTCTGTATTGTTATTGTTATTTTCATGTACGGTGAAGGACGCTGTTATGATTATTAGAAGGGGCTTGTGGAAGATGGATATTTACATAACTCTGTTCTAGCACAGGTAATTCCACTCAACAGCAGACCAGTAAACTAACATATACAACCTTAAGATCACTGAAACTGTTCAATTGGAGCTTAAAGAGTTAAACAGTTCAGCCCCTACTACATCACTTTCACTTTTACAGGAGATGTTTCCTTATACAGCTAACAAGCAGACATGCTGCAGCCAATACATTCCATGACAAAAGGGATCTGATATTGATGAGTGTTCCGTAAACAATGTCTAACTCCGAAGCTCTGTTTTGTGTTGCAGACTATGCCTGGCCTCTGCCCAGCGCATTGTGTCCCATCTGGATCTATCTGGATGTGCTGTGCTCCACTGCGTCCATCATGCATCTGTGCGCCATCTCTCTGGATCGCTATGTGGCGATACGCAACCCCATCGAGCACAGTCGCTTCAACTCACGCACCAAGGCTATGATGAAGATCGCTGCGGTCTGGACCATATCCATTGGTAAATACCTCATTCTTAAAAGGATTGCTTTTTGTTTTATATGCACAAGCTCGATCCACAGGGTGAAGAATGAAACCTTTATGGCAGGGTGTCAAACTCCAGTCCTCGAGGGTCGCAGGGTCTTCTGGTTTTCATTCCAACTTAAGCTCTCAATTCACTTCATTGATCTAATTATTTGTTCAAATGGACATGTTCATTATTTAGTCTCTTACAGTTGATTTAAAAAATGCTCTTGATTCAAGGTACTCAACCTATAAAACATTTTTAGGCCTGAAAAGAAGTGTTAAATGTGTCCAGTTAATCAAATAATTAGACCAATTAAGTAATTGCGAGCTCAGTTGGAACGAAAGCCAGAAGACACTACAGCCCTCCAGGAGCTGAGTTTGACACCCCTGGTTTATGGGCACATTGGAAGTATGAATTAATGGCGCATGTCATCTCAAAGCATGGGCAGCCCAAATGTGTCACCAGCATGTGTCACCAGCATGGGCAAGCCAAATGTAGCACCAGCTAGTGATCTGTACTGCTCTCTGGATGGTTACTGATATAAAGACGCTCATCTAGTCTTTATTATATTTGTCTATGGAAGGCAACTAGAACCGAAGAGCAGCTCCTGAACTAATAGACAACACACCTTAACAGTGATTTACAAACTGCATATTTGAGTAACACAGGCTTAAAGACAATATGTGAGTAGTTGCTATAAGAACACAAAGGGAACAGTAATGTATGTATATGTGTATGTGGGCCTTTTAAGAAACCTGTTCCCTCACTCTTCCCTTCGATGGCTTGTGACAGTTCACAAAGCATGAGCTTTAATAGACAAGGACATTCGAAACATTATTTCAACCGTGTCTAAAAACACTGTCAGACTTCTAAGGCTTTTTCAGTAGCCGTTACTGGCAATCAGTTACCTGTAGGCACCACGCTTGGACAGCTCTTTGTTGCTTTCTATTCTTTTAAAAATCAAGCTTCACTTCTGACAGATTCACACATAGCTAGACATCTTTCTAAAAAACGAATGTCCATGGAATTTTCCAGCCTTATATTTAATTCTCTGCTTACACTGGTGTTCCACTGGCCATATTCATAAAGGCCTGGGATTGATTGACATCCCTGTGCTATAATACACAGAAGGTTGGATTCAATAAAAATAAAAAATAAACTCACTGTTCTGTTGGAACATTCAATAGCATGTTGATGTGTTTATTCAGGGAAGACGGGACTCTTATTGGTTATAAGTCAAGATTGAAAACTTATTTTTATAAAAAAAAAAAAAAAGCTTTTCTATTTTAGTGTTCCTATTTTACAACCTAAACTGACATTTTCTTTTGTCCTTTTTTAAATTTTTTGGTTTTGTTTTAACTCGTTGTTATATTGATACAAATGAGTTTTTTGGGGGGTTTTTGTGTGTATTTTTTACAATTAAAAACACTTTTGTAATCTCTTTTTTAATTGCTGTTTTGTAATTCACTGGACTAATTGTTGGCAGTTTGTGTATGCGACACACATTGGGATTCTGATAGAAATTGATAAAGATTTCTTTGCTTTGTATTGTACAGTGTTTTGAGATACAGTGCTTTGATTTGTGCTTATTGACAACTTGTTCAGCACAGCTACACATTGAGATCCAAGCTATCTTCACATGACAAACAGTGTTTAAATGTTTTTAACTTCAGTTACACACATTGTGTCACTTTACCCCTATTTAAGTTCATTCATTTCACCATCCCTCTACCTCTCTGAGTCTCCACCTTCCTTCAGTTATCCCATCGTCAACCAAGAGGGTCTGCTGCTGCGTCCGAATGGCCAGGCGACGGACCCCCAAACCAAGTGGGTTTGAGGCAAAATGATTTGTCTTCAAGTAAATACGTAGCATGTTATGAACTGCTGAACACACAAACAGCCAAGCAACAAGCACTTATTCAAAATGACTAATTTGCCTTTTCCTCTTGTTTTTGCAACAGGTATTTCAATGCCCATTCCTGTCATAGGCCTCCACGACAAATCCAAAGTTTTTGTTAACGAAAGCTGCGTCCTAAACGAAGAAAACTTTGTTCTCATCGGGTCCTTTGTGGCTTTCTTCATCCCCCTCATCATCATGGTGTTCACATACTGCCTGACAGTTAAGGTTCTGCAGAGACAGGCCACTGTGTTTTTACACGAGGAGAACCCTAAACAGCAAAGGAGAAGCAGCCTGAGCTGTCTAAAGAAGGATGCCAGCCAGACTCCCTCTGATAACATATCCATAATACACAGCCCAGAAGGGCCTTCCCAGTTAAACTCTCCCCTCAGCAGAGAGCAGAGGACGGGCCGCAAAGGCATGATGCAGGCCATTAGGAACGAGCGCAGGGCCTCCAAGGTTCTGGGAGTGGTCTTCTTTCTGTTCTTGCTCATGTGGTGCCCGTTCTTCATCACTAACGTCATGTCTGTCCTCTGCAAAGGAGCCTGTGACGGAGAGCTCCTTGGGGAGCTGCTCAATGTGTTTGCCTGGGTGGGCTACATTTCTTCGGGGGTCAACCCCTTGGTTTACACCCTCTTCAATAAAACCTACCGCCGGGCGTTTTCCAGTTATATCCGCTGCCAGTACAAGAACAGTAAAACACCCTTGCATGGCATGCAGCAGCCGCACAGCCTCACTGCCGCCATCTACGAGAAAGGCATCAGCCTCAGCTTCAGAAACGGGAATGAGCTGAACAGCATGGACCCGGACGACACTGATGAGGCCCTGGAAATGCAACCAGGTACCTCGGAAGTATCTATTAACAGCGGCACCGTCATCAGTGACAGAATCAGCTGTGTGTAGTCTTATTCACTGTGCAATAACTTCCCTTTGTAATAGACAACATTTCAGTAACTGCTACCAAGCGCTGGACAGTGTGTTGGGTACAATGCATAATATGATCATCACAGACTGTATCAGTTTTTTTTTTTAATACCATTATTTTGAGCACATAAATAATGAATAGTATTGATTGTTGTTGTAATGTCTTAATGGGAAAATAGTGAGGAAAACTTTGATCTGTATGTGATGGTCAGGGTACGTTATCCAGATAGCACACAGGGATTGTGTTGAGGTGTGCGTGTTTTAAAGGCATTAACAATATCCTCACTGGGTAGCTACCAGGCTGCATTGGTAACCCTGTCCTCCTAGGCCCTCCCTCCAGCCCCTTGCAGATCAAATCCTGTCTTTCACATTCCTACAGTACTTCAGATGTTTCTAGGAACGCAGTGCCCCCTTGTGGTGTTATAGATTATTGTAGTTCTCACCTGTCTCAAATACTGCCGGAATCAACTCCTGTTTTTTGTTTTTTTTTGCTTTTGGCCCCATCCTTCAACGCAGGACAGCATCACTGTTGTCAAAGATAAACGTGGATGATTTAAGGCACCACATTTAATGATACAACTGAACAATTGCATTGAGGACTGAACATTTCTAGTGGAGGGGAATCAAAAGAAAGAGTTATTCACAAGCTCAAAAGAACACCAGCAGTGTCAATTTAGAAACTCCTTCTGTATCTATTCCATGTTGTGACAAGACACTAGCAGCAGCAGAAGAAGAAGAACAAACTAATCAAAGGACCCCAACAGGGGAAATGTGTCAAGCAGTGTTAACCTGGGCTGCTCTGAAGCTGTGTGTGCAAGGCCCTCCAGGATTCAATTCAAACAATGTTAACCTGGGCTGCTCTGAAGCTGTGTGTGCACTGCCCTCCAGGATTCAATTCAAACAATGTTAACCTGGGCTGCTCTGAAGCTGTGTGTGCACTGCCCTCCAGGATTCAATTCAAACAATGTTAACCTGGGCTGCTCTGAAGCTGTGTGTGCACTGCCCTCCAGGATTCAATTCAAACAATGTTAACCTGGGCTGCTCTGAAGCTGTGTGTGCACTGCCCTCCAGGATTCAATTCAAACAATGTTAACCTGGGCTGCTCTGAAGCTGTGTGTGCACTGCCCTCCAGGATTCAATTCAAACAATGTTAACCTGGGCTGCTCTGAAGCTGTGTGTGCACTGCCCTCCAGGATTCAATTCAAACAATGTTAACCTGGGCTGCTCTGAAGCTGTGTGTGCACTGCCCTCCAGGATTCAATTCAAACAATGTTAACCTGGGCTGCTCTGAAGCTGTGTGTGCACTGCCCTCCAGGATTCAATTCAAGCAGCATTGACCTGGGCTGCTCCAAAGCTCTGATTCAATTCAAGCAGCGTTAACCTGGGCTGCTCTGAAGCTGCAGGTGCATACCCTCCAGGATTCAATTTCAACAATTAGAGTATGGGATACTTTGATTACATTGTAGACAGTTGAGTTTTATGGTCAAGTGATGGTAAAGTGCAGTAGGTCTTGTTAGAACATTATTTTTAATACTGAATGATCAATCAACGATGCAGTAAAAACAGATGATTCTACAAGCCCCACTTTCAAATAATGTAGGTATTACTGTACTAATTAGCTGGTTATTTCTTCCATCACATGCACATTGCAGTACCAGGGGAGTGTGTATATACAAGAGCTGGAAGTGTTTATACTTTTCATGTAAATATTATTGAGGCATTGATATGTTATTAATGTTACCCGTGTCTTTAAGTCGTAAGCAGAGCTGTCTGACACTGTAGCTTTCTCACTATTTCAAAGCATCACGTTTTTTGTGAACATTTAAACACTGCAACAGTGTCATGGTTTGTTTACAATCATCTGCTGTATGTTTTGTTGTGCTGCTATTAATTTATTAAAGAAAGTTTGTTAAAATGTTTCCCCGAGAAGTTCTTGGCTCTGCTGACAAGCTTGTATACTGCATTGAAAACTGAAGACCTTTCTATAGAAATGTGTTATTTTGTATTGTTATGTACATGGATCCATCTACATATGTGTATCTACAGTGGCTCTCAAAAGTATTCACCCCCCTTGGACTTTTCCACATTTTATTGTGTTACAACATGGAATCAAAATGGATTTAATTAGGAGTTTTTGCCACTGATCAACACAAAAAAGTCCATAATGTCAAAGTGAAAAATAAAATCTATAAATTGTTCTAAATTAATTACAAATATAAAACAAAAGATAATTGATTGCATGCGTATTTACCCCCTTTGCTATGACACACCTAAATGAGCTCTGATGCAACCAATTGTCTTTAGAAGTCACATAATTAGTTGAATGGAGTCTACCTGTGTGCAATTAAGGTGTTTCAAATGATTTCAGGTTAAATACACCTGTCTCTGGGAGGTCCCACAGTTGGTTAGTACATTTCCTAACAAAAACTACATCATGAAGACGAAGGAGCAAAGCAAATCCGGAATAAGGTTCTTCAAAAGCACCAATCAGGGGTAGGATATAAGAACATTTCCAAGGCATTGAATATCCCCCGGAGCACAGTAAAGTCCATTATTAAGAAATGGAGAGAATATGGCACAACTGTGAATCTGTCTAGAACAGGCCGTCCTCAAAAACGGAGTATCCGGGCGAGAAGGGCACTAGTCAGGGAGGCCACCAAGAGGTCTATGGCAACTCTAAAGGAGTTACAGTCTTCCATGGCTGAGCTGGGAGACACTGTGCATACGGCAATAATAGCCCGGGTGCTGAACAAAACTGGCCTTTATGGGAGAGTGGCAAAAAGAAAGCCATTGTTGAAAAAAACTCACATCAAATCTTGGCTAGAGTTTGCCAGAAGGCATGTGGGAGACTCTGAGACCAAGTGGAAGAAGATTCTATGGTCTGATGAGACCAAAATAGAGCTTTTTGGCCTCAACGCTAAGTGCTATGTTTGGCGCAAGCCTAACACCGCACATCATCCTGAGAACACCATCCCTACCGTGAAGCATGGTGGTGGCAGCATCATGCTCTGGGGATGCTTCTCTGCGTCAGGGCCTGGAAAACTCGTGAAGATAGAGGGCAAAATGGATGCAGCAAAGTACAGAGAAATCCTGGAGGAAAACCTGCTGAAGTCTGCAAGAGACCTGGGACTTGCGAGAAGATTCATCTTCCAGCAGGACAATGACCCCAAACATACAGCCAAAGCCACACTGGAGTGGCTTAAAAACAAAAAGGTCAATGTCCTGGAGTGGCCCAGTCAAAGCCCGGACCTCAATCCAATTGAGAATATGTGGAAAGAGTTGAAAATTGCTGTTCACCAAAGGTCCCCATCCAACTTGACGGAGCTTGAGCAATTTTGCAAAGAAGAATGGGCAAAAATTGCAATGTCCAGATGTGCAAAGCTGGTAGAGACTTATCCAAATAGACTCATGGCTGTAATTGCTGCCAAAGGTGCCTCTACCAAATATTGACTCAAGGGTGTGAATACCTATGCAATTAATTATTTTCTGTTTGTATTTGTAATTAATTTAGAACAATTTGTAGATTGTATTTTTCACTTTGACATTATGGACTTTTTTTGTGTTGATCAGTGGCAAAAACTCCTAATTATATCAATTTTGATTCCATATTGTAACACAATAAAATGTGGAAAAGTCCAAGGGGGTGAATACTTTTAAGAGCCACTGTATTTACTTACTGCTTAACTTGGAGTACACATTGAATTGAATATGTGGTTGCGATATCAGTATGTATTTGCAATATCAGGTTTCAACAGCAGGGGTCAGAAGAGATTTATGTAAGTTTCACTTTCCCTAAAGAAAAATTATAACTCTGATGTGCTGGGGTTGGAGGGAGACTTGAAAATACCTAGCATGTGCTAGTGGGCTGTACCTCACCTGACTGATTCATTTATTAAATGGATTCGGTGATACATAGCTGCATTTCTGCAAACGGTTCCCACTGATAAGTTGAAGGTGAGATACTCAGGATGTGAAATTGGGCAGAGGAAGCACTCAGCTGTAGTGCTGGTGATGGTGCTGGTGGATTGAGTTTGCAGAGGAAGCATCCAGCTGTGGTGCTGGTGATGATGCTGGTGGATTGAGTTTCCAGAGGAAGCATCCAGCTGTGGTGCTGGTGATGATGCTGGTGGATTGAGTTTGCAGAGGAAGCATCCAGCTGTGGTGCTGGTGATGATGCTGGTGGATTGAGTTTGCAGAGGAAGCATCCAGCTGTGGTGCTGGTGATGATGCTGGTGGATTGAGTTTGCAGAGGAAGCATCCAGCTGTGGTGCTGGTGATGATGCTGGTGGATTGAGTTTGCAGAGGAAGCACCCAGCTGTGGTGCTGGTGATGATGCTGGTGGATTGAGTTTGCAGAGGAAGCATTCAGCTGTGGTGCTGGTGATGATGCTGTTGGATTGAATTTGGTTATAAGCTAAAGGATGAGCTTCTATCTGTTGCTGATGTCTGAAAAAAATGACAGAAAGAGAGGACTGATCAAACAACAATGCAGTAAAAAAGATTATTCTACAAGCCCCATTCTTGCTACATTTATAGTGTAAATGCATATCCCTGGTGATAGGGATTGACTGATGAGCCTGCAGGTATGTATGTCAGAGTTGTATATATACTGTTGCCTATTTATTAATTATGATTAAAAAATATTTAGGACAAGAGAGCTCATGGTAATCTACTTTTTCTTGATACTGATAGCTCTAATTACCGTATTCCTTTGAATTTAAGACACCCTCGAATTTAAGACGTAGCCCAAATGACCCATCCTCAATTTGAGGAAAAAAATAACCACCAAAAAAGATGCATTTACAAAGTTACAACCTTGATTATGCATATAAGAGCTATTTAGGCAAAGGAATACTCAATTGTTTGCAATGACATGCTTCAATCCTGTCTATTAAGAATATTGGTAAAGCATATTGCATATTGGTAAATTTACATGCCTGTAACAACAACAAATCTCTCCTAGTCATCATCACTGAGTTGGAGGAGTCCTCTTTATTACTTGACATCTCCCAGACAAGGACTCCCGCTTCTCTGAAAATGGCTGCCTGTATGTCATCAGATCGGACAGTAACATTTTTGTTCGTCTTTTCTCGGGCATTCACGTCTTTTGTTGCTGATTTTAATCTGCGAATCACTGTACTCAAATTTAAGCTGCAGGCCATTTTTGAGAAGAAAAACTTAAATGTGTGTCTTAAATTCAAAGGAATATGGTATGAATTTGTATTAGGGCAGCTCTGATTATTCGCACCGATTAATCAACTAAAGAGTTGATCGTAGATTAATTTTTTTTAAATGTAATCGTCGTGCAGTTTAATTTTTGTATATAAAATAAAATCAACCAATAGAAGATCTACATTTTCTCTGAGGTGGGACATCAACAGTTGAAGGTCTTTAGTAGGTTTAACCAATGGGAGTCAAAGATATGCCCCTTGTTATACAGGTGTCCAATCATGAGTGAGTAGAGGCAGGACATAATTGGGAGTTTAACCAATGGGAAAGTCAAAGATCTGCCCTGGTTTTACAGCTGTCCAATCTATTAAACCGCTAAGGTTGTGGGACCCTGAGGGTGACAAGGAGTAGTCCTTGATTGCGTTATGCCCACCAGATTGAACAATTCGTGGATCAGCCTACTCTCAAAATCGCGACCTTGACAGAGTGCTTCTTTTTTGTAAATCTGTAATGTACGAAGTACTTTTCCCACAGCAACTTGGCTACTGTGAGGGCTTTTTGGTCTTTGGCCGGGTATGCTTGGGCATACAGAGCGAAATGTTCTGTTATGACCAAGACATTGCCCACACCCTTACTGTCTGGTTCGATTGTTAAAAAGTCCATGCATACCAAGTCAAGGGGCTTCTCACTGTTTAAATGTGACAACGGAGCAGCTTGCGTAGGCAAAGTCTTACGGGGAATGCATCTTTCACAATTCTTGGAGTGGCTCTCCACCTTCAATCTCATTCTAGGCCAATAGAATCTGTCCCTTACTAAGGATAACATTTTGTCAAATCCAAGATGTCCAAGGTCATCATTTAACCCTTTGCGGTCCTATGTCGGACCAGGGCCGACATTAATATTTTTCCTTCCCAGTCCGACATCATCAAAAAGGCGTCAATCACAGGTCCGTAATTGTTTTTTCTCTGGAAAAAGCCGAGAAAAGCTTTCAATGGCCGAGAGAAGCCGAGAGAAGCCGGAAAAAAATGGAGGTGGAACTGAGCAATACGCATAGTCCCATCACCACAGACATAACACCGACATAAACAAACAAAGTAGCTACTTCCGCATCCAGCGCTCAAAGAAAAATGCGGACATTTGCCAAGCTTTTTGAGATGTTATAGTAATTAAATAATGACTTGGATAGCATTATTGAGGAGTATGGTGATAAATCGAGTGATCAAGAGATGATTTATCATTATGCACGACTATGATATGTTATAAATACAGCAAACAAGGGGTGGAGCAGGGCTGGTGATGCAGTACTGAGTGTCATGTTGATATGCAGTGCCTTTTAAACAGTGTGTGAAAAATAAACAGCTTGTGTGAAAATAAATTAGACCTGACGCACCTGACAGGCGATTTCAAAATGATCTTCCGAAACTGGGCTGGTAATACCAATTGCTTTAACATAGGCTGGTCAGAATTCTGAGTAATCTGATACATGATACCTCATTCCAGCTTCAGGTGTTCTCATTCACGTAACAGTAAAGATATGTCAGGGTGTGGAACTGTTTTAGCTATGTTCAGATCTCTTTGTTCAAGGGCTCTCAGAACTGTTCCAATGCTAGGATCCTCTTGTTGTGCCTGCCGAATATCTTGCTGGCTGAGCCAAGGTAATTTGCTTACATCCAACCCGGTCAGGGAACAATAGGCTTCAGGAATAGCAGCCTCAGGTGCTCCCAATAGATCAATACAGTGGTTAGGGAGGGTGCTACGCCCTCTTCTGCTGTAAATAACAGACTGACACAAGGCTTTGACACCCGATTCAGCAATCTCTTCCCAGTTATCTTCAACATCCTGTGGTAAGTGACGCCTTCTGGACAATGCATCAGCATCTATATTTCTGCGGCCAGGTCAGCATGAAAGAATAAGTGGAGAGAGCAGCTAACCACCGATGTCCTGTGGCATCCAGTTTAGCCGATGTCAGCACATAGGTCAGTGGATTGTTGAGTCTGTAATAATGCCTGCATTCTGTAGTTCTTGCAAGTGTCTGTGAACATTCTCGAAGTATGCAGGTGGTCTGGACCTTTCTCGAAAGGTTCTCTCATCATGCAGTCTAATCTCATGTTCCACGTGATACTGCTGATGCAGGCTGCATCTCAGGACACACTATCACTCCATCAGTCTGTGTGTCACCCTGCCCCTGGGTGTATTCTGGTTTATTGTATATAGTGTGGGTTATGTAGCATGGGCGATTTAAAATGTATGTTGGTATGTGGGCACGGGGATGTCACAATTAATTCATGTGCAGACTGTGCCAGGGCCAGATTGAATGATTAGCAATTGAGTCCTGGCACAGCTGTATTTAAGAGTCATGCATTTCTCACTCGGGGTTAGTGTGTTCTGAGGTGGAATGAGAGATCAAAATAACAAATGCTACCTGTGCAGGTTGTACACCAGCACGATACTTGTGTGTTCCATGTCTGTTTTGTTTGTTTATTTTGGCCACTGTGCCGTTTTGTTTGTAGCAGTGTTTTTTGTTTATAGTCCAGTCTATTTGTTCATTTGTCCAGTCTATAGACACATGCTGACAGTTTTTCCCCCTCCACCTGAAGGGTGTAAATCAGTGCTTTTCTCAGTGCTGCCACAGGCGTGGGCCATTGCAGCTAAGTATTCCAGTAAGGTTGCAGATGCGTGGGTGTCTCTTAGGAACCTGATTGTATCAGCAGCAGGTCCCCTCAGGCTTTCCACCACCCTTTCTTGATGTTGTGTGGATTTTTGCCTTTGTATTTCCCTGACCTTGTAGCTCTTCAGCTTGACACGTGGCCCGAAATACACCCATGTCGGAGTGACTGGCTTTTCATAACACAGAGTGCAGCTGTGACCTCGGGACAGATGATAAAACCTTTGTTTAGAACATAAGAACATAAGAAAGTTTACAAACGAGAGGAGGCCATTCGGCCCATCTTGCTCGATTGGTTGTTAGTAACTTATTGATCCCAGAATCTCATCAAGCAGCTTCTTGAAGATCCCAGCTTCAACAACATTATTGGGGAGTTGGTTCCAGACCCTCACAATTCTTTGTGTAAAAAAGTGCCTCCTATTTTCTGTTCTGAATGCCCCTTTATCTAATCTCCATTTGTGACCCCTGGTCCTTGTTTCTTTTTCCAGGTCAAAGAAGTCCCCTGGGTTGACATTGTCTATACCTTTTTAGGATTTTGAATGTTTGAATCAGATCACCGCGTAGTCTTCTTTGTTCAAGACTGAATAGATTCAATTCTTTTAGCCTGTCTGCATACAACATGCCTTTTAATCCCGAGATAATTCTGGTTGCTCTTCTTTGCACTCTTTCTAGAGCAGCAATATCCTTTTTGTAACGAGGTGACCAGAACTGAACACAATATTCTAGGTGAGGTCTTACTAATGCATTGTAGAGTTTTAACATTACTTCAATTGATTTAAATTCAACACTTCTCACAATATATCCAAGCATCTTGTTAGCCTTTTTTATATCTTCCCCACATTGTCTAGATGAAGACATTTCTGAGTCAACATAAACTCCTAGGGCTTTTTCATAGTTCCCTTCTTCAATTTCACTATCTCCCATGTGATATTTATAATGCACATTTTTATTGCCCGCATGCAATACTTTACACTTTTCTCTATTAAATTTCATTTGCCATGTGTCTGCCCAATTCTGAATGCCGTCTAGATCATTTTGAATGACCTTTGCTGCTGCAACAGTGTTTGCCACTCCTCCTATTTTTGTGTCGTCTGCAAATTTAACAAGTTTGCTTACTATACCAGACTCTAAATCATTAATGTAGATTAGGAATAGCAGAGGACCTAATACTGATCCCTGTGGTACACCACTGGTTACCTCACTCCATTTTGAGGTTTCTCCTCTAATCAGTACTTTCTGTTTTCTACCTGTTAACCACTCCCTAATCCATGTGCATGCATTTCCTTGATTCCCTACTGCGTTCAGTTTGAGAATTAATCTTTTATGCGGGACTTTGTCAAAAGCTTTCTGGAAATCTAAATAAACCATGTCGTATGCTTTGCAGTTATCCATTTTCAATGTTGCATCCTCAAAAAAGCCTTTGTACAAACTATAATCAAACCAATTAAAACTGGTTCTAAAACCACTTACTTTTGTTAAAAGTGACATGCTATAACTTTCGGTACGTGTCACAGAACGCATAATAACACACTATTGGAACAAGTAGGCTTTTTCTGATAACCACACACCTTGGGTGGGGCAGTGTACACATTGTTCCAGTTAAAATAGAACAAGCGCTTATTGTTTCATCAGCCTTTGTTCCTTCATTATACAACCCGTAACTTATGCTTTCCATTTAAAAGATGAAGGAAGTGAGAAATCAGAAATCTGTCTGTAAACATTGTGTAAACATTGTGTTTAATGTAAACTTTGAATCAATGCAGGGTTAATAAGCTCTTAAAATTAAGCTGTTCATAGCTGGTGCACATCAGCAGTTTGCAATCACCAGCCTTGTCGTTCGACCTTTTGATGCGTGGGTATAGCACCTTGCTGCCTGTGAGAATTGAGCAAAACTCATAATACTGTTCTTAAATGTAATTTCTTGTTATCTGGGTTTCTGCTGACATTGGTAAAGTGACAAAGAAATGCCAATGTGCTTTTAATGCGCTGTGTCTCACACCATGCATCATGCTAGGGAAATAAGACCACATTTGGTCAAGGAAATTACGTAAACTAGCTGTAAATCTGTGCTGTACAAAGTAATTTCTTTGGTCGGGTCAGCTCAGCTCAGAAACTAACATCTACACTGGTGGCGGCTCTGTGACATGCCGGCTCAGAAAAAAAAACAACATCTCTGATGCCATGAAAGCTCAGCTTGACTCAGAAGTAAATAACATCTACACTGATGCCAGCTCAGAACACCATCCACTGAGACTTGTGTGTGAGATCACTGATGACCTTCACCTTTGATTTGTTTTGTTCCTGCTTGCATTTTGATTCCTGAATAAACTATTTTTGATTAACTTTACCTGAAGGAGATTAATTATTTTTAAGAAGAAATCAAACCTCTTACATATTGGTGAGCCTAGCCACGAAACGTTGACCCCCCGACCAGAAAACACCTTTGGGCAGGACAACTGGACATTTGAAGAAAATCCCTTTTCTGAGGCCAGGTTGACTTGGTGAGTATACAAAAGATTACAGTAGTTTATCAAGCAGAAACAACCTAGATGTATGTGCCAAAAGAGGAAACATTAGGGTTACATTTATGGTTAGGAACAGACTTTACAGCAGGGAGTTTGTATTCTAGATAAATGTGTTTGCAGACTGTCTCTAAACATTACAGCAGAGGGTTAACTGTCTGTGTGCCAGACATGAGTATTTTATTTTACGGTGACTGTGTGATTTATGGGAGATTGTGCACCTCTTGGCATAAATAAACATTGGTGTTTTCCCTTGTTTTTTGCTGCCTGGTTTGTAAGTCACAATAAGGGGCATTAGGATAAGCCCCTAACGTAACTGTCTACATCAGGTGGCACGGATAAGGGATAATCAGACGATAAGCCCCAGTTAAGCCCAATTCAGGCACATTTAAAAGTGTAAATTAAATGTGCCATAAATACACAGACCAGTTGATAAGACAGAGTGAAAGGATTACAAGTTCTGTCTGTTCACAGTACATTGGTAAAGACAAGGCAAAGCCAAACAAGGAACAAAAGAACTGTTTGAACATTTTTGTAACTTGGACTAGAGGCAAGAGTGTGGCCACGCTTTTGCATTGAATCAGGGTTGCAAAGGTGAAAGACTTTATTAAGGGATACATAGAAAAACATGGTAACTATTGTGAACTCATGTTTGGAGATTTGGCTAAAGAAATGGAGCCAGAAAAGAAACTGGCAAAATTGTTTGAATTTGACCCACACATGAAAAAGAAGAACAAGAAGGAAATATTGGCTTTTACTTTTCGTGAGAGAAATGTACAAGAAAACACACTGAATGAGACAACACAGTTGCAGTTGACAGCAGTGTGTGTTGCAAAAGAGAAGGAAATAGAACAGACAAAAAGAGATGCTACATGCATGTTTGAGTGCCAAAATGTTTTCACTATTAATCGTTGCCCTGTCTGCATTGAAGTGATTACAGCTTTCCTTCAGAGGAGAAGAGTGCACATTACACCATGAAAATATAGAGTATAATTTTCGTAAATGTAATTCTGTTTAAAACAATTTAAGGAAAACGTAAATGTGTTATTGAAGTGTACTGATAATTCTGTAATGATTAAGTGAAGCCAGACATGGTTATTTTGTTTTGATTGCATGAATTGGTAGTATGCTTTAAATTACAAATTGGTAATACTAATTTGAACAGTAATGAATGCACTTTTATATTGCAAAAGGGGTTCTTTTAGTGGTTCAATTTGGCTACCGTTAAAGTACATATACATTTATTAACAAAAACATTAATAAAACACTTGCCAGTTACTTTGCAATAATGTCAAGTACACTACTGTGATAGGGAAGAAAAAAAAGATTTGTTATCATTGCTGAGACATTTGATTGCCAAGAGTATGTTGAAAAGAGAATTAAAGAAAAGCAAATGAATGTGAGGAATTGAGAAAGAAAGTTTAAAGGTAGGACAAAGATTTGCCAGTGTTGGGCAGCCGTAACAAAGAAGCCTCTTGAGGGTTTGATGTTAAGTTGTTAGAAAGGGTTATGGAAGGGAGAATGGTTATTTAAGAGCAAATTAATTAAGCACAGGGAGCCATCAGGGCTGCTGATAAAAAAAAAAAGAAAAGAGAACAAGTGTGTATCTCACACAGTGCAAGGTAACACATAGTGGAAGCTACACACACCACAAACTTACAGCTCCTAAACCTATTTCCCTCACTCTTGACACACACACACATTTTCTTTGTCTTACTGGACTATTTCTAGAATAGATGCTGACTTATTTTGATCTGTTAAATTGCATACTGGTAGTAACTGCAGCTGAGATGAGGAGTTGTTTTTTCTGTTTTAAGTTTTTTTTTTTTTCTCTTGGGTGAAAGAAAGCCTGTCTTGATTTCAGTGAGTTGGATTTAGATGCAAAACATTTTTGAATACATTTATGGGTACCACCTAGTGGTTGCAAACAAATATTTTATATTTTGTCCTCCAGCAAGGGGGGGCTACAAAAATATACTGGTAATTTTAAATTGGATTAATATACTGGCCATTTTAAATTGGATTAATATGTTCACAATTAAAAACAGCACAGCTGCTATAACAGCAAAGGTAATGGGGTATTTCTTATCAGTAGAGATTGATAAAGGTACACACTTTGTAGCAAGGGTACATAGGGAATTGGTAAAACTATTGGGTATACAACACTTGTTACACACTGCCACCTGGTGGTGACTCTTATTAATCATAAAGAAAATAAACAGATAGTGAGTTTTCTTTTTCAAGCATGGGTGATGTGCTCAAAGATGGCTGTTTGTGGTTAAGAAAAAAGAACTCACACTTCCTCAACAGCGATCTTGCGAATTAATAGCCTATATGGTTTACTCAGATCATTGAGTTAAGCAGTGAGTGTTCTTTTTCTGGTAAAAACCACAACATGAGAATAGGCATTCCCAGGTGAGAAACGAAAAGTCAAGGATGACCCCATTGTGGTCCAAGTGAAGTCAGATGTTATCAAAAAATTATTACTGCACTTGATTTCTTGCAGGCTGATTCTGATGGCGATTCAACCAACGGGACAAGGGGGGAATCAAGCTGGCAACCGGGGGAGGAACGTGCAGCTGACCATAGAACAGGACTACTGTCAATCGCACTTCAATGCCTGAAGTGCGATTATATTGTCACCTAATCTGGACATTTTTTTAAACCATGTGGAATTTGAATGATTTACTGTAGCATTGAAAATGTCTAAAATGAATGTGGAGAAGGTTGAAAAGGGGGGGGGGGGTATAGTAACATAAAACCTATGGGATATAATAAGCTTTATATTAACATAGTTTTAAAAAAAATAGATTACTAATGATAAGAATTAAACCTCATCTTATGTTTAATTGTTTTCTTTGTGCACAAGGATAAAACACACAATGTTTCTGGATGATCAGGAAATAATTTGGATCCCACTTAAAATAGAAGTAATTGGAGAGGATGATTATGCATTAAATATGATTTTGGCACATCTACCTGACATTGAGTATATTCAGGGAAGGAGTATGTATCTCCATTCTCACACTGATGGCCATTCTCATTATGTTCTATTACCAAAAGTGTCACATTAAACAGAAGGGTGAGAATATCGGCTATCGAAGATAATTACTTTAGGTAGACTGGGTAGAATGTAGGTGATGGGAGCCCAGGACAGGTAAGATTGGGACCTGACAACAAGGTAAGGCCCACAACATTACTGTGCTTGGTACGCCAAAAAGAAAAAAACTGGAAAGGAAGTACGACCATGCTTTACACAGTGTTGCAGAACAGGTACTGCCTGGTTTATATTTTAAGCAGTACGACAGAATAATTGTGAATGGTGAGATAATTCACTCTGAACAATATGGCAAACTAAAAAAGAGGAACAGTTTCATAGTTTCTCTCAGAGATGGGAACTTTTTCAAAATTGAGACATTTGCTGTTGTCAATCTTGGGAATGGAGAGAAATGTTATGCAATTGGAAGGTACATGACTGTAATCCAAAACAGTTTCTGCAATGACTTTGAGACATATAAAACGCATCCTTTCCAAATTTGGATACCTTGTTGCTGTAGAAAGCTGTGCAATTCAAAGAAAATGTGTACATGTGCAACTTCCTAGAGAAAGCCTTAGTTATGTTTGTGAAATGTCCAATAATGTTGAGTGCTGCAAATAAACAGATTTTATTCCAAAGAAGGCAGATGCAGTAAAACATCAGAATTTGATACTTTTACCGGGAGTAAATCAAAACTTATCCGCTAATCAAGTATAAACCTGTAGTTAATACCGTTGTCAGTTCTCATAAAATGCCACTCTCTTCTACTTGTAAAAACATTAAATTCTGATTTGGTTTTGGCCATCAACGGGTAGGTCAGTTTTTTTCTTGATCGGTTTAATTGTTTAATAAGCTGGATAATTAAAATCTATCTAGACCCCCAAATATTTTATAGACAATTTTTGTCTTGAATGAACGGAACACTGTATAAAATACCTTGAGAAAACAATTGTGTAAATAATAATATAAATTACATAATTAGGAACAGACTTGAGACCAGACATTGCTGCCCTTCAGGAACGGAGCTCAGTTACTCAGTACAATGTCTGGAAAGCTCATGAGTGGTTTGCTTGACTTGGTTTCTACAGTATTCCAGTGTAAAAATTGGCTTTTGCAAGAAAATATTAGGCTGGTATCTGCTTGTTGAAGGCGTTGCAATCTTAACCAGTCAGAGCATTAGTGAGGAACAGCTTTACCACTGTGAACAGTTTTTTTTTTCATTTTGTAGTCCTGACTGAAAAGCTGTATGGTACAGAGCATGTAGGTTACAATGTTCTTTAAGTTATACAATGGACATTTGCTTGACATGATTTAAGGCACTAAGGGGGTTCCCAGGTCTTCACCCAGTTGCGGATTGAAAGGTGTCTATAAAACCTGGTGTAGAACATATATGAATTATATAAAGTATATATTTGTAAATATGTTTGATACATGTAGAATGTATAGAATACATGTAGAATGTATGCTTGTAAAGCTATGTATTCTTGCTTCTTGCTTTATCTGTTTAATGACAATTGAAAATGAAAAGTAGTCAAATGATACCTAATATGATATGGAAAAGATTTTTTTAGCAAACAATAAAAAATAAAGTGTTAACCTTGGTTATCAGTTCTTTTTGCAGTGTTATGTTTGAAACGTGCAATATTCAATACCGTTGTATCATATTGCTTGCATCCCAAGTGCTAGGAGAATAATAAAGGTTTTAACACCTTATCAAAACAATATCAAAAACAATATCAAAATACTCAAAAGTAGAAATGCATGTTATGAAGTATTTCATATTAGTTGCACTCGTATTTGTGGCAGAATATTTCAGTATTTAATATAAAAAGCATCCACAATGGATTTAAAATATGATTTATGCCAGTTTAGAAAACATTGCAAGTTATGTGAGAAATGTATTTTTAACAATATATGGCAAAATACATTTAAGATATTTTCATAACATATATTTCTAATATATGCAAAATACATTATGAAAAAACTTTATTTGAAAATAATAGAAAAATATATATTTTTAAATCGGTGAGCCATGTATTTTTTATATGTTGAAAATATGTTGCAAGTTCAAAAATGTATTATTCATATATAAAAATTCTTTCACATATATATTTTATATATTAAACATATATTCCGTATGGGGCAGAGTGATGAACACAGAATTGAATTACAACCTCGGATGAGTCAACAAAATCAGTGCAAAAAAATGTATTTTCTGCATGTAGATGAGTAAGTCCATGCGTTGTCTTAAAAACTTAGTAAGCTGTTGAACTGGGAAGCGCTAGCCCTTGCCCTATTGACCGAGGTGCAATTCTGGATAGCTTGAAGCTATGCAAGCTCTGAACTGCACAGGGAAAAATCAATGAAGGCAATTATCTCATACATACAAGAAACTTGTACATACAAGAAACTATCCCATAAGGTTCAGGTCTTCTGTATGAAGTAATCAGAAACGTTCCAAAACATTTTGGAGTTATCTTTTCTGTTGGCAGTAAAACCCAGCTTATGACGAAAATCAAGAAGACAAGTAAGGCGTGTGCTTTATTCAAACACTTAGATAAAGGTTGTATAGCCAAATCTAAAATCTCAATCTTAGATCCTAATTGCAGATTACCAAAACCATCATTGTTGTTTTCTAGGTCAAAGCAAACCATATTGAAGCAGGTTCAAACTGGATCTACAAATGATGACGGCATTGTTACTATGCACTGACTGCTTTTCAAAACTTGTGTGGATCATTGCTTCATATTCTATCTCGCTGTGATAATGACTTCCCTCAAAACCCCTTCCAGTGCTAATGCTACACAAGTGTTCTTCATCATTAGCATGCCGGCAATTGCATTAGAACACTGTCACGATGTACGAGGTTTCTTTGACAACAGTAGAGAAGCTGAAAGCTTTAATCAGTTCACACATCAGGAAATGGTTGGGAGTTCCACGCTGCCTCAGCAGAGTGGGACTTTATGGTAAAGGAATACTGCAGCTACCTGTCTCCGCTCTAACCGAGGAGTTTAAGTGCGCCAAGGTCCGACTGGAAATGACATTAGTAGAGTCACGCGACAAATGCGTAAGGGAGGCAGCACCTTTGTTGAAAACTGGAAGAAAGTGGGTGGCAAAGAAAGCTGTGGAGGATGCAAAGGCTGCCCTTCAAATTGGTGATATCATGGGGCAAGTTCAGCATGGAAGAGGGGGTCTTGGTCTCAGTTCAGCTCCTCCTACATGGCACAAGGCAGCCCCAGCGCAACGGAGGAAGCTTGTAGTCAACGAGGTGCAAAAGCAGGAGGAGAGGATGAGGTGTATAAAGGCCATTTCCCAGGGCAAGCAGGGAGAATGGATGAGATGGGAGAGTGTGGAACAACGCAAGATTGGCTGGCAAGACCTATGGTCAATGGAACAGAGCAGGATCAGTTTCCTTATAAGGTCAACATATGATGTTCTCCCATCACCACAGAACCTAAACCTCTGGGTAGGAGAGGATCCCTCATGTCCTTTGTGTTCATCACCTGCAACATTAAGGCACATTTTGACAGGATGTAAGGTGGCTCTTAGCCAAGGACGGTTTACTTGCGCCATGACCAGGTGCTGCGATGTTTGGCCTTAGCATTGGAAGACAAGCGTAACATGACCAATAAGTTGCCATCTGTTCCATCAAAACAGTACACACAAAAGACAACATTCCTCCCCCAGGAGAGCAACCACCAAGAAAAGGTGTTAAAACCAATCCTCGCCAGGACAACTGGAAGCTGCTAGAGACTGGAAAATGCTGGCGGATGTTGGTCAACGGCTTATTTTTCCACCTGAGATTGCCACCACAAACCTTCGACCAGATATTGTCTTGTGGTCTGGATCAGCACGCCTTGTTCACCTGGTGGAGTTAACAGTGCCATGGGAGGATGCTGTAGATGAGGCGTATGAGAGGAAGAAACTGCGGTATGCTCAACTAGCCACTGAAGCGGAACAGCGAGGATGGAGAGTCTGGGTTTACCCAGTGGAAGTGGGATGTCGAGGATTTGTGGCACACTCTACAACCCGGTTTCTCAGAGATGTCGGATTCAATGGCCAAGAGTTGCGTCGCACAGTGAAGAACTTATCTGAAGCAGCAGAGAGGAGCAGCAACTGGCTGTGGTTGAGACGGAAAGATTCTGGCTGGGGATCTCAAGCACAATAGAAAGGAAAAAAAGGCTGATATACAGGTAAGTAAGCTGGGCTGAGTTGAGTGGGGGACGGAGGGGGTGAAGCTGGGACGCCAGAATCACCGTCGAGCCCTCTTGAGGTGTCGTGGGCTAGTCGGCGAAACACCGAGGATGGAAGGTGCCCACTTGAAGACCCCAGAGATGTACCCTACTTAGCTCAATCCAGACGGTTGTCATGCTGATGCGCTGGGGAGACCGCACTATGGTTGATCCCCGAGCCAGCATCGCAGCCGTTGTGTGTGCTGATGCGCTAGGGAGGCAAAATAAGCTGATCCCTGGAGCCAGCATTACACTTCAGCCATCAACACCAGACAGAAGGATATCTACATCATCATATGGAAGGAAGCGCAAATGGATGGAGACACATATGGATCACATTAGTTTACTGTGAAGCTACGTCTTAGTTGGTGCTTATCTTGGCGAGAGCCAAGTTCAAATCAGCATGAAGTTTTAACATCTACTCTCATGTAATGGAAATCACAGTGTGTTTACTCATTGACTGTTAGATTATTAATGGAAGTTCATTGCTTTTGAAATGGCAATACATTTCTGATGCACCTAGAAGGCGCGAATGTACTGTTGTTGGATTTACTGTATTGATGTGCACATTGGCTTTCTTCAAAACTCCAGGCAATGTGGATTTCCTATTGTAATATATGAGCCTGCAGCGCTTTTCCTCCAGGCAATGTGGATTTCCTATTGTAATATATGAGCCTGCAGCGCTTTTCCTCCAGACAATGTGGATTTCCTATTGTAATATATGAGCCTGCAGCGCTTTTCCTCCAGACAATGTGGATTTCCTACTGTAATATATGAGCCTGCAGTGCTTTTCCTCCAGGCAGTGTGGATTTCCTATTGTAATATATGAGCCTGCAGCGCTTTTCCTCCAGGCAATGTGGATTTCCTATTGTAATATATGAGTCTGCAGCGCTTTTCCTCCAGACAATGTGGATTTCCTATTGTAATATATGAGTCTGCAGTGCTTTTCCTCCAGGCAGTGTGGATCTCCTATTGGCCCGGTGTTGATGGCTGAAGTGTAATGCTGTCTCCAGGGATCAATCTAAGTGCTGCCTCTCTAGTGCCTCAGTGTGGCAACCGTCTGGAATGGGCTGGGTGGGGCACTTCGCAGGTGTCATCAGATGGGCACCTCCCGTCTTCGGTGTTTCGTCGACTAACCCATGACACCTCAAGAAGGCTTGACAGTGGCGTTTTCCATCATTTTGCAGAAGACTGAGGGCCTCTTGACTTTCTTCAGCCCTCCGCTGCCTCCTCAATCACCAGCTGCCGTCTAGACTTTCCTGGAATCGTAGTTATTCGTTACAATCTGTCTCCTACTCCAAACCTCTCACACCCATACACTTAGATGGTATCCCCGAACTCATCCAGCTTCCTTTTTCTGCTGTTCCACTTAAAGAGTAAGTAGCGGTGTTCTGAAAAATATAATTTTACACATACCCACGTGTTACTACAACTCTTTAAATTACGTACATGTCATGTTTCTTTTCATTGTTAACGTCCTGAAAACATTTTACACTTATAACTTTAAAGTCTATTTCAAAGCTGTGGCAAAGTGGTTTGTAGTGCACAGGTGCAGTGGTGATATGGTGCACAGGAATGATAGACACAAGACAGTTCACGGTGAAAAAGCAGCTCTTTATTTGCTGACAAATAATAATACCTGGCTCTACACAACAATGTGTATCACTCAGGCAAATCACGGGGTTCAATCCCGAAATAATAATACAAGACCCACACAAACACAACACGGTCCCAAGTCTAGAGTGAGTGCTCTTAGTGAAAGTGGTGATTTACAGGTCTATTCATGTACAATGGTGAAGTGGAGTCCGGGTTTAATTGTTGACAGTTTAACTACAGCTCCCGGAGGTTAGCCTCCTATAATGACAAGCACAGGCAGTTAGCAACAAACAAAACACTTAACACTTACAATACGATTATCACAGTCTGTTTCCTTTCTCGGTCATTCTCACAACCACATCAAAGGAACAGATTACATCATCACATCCCCAATTATACCCTTAGTCACGCACCCTGCGATAGCTAGTTCAATCACGTCTTCTCCAATCCATGACTGACACATCGCATACTGCTTTAGGGCAATGACTTCGGGCATTGTGACTCCCGGATGGCTGGTTTCTGACTGACCCTGGAATGAACAGCCAGACCGACCAGTACGAGACACTCTGTTCCTGTTTAACAGCACCCTCACAGATCGAGAGGGAGATTGTTGACAAGGATTCATTCGCGCTCTGTCACAAAAGCTCTTTTCAAAATGTCCGCTCTGGTGCACGGGGTTTTGAGATCAGTCCTCTAAATCCGAGGTTGGTGTTGGGTGAACTTCCCGAGGGACAGGGAGTTAGTTTTGGGATAGTAAATCCCACCCAGTATAGCAGACAGGTGTGGAAGCGGGACCTCCATTTGTTAGCAGAGCAACTGAAGCAGTCTTCACTGCACCTTTTGCTTATAGTTTTTGTACAGTGTTCTTACTTTGCCTTTTGTACGTCCGGCCGTATGTTCCACATGAGCCACCATTGCTGGAAGGGTCACGTGCTTGCAGGGTGGGTCAATCCCAAACTTCCAGTCTCAGTCTCCTGTCAATCAAGCAGCGAACACACATCCACATCCTCATCATTATACAATTCCCCTGTTACAGCAAGATTTGTGATGAATAAATAGCACTTTATGTAAACAATAACATGCACCTTATTACTGTATGATATGTACAGTGAGATATACTGCTCTATTGAAAGCATGCAGAGATGAATGGAGGGGTGTACTGCTCTGTTGAAAGCATGCAGAGATTAAATGAACGGAGGGGTGTACTGCTCTGTTGAAAGCATGCAGAGATGAACGGAGGGGTGTACTGCTCTGTTGAAAGCATGCAGAGATGAACGGAGGGGTGTACTGCTCTGTTGAAAGCATGCAGAGATGAACGGAGGGGTGTACTGCTCTATTGAAAGCATGCAGAGATGAACGGAGGGGTGTGCTGCTCTGTTGAAAGTATGCAGAGATGAATGGAGGGGTGTACTGCTCTATTGAAAGTATGCAGAGATGAACGGAGGGGTGTACTGCTCTGTTGAAAGCATGTAGAGATGAACGGAGGGGTGTACTGCTCTGTTGAAAGCATGCAGAGATGAACGGAGGGCTGTTTAAAGCATGCAGAGATGAACGGAGGGGTGTGCTGCTCTGTTGAAAGCATGCAGAGATGAACGGAGGGCTGTTTAAAGCATGCAGAGATGAACGGAGGGGTGTGCTGCTCTGTTGAAAGCATGCAGAGATGAACAGCGGGGTGTGCTGCTCTGTTGAAAGCATGCAGAGATGAACGGAGGGGTGTACTGCTCTGTTGAAAGCATGCAGAGATGAACGGAGGGCTGTTTAAAGCATGCAGAGATGAATGGCGAGGTGTGGTGCTCTGTTGAAAGCATGCAGAGACGAACGGAGGGGTGTACTGCTCTATTGAAAGCATGCAGAGATGAACGGAGGGGTGTGCTGCTCTGTTGAAAGCATGCAGAGATGAACGGAGGGGTGTGCTGCTCTGTTGAAAGCATGCAGAGATGAACGGAGGGGTGTGCTGCTCTGTTGAAAGCATGCAGAGATGAACGGTGAGGTGTGGTGCTCTGTTGAAAGCATGCAGAGATGAACGGAGGGCTGTTTAAAGCATGCAGAGATGAACGGAGGGGTGTGCTGCTCTGTTGAAAGCATGCAGAGATGAACGGAGGGGTGTACTGCTCTGTTGAAAGCATGCAGAGATGAACGGAGGGGTGTACTGCTCTGTTGAAAGCATGCAGAGATGAACGGAGGGGTGTACTGCTCTGCTGAAAGCATGCAGAGATGAACGGTGAGGTGTGGTGCTCTGTTGAAAGCATGCAGAGATGAACGGAGGGGTGTACTGCTTTGTTGAAAGCATGCAGAGATGAACGGTGGGGTGTGGTGCTCTGTTGAAAGCATGCAGAGATGAACGGAGGGCTGTTTAAAGCATGCAGAGATGAACCGCGAGGTGTACTGCATACTGACAGATCAGACTGAAAGAAACCCCACAGACTTACGCAGGAACGCATATTACTGCAAGTGCTCTGACTTGACGTACCTGTGTGTGTCCTGGAGTTGAAGTCGTTAAGGTTCCTTCCTCTCCTAGGCTGGTTCCTCTGACTAGGCTCACCAGGACCATTGGTTTCATCACAAGCTAGTTCTTATTGGAAGTATTATTGTCTATAACAGGGGTGCTGATATCCTGTGAACTGTGGTGTGCATCCTGTTGCTGTATTTCACTCCTCTGACTTGACTGGCTTCGTAAGAAGTACTGATCAATGCGAGGCCCCTCCTCTTCTCCCTCAAGCATCTTTTTCTCCCTTGATGATTCTTCAGACCCCTGACCATTGTCCCCTTGGTCCAGCCACAGGTACAAACCTGGAGTGCCACATCTAGTCCCAGGGCTCTCACTGCAGATCTTGAGCTGCACAATTGGATTGTCTGTTATGAAGTAGTATTCGTTCTCGTGTCCATTTCCCTTCCTAAGTTGTAACCATGTGATTCAAACTGCAGTCATCTACGGCCCTCGTTGACTTGAGGGGTATTTTCCTTCTTACTGTCTTAGAAGCCTCAAGCGGGTGTCTCCAGCATCTTGTTCAATCTGAAGCTGCAGAGCTGGACACTGCTAGCTAGGGAGGCTAACCCTAACCAGCCCCAATGGGGTCTATCTCCTCCTGTCAGCTAACTCTCCAAGCTGTCACATGGTCTTTCCTTTGTTGCCAGCTGCACTATTCACACCAGCCACTGGATGTATTCCAGAGCTTCCTGATTTTCAAACTCGACAACACTCAAACTCGACAATACTTTTAAAACACTCAGGCCCAGATTTATAAAAGGATTGTGCATGTTTTACCACCGTAAAACAGGCGCTGAGGGTTCTGAATTCTTTGATGAGATTTACAAAACAAATGCAATGGCATAAACACGCAATTAAGACATGATTTGCGGGGGCAATGTCTCTGTGCGCTTTAGCCCTTGATGCATATGTAATTCTGTATATGCATATGTAATTCTGGGGCATTTCTGAACGAAACTGCTAAAATTGGGAGGGGATTGCGTGATTATTTTAAGAACTCTGAAAAGCAGGCGTTAATTTGCCGCAGTCAGACATTAGACTATATAAAAGGCAAGGTGATGTGGGAGACTTGTCTGCAGCAAGAAGGAGACATTGTTTTCCAGGACAAAGAAACTTTTAATAACATTTGCAAAGAGCTCATTTTTTAACCCTTCTGATCAAATCAGTTTGTAAATTACGGTTTATAATACCGGCACCATATTGTTTTGCAAACTCCAATTTTCAATACATGTTTCACAGCTTACATGACAAAACAGAAAGTCTGCAAATAGAGACTATAGAATCCATGTAAAAAAGGTTCTTAGAAGCACCTGAAAGGGTCTCCACAGTGGCAAAGCAAGGTTCTAACGAGAGCCTTTACTTCTTCGAGTGTAGGCATTATTAAAAGAACGGTGGAGGAGATTAAGAAAAGATGGAACGATATTCCGAGGCACACGAAAGAAAAAGTCTCAAATACAATGAGGGCTCATCCTCCACCATTATTTTAGTAATGCCTACTGAATGTATTTTTTGTAATATGGCATTCTGGTATTTAACAATACTGGTTCAGGCGGTAAAAAAAAAAAAAAAAGACAGAGGGACAGATGATGCAGTTAGTTTGTAGCTAGAGCTTTTCGACCATATATACCATACAGGTATGCTTTAAAATCATACAGAGTAAGAAATACAGACAAACATAAGAAATAGGGGAGTTGTGACTGCATAAGACTTTAAGAAGATATAAATCATAGTTAAATTGAAGACTGTTCGTATGCAGCTGTATTGTTGCTGAACATATTGCTGTACAACAATGGAAGGATTATCCACCAGTTTGACTGCCATGGATGTAAGTAAATAAAACTTATTGCTTCTGAAGTTTGAAAAGTCTGTATGCCTGGAATTACTCTATGCGAAATAAGAAGTTGAACTAAAATGTGAAGCACAGTAACTGGATGATGCGTCGTCATGTATAAGCAACCTAGACTACAAACTCTGAAGTGGTACATTTGTTTATTAAGAAGCCACCACACATTCCATATTGTATTCATTTGTACTGCTGATGTATTTCGAGCTTGTAACACATCTTCATGTGTTACAAGTACTGCTTGTACCAAAATCTCCAGTTCCATATTGGTAAATTTCAGTGTTCGCTTCTGAGCATCCTTATCACTATGGCTAGTACCAGGCTGAGCTCTTTGTGTGCCATTCATTTTCTTTTGGAATGTGTAGCCTACACACGCAGGGTTGACCCAAACCCGCTATTTCTTGTGAGAGTTGTGTAATTCTCCACCGCTAATTGCGGTGAGGGGTATTTAAATTGGTTGATTGCGGAATCACCTGCTTCACCTCATTAGTCTTATAAAATAGGTCGTTATTTTGACGCCGAGTGCGGCCGTACTGAAAATCACATTACGTGGTTTTGTGCGGTGGGTTTTTCCCCCTTTATAAATTTGGGCCTCAGTGAGGAAGTTAATTGACATTGATTGGTAATCAATTGTAAAGGCCATTGAAGGACAGCTTTTCTTGTTTTGAAATCAACACATTAATGAATTGATTTGTATAATACCTGCGGACAAATACTTCTTAAAGGTATTACTGTATAGATGTCATACGTACAGTAGGTGTAGATTGAAATTTCCTATTAAATGAGTGTGCACCTTTGCCAGTAAAACTGTGGGTGTTTTCCAATTTATTGCATCATCGAAAAACACGACATGGCAAGCATCCATGACCTGATGCTATCGCTATTAATTAAACACGGAATTGTTTATAATGATGTCACTATGGTAGATCTGTTTTTAATGATATTGTCAAGATACATGAATTGGATGGAAAGTGTCAATCAGACTAACCCTGCTGTACAATGGGGATGTAAAAAGGAATTGGCAACAGTAATGATTGTCTATGGACATCATCTCTTCACAATTGATTCATTTATGTGTTCTTGGAACTGCAGTCATTTCCTGTCTAGATGTGTTAATATACCATCATGTTTTAATACAGTTTCTTAGGAATCGATAACAATAAGGTGTGGAACCACTCAACAAATACAAAACTGATTATAACACATTGCTGCTTTGCAGATTTGTTTGGCACAGCTTATTTCATTACTAAGGAATGAACGAACCTTAAGGTATAGAGTCCTATTTTGAATTGCTTGGGAAAGAGTGAAAGTCTATTAAAAAACTGAAAAAGAAAGCAAAACTTAAGATGCTCTGGTTTCTGATCCCATGTATGTGTAACAGAGTTAAAAATTACATTAAAAATAAATAAATAAATAAATAAATAAATAAATAAATAAAGAGTTTCACCAAAATTAGTCTAGTATTTTATTATTTTAGTAAATAATTTGCTATAAAAAAATAAATAAATACATAAAAATAAAAAAACTTTTTGGGCGACTGATGGTTTGGGCATGGCTTCATGATGTAATTTCCTGTCTTCAGCAGAAGCACTTTTGTTATTGCTGGAGGAAGGTGTTTCAGCCTTGTCTCTGTAAACAAGGTATCTTTCTACACAAAATATCATTAATCGCTTAGTACATACAACTGAAAAGTGAGCGTAAGACGTTTCTGCATGTAAAACAGAACTCTTTACCGGTTGTTGTTATACGATATTATGCTATATGCTATGCGGTTTTATTGTTGGTACCACGTTGTAGTATTACACCAGATAGCTGCGCGACCGCCATTTTACACTGCTTACTACTGCTAGAGACAGTATTGATTTCTAATAACATCAGTATGTTTCATTTTCTTGTATAGGAGAAACATGCTCAGACTGGAAGTTGCCTAATCTTATGTTTTATTTGGTATATTTTGTCAGGTATGTTATTGTTTTTCTGAATGTTTTCAATTTTATTTTTAATATGAGGTCTTTGTAACTCTGAAACTGGGAGGAAGGGAAATGTAAAGCATGATACAATGGAAGTTATCTGTGTAAGAAATTATAATATTATGTTCTTGGAGTGTTAAAAAAAAAAAAAAAAGAAAATGCTAATCCATAAGAATATAATGGTTGAGCATAAATGTATTTAGAGCTGATGTTATTTTGCTAAGTTGAAACTATACGATCACCATGTTAACATGTATGGGAATGCTCGTATGTAATATTATGCATTGCTTGTAAATTGTGTTAAGGTCCTCAGGAGAAGCACTTTTGTTATTGCTGGAGGAGAAACATGCTCAGACTGGAAGTTGCCTAATCTTATGTTTTATTTGGTATATTTTGTCAGATGCTCCAAATAAGAATAAAACCAAGCAAGCATTAGCAGCTCTTCTGGCGTGCAGAGTCGTCTTTTGGTGCTGACCAGGGCTACATAACCGAAAGGGTTACACTGGTGCCGTGACCCGGATTTCATGAGATCAGCTTGAAGCAGATCTCCGGGAGGGAACAACGCTGAGATCAAGCTGCTGTTTAGGGTTTTGGTCAGGTACCATAGGACAGCATAGCCAGCTCAAGGACTCAATTGATTGTATTGAAAAACATTTTTCTGTATATACTGTTTTTGTTGTTATTCCTTTTTTTTCTGTGTTGATATGGCTCATAAGTCAGATTTTAGTTGTAACCTTTCAGATTTTCACGATCTTCAATATGGTAGGGGAAGGGGTGTATCATATGATAGAACCAAACTCACTAGTGGTTATCGGAGTCAGAGTGTGGGTGCTTCACCCTCTTTTTCTGCAAGTGTTAGGAGTGCAGGGGTAGAACAGAACCCAGTTAGCTCTCCTATAGGGCGGTATGTGCAGGGGGAGACTCACACCTCTACTCCCAGTGTTAATAGTGACACCTTACAGCAATTGAGTGACATGATTGGACAGATAGGTTTCCAAATTGGTGACTCTATTGCTTCTAGGATTCTTGCGAATAGGGCTATTGGGATTGGTAGTGGGGATGTTGATGGCACTAGCTCAGATGACAGAACTTCACAATTGCATGAACATAGCTTTCCCCAGGTCAATGTGCAAGTTAAGTCTGACAGGGAGCCACCAATTTTCAGAGGGGATGATACAGATAAATACAATGTGCAGGAATGGGTGGAACTGATGAGAGCGTATGTCAAAAAACAGAAATGCTGTGCTTCTGAACAGACTGAGGAAGTAATGAGTAGGTTGATGGGAAAAGCTAGAGATGTTGTTAAGATAGGTCTGAGAAGTGACCCTTCCCTAAGTTCCACTCAAACACCTGAGGTGGTTTACAGCATGCTTTTGCAATATTTTAGCGATACACCCTCTTGCTTACCACTGGCAGATTTCTATTCGACATTGCCAAAAACATAAGGAGAATCCTGTTGACTACTGGACTAGAATCAATAAGGCAGCTGATTTGGCTGATGAGGGTCTTCGTAGGCAGGGGAGAAAGATGGACAATATTGGTGAAGAGCTGGCTAGGATGTTCGTTAGGTACTGCCCAGACTCTGACCTTGCTTTTGCTTTCAAAAGCAAACCTATATATGAGTGGACTACAAAGGAAATCGAGGGAAGGATTGATGAATATCAGAGGGAACAAAGGTCTTCCAAGAAAGTAGTCACTCCTCAACAGCACAAGAGCCACAATGCTGTGTTGCTTAACAATGAGACTCACCCTGACCTGAACTGTCATCCTGATCCAGAGGTGTGTAATAATAAACAACCGTTTCCCACAGAGCCATTTTTGGTCCATGCTCCCCAGCTCTCCAATGAACGCATTTTGAATCGCATGATGGGCATGCTTGAGCAAGTTTTAGATAAAGTCCAAAAAAAGACACCAGCTCCTTATGGTGGTAGGTCACGACGTGGTCCTTTGGCCGAACAAGCTTGTAAGGTCTGTCGAGATACTTACGCTACTATTGAGATGTTGTACCAGGAGGCAAGGGTCTCATCTGCAGTACGTGAGAGAGTTGTCTTTCAGAACACACAAGTGATAGGAGGTAGTGATAGTCTGTTTTATACTACTGTTATAGTTGGTAACTTGGTCACATTGGGTGCCATGTTGGATAGTGGATCTATGGCTTGTACGCTGAGTGAGGTGGCTGAGCAAAAGCTCCTTGGAGCTGGGGCTCTCAATGGGAGTAGCCGGTTAGACACTGATGTTGTACTAGTAGGGTGTGGTGGTAACCGTGTACAACCAAAGGGAGCTTTCAATGTTGAGATGGAAGTTTATGGTTGCAGGCTGGTTGTACCAACTCTAGTTGTACAAGGACAACAGGATGAGTTAATACTGGGCACCAATGTCATAAAGTACAAACTCCGTCGATTCAAGCAGCACAAGAAATATTGGAAAGCACTATGTACACCTAGTCCTGGTAATTGCTCAGAGTCTGACCAATTTTTGTCTCTACTAGCCGGTCTGAATCGCTGGACAGGTAGCAGTGTTCCTGATAAGGTTGGCATGGTAAGATGCAATAGAGCTGTTACTCTTCAGCCAGGCTGTGAATACCTTGTGTGGGGCAAACTGCCAAAGAATTCGGTCATGTCACCTGGTAGTACCGTAATTGCTGAACCTACCTCGTCTCGCTCTGCTCCTAGAGATATATTAGTGGCCAGGATAGTTACACCTTTATGGGGGGATCGGTGGGTTCCGCTGAAGCTGCTTAACTTATCTAACAACCCTGTTACTTTGAGACGTAATGCTAAGGTTGCTGATGTTTTCACCTGTCTGGCTCTTGAGGACATGGAGGCTGAGGGTCCAGGTTTGGACAGGGATAACCTTGTCAGCTGTCACCAGGAGGCCATGCGTGACCCCACTACAGAGAGATATCAGACAACCAGTGCTGCCGACATTAGGTTGAAGTTGAAGCTGATTGGCCTAAATGATCTGGACATTGACTCCTGTGATGTTTCAGAGCAGTGGAGACAACGGCTGGCTGACCTGATTGTGAGATATGAGGACATTTTCTCAAGACATCAGCTTGACTGTGGTGAGGCCAGGGGCTTTGTCCATCGGATTCGCCTTACTGACGAGAGGCCTTTCCGATTACCTTACCGTCGAGTGCCACCAGCTCAGTACCAGAAGCTCCGACAGGTTGTTAGTGAGATGGAAGAGAAGGAGATCATTAGGAAATCGACCAGTGAATATGCTTCACCCCTTGTGCTCGTCTGGAAAAAGAATGGGGATCTCCGTATATGTACCGACTTCAGGTGGCTGAATAGAAGGACGTTGAAGGATGCTCACCCTCTGCCTCACCAGGCTGATTGTTTGGCTGCGCTGGGAGGTAATGCATTCTTTAGCACCATGGATCTCACCTCAGGGTTCTACAACATGCCTTTACATGAGGATGACAAAAAATACTCTGCCTTTACTACAGCAATGGGACTTTATGAGTACAACTGCCTGCCTCAAGGGCTTTGCAACAGCCCAGCCAGTTTTATGCGTATGATCACTAGCATCTTTGGGGATCAAAATTTTCTAAGCCTCTTATGTTACTTGGATGATCTGCTGGTTTTTGCACCAACTGAGAAATTGGCTTTGGACCGTTTGGAGGTTGTTTTTAACAGATTCAGAATGCACAACTTAAAGCTAGCTCCTAAAAAGTGCTGGTTTCTGATGAGGTCTGTAAAGTTTCTCGGTCACATAATCGATCAGAATGGAGTTGCCACTGACCCAAGTAAAGTTGACAGCATTTCACAGATGAGAACTGTAGACCTTATGGAACCAGATGGTGTTACCCCCTCTCAAAAGCAGATAAGATCCTTCCTTGGAATGGTTAATTTTTACCAACACTTTGTGGATGGTTACTCAGCTATAGCTAAGCCATTGTTTGCGTTGTTGGCAGGCCAGAAGAGGAAATGTAGGGGAGGTAAACATATCAAACACACTCAGTCATTTAGGAAGTTGAATGCTGATGATTGGACACCCGCACACCAACTAGCTTTTGAGAAATTACAACAGGCTCTGGTGAACTGTGTTGCTCTGGCCCATCTAGACTTCAAAAGTCCTTTCATACTGTCGACTGATGCATCCTTGGATGGTTTGGGTGCTGTACTTTCGCAAGTCCAGGAGGGTGAAAGCATAGCTAGACCTATTGCGTTCGCAAGCAAGTCACTTTCACAGGCACAAAGAAAGTACCCAGCTCACCGTCTAGAGTTTTTGGCCTTGAAGTGGTCTGTGTGCGATAAGTTTAGCCACTGGCTTAAGGGGCATGTTTTTACAGTATGGACAGACAACAATCCGCTTACTCACATCATGACAAAGCCCAAACTAGATGCTTGTGAGCAGAGGTGGGTGGCTAAGTTGGCTTCCTATGACTTTGATATTAAGTATATTCCAGGTCCAAAGAATGTGATTGCTGACGCGTTGAGCCGTGAACCCTTTGTTAAGGGAAGTGTTGGTCGCAGACTCCTTCTTGAACCTTATGTGGAACTGCTTGGGGAAGCTAACCCAGTTTCAAAAGACTCTGTCCAAGATGTCTTCAGGTGGTCTAATAGTCCCCTGGAAGAACTCAGAGTTGAAGCCAGGCAAGTTGTGTGTAGGTCTGCATGCGCTGGAAATCGGTCATTCTCAAAGGATGAAGTGTCAGCCGTTCTTGAGACGCATACTGAGTGGGAGTCTGCTATGAGAGCACGCACCATGGGGGTTGTGCAGCATCTTCCCCAGCTGGTGCCACCTGGACAAGATGCCTTGCCGGCATATTCTGAAGAGGAGCTGCAAGACGCGCAGCTTGGGGACAGAATACTCTCAAGAGTGTTGACCTATGTGGAGAGGGGACGTAGGCCGTCCAGGAGAGAAAGAGTTAAGGAACCACTACTGGTCCTCAGATATCTGAAACACTGGGAAAAGCTCACCTCTAGTAATGGGATTCTTTATAGAGTGTTGAAAGATACCGTGACTAAGAAGAAGCGTTATCAGTTTGTGGTACCCGACTGATTCAAAGCTGAAGTTCTAAAGGGCATTCATGACAATGCGAGTCATCAGGGCCAATTCAGGAGTCTAAGTCTGGCAAGGCAAAGATTTTTCTGGCCTCACATAGACAGAGATGTGAAAGATTATGTGCGGCATTGTCAGCGCTGTGTGGTCAGCAAGGCTACTGATCCTGAAGGCAGGGCACCTCTTGAAAGTATTAAGACATATGTGCCTCTATTATGCATGTGACTAAGCATACAGTTTGGAATGCAGAACCCAAGCGGCTTAAAGCCTGTAGTGCAGTCAACAAGTACGCTTTATTTGAAAATCAATTTGGTCTCAGAGGCAGATTGATTTTTTTTTTATAGTATAGAGAATTGATGCTTTAATAATCCATAATAATCCAAAATACAAATGTTCTCAGTTGCTGTATATAGAATAAAGGGGTGTTGGAGTCACGTGGTATGCCTTGCAACAAAAGGACATAGCAAGATCAGCTCATTCCCTTTTCTTGTTTTTTTTTCTTCTTTTTCTTACTGCAAGTATTAATTATTTGAACATTTAAACAATGGCATCTAAAGGACAAAACAGCAAGGAGTCTAAACAAAAGATTCATCAAAATTCTGCGAAAAACGACTGATCTCTCAATCCCCAGCACAGTCTCCCGAGAAGCCGCCATCTTCGATCATTGACAATGAACTGAAAACGTTCTTATTTGACACACTTCAACACTTTAAGGAAGAAATTAAACAACAAATGCAGAGCGACATGAAAGGGTTTGTGGACGAAATAAGAAATGGATTGAAAGAAGTAAAAACAGAAGTACACATCCTCTCAATGAAAGGTATAGAACACGAGCAACGGATGAAAGAGATTGAAAGTAAACTAGTACAGTGCACTGGTACAACTGGTAAACTCCAAAACATCTAAAAAAAAATAAATGACTTGGATAACGTAACAGGAGAAATAATATTCGTATTTTTGGCCTTCGAGAGGGAATTGAGGGAGAGCGGCCGGTGAAATTTTTTATCAAATGGTTACCCGAATTTCTTTGTCTTAAATTTACTTGCCTTTTGAGATTGAGAGAGCACATTGTACCCTTAATCCCCAGCCTGCGCTCGGAGACAAACCAAGAACTGTAGTGATCAAGATCCTACGGTTTCAGCAAAAGCAGGCCGTGATGCGAGCTGCTGCTACCTGGAGAAAAGAGGGCCTGATGACATGGAAGAATGAAAGGATCTCCATCTACAGCGATCTCTCCTGTGACCTGATTTAACAGCACAAGAAATTCAACGAAGTGAGAAAGGCTTTGAATGAATGGGGCATAAAACATTTATTCCCAGCAAATCTGGTGTTTACCTGGAAGGGAAAAAAAGAACTGCATGCAGATCCTCGCAAGGCAATGAAGGTACTCGGTGGGCAGGATATATGTAGCACTGAGGAACAAATGAACATTTGAAATGTTAACATACAGATCTGAGAGGTTTGAGTTGTCAATTTATTTAATTTCTTTCCCAAATGATGGACAGTTTACTGAAGGCAAAGTGAGGCTACACGCTGAAGAAGAGGAATGAGAAGGGTTAAGAAGAAAGGAAGGGCGAAGGAGAGGGAAATAAAGACAACGCATTGGTACGGGTTTTTTTTTCCAGATGCCATATAAAACAGAGACTTTTTTTAAGTTTACCATATAGTATATAGGCTACTATCTGTTATGTTTATATTGAGAAATTATGGCTACAGCTACCTTGGACTGTGGATAATAAGGCTAATAACAAGTTAAGAATTAGAGAGAAGGGAAAGGGATAGTGAATTAGAACATTAGATAAGAGGTCACATTTTTTTGAAGCTGCAGCTACACATGGACCTGACGATAGAGGGGGGAGGGGGGGAGGAGGGAGTGATGGACGGGACAGGGAATTACGGGGGTTATTGTTCTTGATATTTAAAGCGTTTTGTTCACTCTGCGCTCTAGCAGACAATTTCTGTGGTTCACAAAGTAAACAGTCAAACGTGTTTGGGGAAATAGGAAGTCTTTTTTAAGCGAGCTGCCTTTACGGCTATTTTTGTTTTCTGCTTTTATGATTGGCATGAAAGACTGTTTGTTATGTTAAGATATGGTAAAAATAACTTACTGTATACTAACTGCTCAAATCTATTAGTTATTAATATATACAACAGGTAGTTCAAAAGTGACATTAGTATCCTGGAATGTTAAAGGCATACATAACCAAATTAAAAGAAAGAGGATATTAAACTGTCTCAGAAAGCTGGATTGTGACATTGCAATGTTTCAAGAAGCCCACTTGGTTGAGAGGGAGGCAAACACACTTAAACAAACAGTCTTGGGTGGGAGAGGTATACTCTCCTTGTTTCTCTTCCAAAGCAATTTTGAATAAGACAGATATACAGCATAATGTTATTAGCTTTTATTCTGATCCAGAAGGCCGCGTTATACTTTTGCATGTTAAATTTGGTGAGAAGGAATTTTTACTGTGCACTATATATGGTCAAAATGTTGATTGCCCTGAATTCTTTCTAAAATACATGAAACATTTTTTTGCTCCATTGCTACATTTTCACACCTATCATTGGTACTCAGGGGGGGACCTAAACCAAACAATAGATCCTATTCTGGATCGCTCTAGTACAAAGCACATTCACTGTACCAAAGCACAGACAGCTCTTTTGAGTTTGATGGAAGATTTAGCATTAACTGACATATGGAAAACATTACATCCAAGGGATAGAGAGTATACTTTCTATTCTCCTGTGCATAACACATACTCTAGACTGGACTACTTTTTACTGTCTAAAACCCTTTCTAACAGAATAAGCTGTGAAATAGATAATATTATTATTTCAGACCATGCCTCAGTAAAACTCCAAATAAATATAGATGTAACCACACACAGGAATCTTAGGTGGAGGTTTGATCCAATGATTTGGATTTTAAAACACTTATTGACAAAGACATTAAGGAATATATGGAAGTAAATGAAAAATCAGTTGTATATTACTTTATGGGATTCTCTTAAGGCTTTTATAAGAGGCAGAGTTATTTGGTATGCTGCAGGGAAAAAAAATAGAAAAACTAAAAATGGAAAAACAACTAGAAAAAGAAATGAAAAGACTAGAAACTCTACATGCTGCTTCAGAGACACAAGACAACAGATTACAGTGGCTCTCAAAAGTATTCACCCCCCTTGGACTTTTCCACATTTTATTGTGTTACAATGGAATCAAAATTGATTTAATTAGGAGTTTTTGCCACTGATCAACACAAAAAGTCTCTACCAGCTTTGCACATCTGGACACTGCAATTTTTGCCCATTCTTCTTTGCAAAATTGTTCAAGCTCCGTCAAGTTGGATGGGGACCTTTAGTGAACAGCAATTTTCAACTCTTTCCACATATTCTCAATTGGATTGAGGTCCGGGCTTTGACTGGGCCATTCCAGGACATTGACCTTTTTGTTTTTAAGCCACTCCAGTGTGGCTTTGCCTGGAGAGACAGCTGACTGGAGGAAAGAGACCCCATTGGGGCTGGCAAGGGTTAGCTACCCTTGTCGGCAGTATCCAGCTCTGTGTTTACAGGATGCTGGAGACACCCGCCCAAGGCTTCAAAGAAATTAAACAGAAAAATACCCCTAGAGTCTGCGAGAGCGGGGGCGGAAGATGACTCAACGTTGGACAACACGGTTAAGGACTTAGGAACGGAAACGGATATGAGTATGGAGAGTACTTCAAAAAAGACTAGTTCAAGATTTGCAGTTAGCAAAGACATGGAACTCCAGGTTTGTGTCTGCGGCTGGAGCAAGGCGACAACAGTCAGGGGTTTGAAGATTCATCAAGGGAGAATGAAATGCTTGAGGGAGAAGGGACAAGGGTCTCGCATTGATCAGTACTTCTTACGAAGTCAGTCAAGTCAGTCGAATGAAATCCAGCGACAGGAAGCAAACCACAGTTCGCAGGATATCAGCACCCCTGTCATAGATGTGAGGAGGACTTGCATGGACACAGTTAGTGATGAACCTAATGATCCTTGTGAACCCGGGCAGACAAACCAGCGTAAGAGAGAAAAAGAACCTCAATGGGCACAAGCCTGGAGTTAAATGGCCAAGAGCTTGTGAGAAAACTGCATGGGACACAGTAAACACAGATCTCTGCTTTGCATTGGAAAGGTTGAGTGGAACAGTTGAAAAGAAACTGGATAAATTTGGGGACATCATCTACGCATATGGAAGCGAGAGGTTTGGAGTTGAAAAAGGAAGGAAAAAGTACAAACTATTCCTGGAAAGTCTAGACGGCAGCAGGAGATTGAACGCTTAGTTAGAGAAAGGAGACAGCTGAGGAAGCAATGGAGAAGAGCAGAAGAAAGTCAGAAGGAGGGACTCAATCTCTTACAAAGGGTCATAAAACATAAGCTTGCAACATTGTGCAGAGCTGAGCGCCTACGGAAACGCTACAAAAGAAGGAGCGTCGAGAACTAACTTTTATAAAGACCCATTCAAATTTGTAAAGAAGTTATTCACCAGTGAGAAGAATGGCACACTAAAAGCATCTAAGTTTGAGTTGGAGAGATATTTGGAGGAAACGCATACAGATTCAAAAAGGCAGGAGCCTATGTCAATTCCTTCAGACATCCCACCTATCAATCCACCAGAATACCAAATGGAGGACTGTGCACCTAAGTGGAAAGAAGTAGAGCAAGCTGTGAAAAAAGCAAGGGCTTCATCATCTCCAGGGCCTAATGGAGTTCCGTACAGAGTGTACAAGAGTGCTTCAGGAGTTCTACGAATCCTGTGGAAACTGATGAAAGTAGCATGGGAAAAACAGGTTGTACCAAGAGCATGGCGCCGAGCAGGTGGAGTCTTTATACCTAAAGAAAAAGATTCTAGCAGCATCAGTCAGTTTCGCCCTATTTCCCTATTAAACGTAGAAGGCAAGATTTTCTTCAGCATTATTGCTCAGAGATTGTCAACTTACCTATTAAAGAACTGCTTCATTGACACTTCAATACAAAAGCGGGCATTCCAGGTTTCCCAGGATGCTTAGAACACATCAATGTGATCTGGCAATAAATTCAATCAGCTAAAAAGGAGAGGAAGGAGCTCCATGTGACATTCCTGGATTTGGCTAATGCATATGGTTCAGTGCCACATGAACTTCTTTGGGCAGCATTTGATTTTTTCAGTGTACCAATGACAATAACAAATCTAGTCAAAGCCTACTTTGGAGATTTGCAATTTAGTTTTTCAACTTCAGAATTCAGCACTACATGGCAATGCCTAGAAGTTGGAATAATGGCAGGATGCACCATTTCTCCACTGGCTTTTACCATGGCAATGGAAGTAATCATTAGGGCATCAAAATGGGTAGTGGGAGGAGAGCTTGGCTTCTGGAATACGACTACCACCAATTCGAGCATACATGGATGACATGACAACCATGACTACAACAGTAGCCTGCACTAATCGGTTATTGGGCAAATTAACCAATAACATTGAATGGGCACGAATGCAATTCAAGCCCACTAAATCAAGGAGCATCTCTATAATTAAAGGTAAAGTAGTAGATAAAACGTTCTTCATTAATGGTGAGGCAATACCAACAGTGTCTGAGAAGCCAGTGAAGAGCCTTGGGAGATGGTACGACGGGATCTAAAGGACACAGTTCGTGTGGGAGAAGTTAGACAACAAGCTGTGGAAGGGTTGAAGAGCATAGACAGCAGCGCTTTACCAGGCAAACTAAAACTCTGGTGCTTTCAGTTTGGCCTACTGCCAAGGTTGCTGTGGCCACTGACTGTGTACGAGGTTTCTTTGACAACAGTAGAGAAGCTGGAAGCTTTAATCAGTTCACACATCAGGAAATGGTTGGGAGTTCCACGCTGCCTCAGCAGAGTGGGACTTTATGGTAAAGGAATACTGCAGCTACCTGTCTCCGCTCTAACCGAGGAGTTTAAGTGCGCAAGGTCTGACTGGAAATGACATTAGTAGAGTCACGCGACAAATGCGTAAGGGAGGCAGCACCTGTGTTGAAAACTGGAAGAAAGTGGGTGGCAAAGAAAGCTGTGGAGGATGCAAAGGCTGCCCTTCGAATTGGTGATATCATGGGGCAAGTTCAGCATGGAAGAGGGGTCTTGGTCTCAGTTCAGCTCCTCCTACATGGCACAAGGCAGCCCCAGCGCAACGGAGGAAGCTTGTAATCAACGAGGTGCAAAAGCAGGAGGAGAGGATGAGGTGTATAAAGGCCATTTCCCAGGGCAAGCAGGGAGAATGGATGAGATGGGAGAGTGTGGAACAACGCAAGATTGGCTGGCAAGACCTATGGTCAATGGAACAGAGCAGGGTCAGTTTCCTTATAAGGTCAACATATGATGTTCTCCCATCACCACAGAACCTAAACCTCTGGGTAGGAGAGGATCCCTCATGTCCTTTGTGTTCATCACCTGCAACATTAAGGCACATTTTGACAGGATGTAAGGTGGCTCTTAGCCAAGGACGGTTTACTTGGCGCCATGACCAGGTGCTGCGATGTTTGGCCTTAGCATTGGAAGACAAGCGTAACATGACCAATAAGTTGCCACCTGTTCCATCAAAACATTACACACAAAGACAACATTCCTCCGCCCAGGAGAGCAACCACCAAGAAAAGGTGTTAAAAGCAATCCTCGCCCAGGACAACTGGAAGCTGCTAGAGACTGGAAAATGCTGGCGGATGTTGGTCAACGGCTTATTTTTCCACCTGAGATTGCCACCACAAACCTTCGACCAGATATTGTCTTGTGGTCTGGATCAGCACGCCTTGTTCACCTGGTGGAGTTAACAGTGCCATGGGAGGATGCTGTAGATGAGGCGTATGAGAGGAAGAAACTGCGGTATGCTCAACTAGCCACTGAAGCGGAACAGCGAGGATGGAGAGTCTGGGTTTACCCAGTGGAAGTGGGATGTCGAGGATTTGTGGCACACTCTACAACCCGGTTTCTCAGAGATGTCGGATTCAATGGCCAAGAGTTGCGTCGCACAGTGAAGAACTTATCTGAAGCAGCAGAGAGGAGCAGCAACTGGCTGTGGTTGAGACGGAAAGATTCTGGCTGGGGATCTCAAGCACAATAGAAAGAAAGAAAGGCTGATATACAGGTAAGTAAGCTGGGCTGAGTTGAGTGGGGACGGAGGGGGTGATGCTGGGACGCCAGAATCACCGTCGAGCCCTCTTGAGGTGTCGTGGGCTAGTCGACGAAACACCGAGGATGGAAGGTGCCCACTTGAAGACCCCAGAGATGTACCCTACTTAGCTCAATCCAGGCGGTTGTCATGCTGATGCGCTGGGGAGACCGCACTATGGTTGATCCCCGAGCCAGCATCGCAGCCGTTGTGTGTGCTGATGCGCTAGGGAGGCAAAATAAGCTGATCCCTGGAGCCAGCATTACACTTCAGCCATCAACACCAGACAGAAGGATATCTACATCATCATATGGAAGGAAGCGCAAATGGATGGAGACACATATGGATCACATTAGTTTACTGTCAAGCTCCGTCTTAGTTGGTGCTTATCTTGGCGAGAGCCAAGTTCAAATCAGCATGAAGTTTTAACATCTACTCTCATGTAATGGAAATCTTGGGTTCATTGTCCTGCTGGAAGATGAATCTTCTCCCAAGTCCCAGGTCTCTTGCAGACTTCAGCAGGTTTTCCTCCAGGATTTCTCTGTACTTTGTTGCATCCATTTTGCCCTCTGTCTTCACGAGCTTTCCAGGCCCTGACGCAGGGATGGTGTTCTCAGGATGATATGTGGTGTTAGGCTTGCGCCAAACATAGCGCTTAGCGTTGAGGCCAAAAAGCTCTATTTTGGTCTCATCAGGCCATAGAATCTTCTTCTACTTGGTCTCAGAGTCTCCCACATGCCTTCTGGCAAACTCTAGCCGAGACAATGGCTTTCTTTTTGCCACTCTGTCACGAATTCCGCGTGTTCAGATTCCGTTACGTACTCTTTTGAATTGCTCAGCACACACTCTTGTCTCAGGGGAGACGTTAGGAGGACAGAGATGTTATTACTCCTAGTGGGATATAGTTCGTGCTCTGGACCCGCAGTATATTCAGATGACTAATATAGTACTCAAGAAATTGACAGACTCATGTATTTAAAGTTTTTACGAATCAGAGTATGATCAGTACTCTTCGGTTTATTAAGGGTTAGATATTGGATAGCGCAGCTACAGGCTACGTCGTATCCCCAGCTGACAGACACACTGGGCAGTCCAGCGTCTTAACAGATATCACCGTTAACACTTTAATACATGTATATACATGTTAATCAAGGCCGACAAGCTGGCCAAGAACATGTCACCTAAAGTACCCAATGGTCTATTTCAGCACATTCAACAAAACACTCTCTCAACTCTAAAACATAGCGTAAGTCCCTTATAGCAATACATGCAATACATGTGAGGTAAAATAATAATTGATAAATGCTTACCCTAAAAGGATATGACTGTCTCCACCAGGCAAATCAGACTGAGTTCAATCAGCTCTACTGTATTTTGGTTTGCAGAAGATGGACCACCTTACCCTGTCTCGGATGAGTGTGGTACTCCATTGTAATTACTTAGGAGTTATATAGGTTTTTCGTCTCATTGGAATACATGGGACACCTCAATTAAATCCAGTCATTAATCTGTTGAGACAGCTCCTATCCCTTTTACAAATAATAGTTTGCAAAAGATCCGGACTAACTTTTCAGAATTAATAAGTGTCATGAACTCAATAAATTCAAGACTTCATATTTGTCTAACTCCAAACTTTATGATCTCACTCTTTGCTTTCCTCCGAGCCCCTCCTTTATCTAAAAAGTTAAGTGAACCAAGGTTCCCAGGATCTTGGTTTACTATATAATATAAAAACACTACTGTTTTATATGTGATTGCAAAACACTATTTTTATATGTGTTAAATATAAGAGATGTTCTTAATATGTGACATGTGACATCTTCTAATTGATTATATTTTGCTAAATTAAAGGTATGTGTTTCTTTTAACCTCATGTTGTTTCATCATTTTGTTAATGAGTCAGTTTTAATTCCATATACCATTGTCTAACAGAGTATTTGACAAAAGATTGTCTCATACAACATTCAAGTCAATTAGTTTCACTAAGTTTGAGTGATAATAGTTTTCATTACAACTTTTCTTTTATCACTTAAAAGATACACTAACCAGGCTCTGATCTGTAATTGACTCTTGAGTATATGCTATTGTCAATAATTTCCACAGTCTCTTGCTTTCTCCAAAGCCAGAGTCTGTGCAAACACTTTTTATATCTATGACCCATCAATGTCTGTTGAGCCATAATTTTTGCATATTATTTCAAGATATATTCTTGGCTGTGCTAGGTCACTAACTCCATAAACCTTAAGTTCCAAATCTGTAAGATTTGCAACTTTTACTGGCGTGAAATGCAAGAAGACCCTCTCCTCCTTTTACACGCCATCTGATAAGGAGAGAGGCTCCCCTTGTAATGCAGCAGTTTCACAGAACCCCATTATAATGACTTCATCTACCATCATTAGACAACAGTATAGTGGATTAATAACAAAGTACATTATAGTATATTATTACAAACTTAACACAAAAACATAACACAACACCTTTTATATCCTATAATTCAGTGGATATCATAATGTCTAGAAGTCTTATTGTTCAATAAAAGAAGAAAGAAACTGTACTACTTTCCTATTTAATTAAATCGAATGCTGCTCCAGGTTTTAATCTTCTTATCAATACAGTAAAGTTATGAACAAGCAATAATACTTGTCAGTTTTAAATAATATGTTTTCTTATTATAGCAAATACTTAAAACATATTATTAATCTTATGAAATCAAATAATTATTTTTAGTTTCAAATATCATGCTGTCTAAAAAGGAGTTGATCATTTATTTTATTAATTTATAATACCTTCATGTCTAATTTCTAGTTTTTACTAATATGAACTATAGACAGTGTAAATTATCACTAAACCTTTTAACTCTAAATGTGGCATTTCAAAATAAACTTTTAATTAATTTACTTCAGTTTAACAGTTGCTCCTAGAATTTGTAATATCACGTTATTTCTTTAGTGAATCCCTCTTAAGATTTAAATCCAAATACAGGCCAGTATAAATGCATTCAACTTTTATATATTTTATAATGACTGAACTAGGCTTGACCCTGTCCTTTGTTCATACAAAAATCCATTAACCAAAAACAGGTTTTTACCCTACGACCATGGCTGTTAGATTAATTCATAGGTTGTAAAGAATCTCTTTCTTATCTTGTCTTTAGAAACATAAATTTGTAGGTGTGATTAAGTTCACTTTTTAGCCGGAATGGTGCTTTTTATCAAGCGTCATACTTTGTCAAGATAAGATATACTGTAGCAATTCCCATGCTACATAATGTGGGTGTAAGTCTCACCCACCTGTCCCTTTAATTAGGGTCAGTAGCCTGGCCAGGTTAAAACTTCATTTCCCATAGTTCCTTGCAACTACCCTCTGTTCATCCTCTCTCCCCATTGGCTCATTCAGATTTCCACTCCTCCAATCTCAGAGCTCCTTGTAAGCCAATACCTGTTTAAAGAAGGCTGGCTAGGCCAGGAGACTGACTCCCTTTCTCAGAGGAATCCATTAGACAACAGCATTTTCTCTACTTAAATTTCAGTGAATCCATTACCATCATTAGATAATTCCAGTGCATCCATTCATTTTCTTTTGTTGCTGCGCTTTGTCTAAACTGCTCTTTTTGTTTTCACTGTTACTTGTTTAAGTTTAGCTGTTTTTCTAGGTCTGTTTAGTGTTTGTTGTTTTATGTGTGACAGCCTCCATTTTTTCCTGATCCTCCTGATTTTTTCCAAACAACTGTTCACCATTCAACTCAACACTACTGGACAGTCTCAACAATTTCAACGTACTCAATGTTTTCAACCTTCTACAATCACCATCATTTCGGGACACTTTGCTGGACTGCCTTATTTGTGGGTGAGATCATTTCTTTTTGTTTGGATTTTTTCTACTTTAATTTGATACTTTGTTTCCTGTATTTTTTCTGTTACTTTGTTATTTTGTTACTTTGTATGGATTTCAATTACCCTGCTATTACTGGACTTGTTGGGCCTACCTGTCATTCTCCCACCATTGCCACAGAGACTGTTAAATGTAATTGTTTCCACAAGACACTGTTTTCATCTATCTATTTATTTATCTTTTGTCTATCTGTGTGGGTTGTGTTTGTGAGTGTGGGTTTATTGGAGACCCTCCGACACCATTCATTTCTACTTTGTGAAACTGTTTAGCCTTCTGTTTGTCCCTACATACTTATCTGTACCATCTTACTTCTTATCTGTTACCTGCAATTATTTGAATTCCTGTCTTATCATTATTCATTTAATTCAGTTGTTCATTTTTTCATTTGTTGACATTATTGTTCAGAATAATAAACTGGTTGTTCGTGAAATTGACACCTCTGACGTCCCTGCTTTTGCTGTCTGTCACTCTTGCTGACTTATTTAACTATAGGAATAGGGCCAGTAGTATCTCCTTAGGGAGGACAGTGCAACTGCTTCTCAGTTGTGCAGAGTGATCGTTACAGAATTGGTGGCCCGTGACGGGGACCCTTTGTGTCATTAAATTCAAATCTAAATTCATCAGTTTAAATTGTTGGGAACTTAATGTCAGAAATGGAAGATCAGACCTTGACTTCGCTAAACTTCTCTGAGATTGGAGATAGACCCCATGTGACTATCAGAGAGCCTATCACAGAGAGAACTACCCGCCTTAGTGATCTGTACATTACCCAAGAAGGGGCAGAGCTTTGTGGAGGCGATGATGATGAAGGGAACCTTACTGACAGTGTTGCGATAGGGCAATTGACTGAGCACTGTTCCCATCTCACCGACCGTGTTGAGCAACTGGAAACACAGCTGTCTGAGTTACAGGAGAGCAGCATTAATCGTGAACAGGTCCTGCGAGGTTACATCGAAGGACGCTTCGCAGATATGGAGAATCGAAGGCAAGAGGCCCTCGACGAAATGGATCTGGAAGTGGTGAAGTGCCTGAAACGCCGCGATGTGCTGTGGGGAGAAGAGCTGAAGAAACTCTTCAAAAAGACCAGCACCCCTCGTCTGCCACTTTCTTTGCCGTCTCTCTCCTCTAGAAAGCAGTCTGCACCACAACAATTCACCTTTGACGGTGGGTCTGCTGATTACCATGGCTCCAGAACTGAAACAAGTCTTTCCCAAGCAAAGCTGCCCATTAAAATCAACTTCCCAGAGTTTGGCGGGGAGGCCAGCAGCGATGCCATTGACTTCCTGGACAAATGTGATGAATTCCTAGCGCTACGCCCCATGACACCCTATGAGATCATGGCAACCATGTCCAGTGTGCTGAAAGGCTCAGCAAAGAGCTGGTGGTTTGCAGAGCGCAAGGGAATCCACTCCTGGGAACAGTTCAAGACTGCCTTCCGTCAAGCCTTTCTGCCGCCTGACTTCCAGACCGAAGTGGAAGACCGACTCGCTCCAGAGTCCAGCTGCCTGACGAGCGAATCCTTGACTTCGCCTATGACTATCGTGCCCTATGTCTGCACTGGAAGCCAGACTTGGAGGAGTCTGAAGTGGTTCAACGGATTCTCAACAGCTGTATTCCCAAACTGGCAAGCTGTCTAAGGGGAACGGTGAAGACAGTGAAAGAACTGGTGCGCATCGGGACCCAGGTGGAGAAAGACAACGCTGCCCAGCGGGAATACTGGGTCAAGGCAAACTCCAGCAAAGCCGCTCAGGACAAGAGGAGCCATAAAGGAGCTACGAAGAAGCCGGCAGAGGTCAGCATGGTGAGAAGCCAGGAGAAGAATATAGCTCCTGCTGCAAGCCTGACTCTGCTGATCGTAGATGTGGGCGTTCGAGGGCTCCAAGGGCCTGCAGTCCTGGACACTGGGAGCACCTTCACTCTGATGAGAGAGAGTCTCTGGAGGAAGATCGCTCATCCAGGGGAAGAGCTGGAGTCTGCACAGGACCAGTATTTCATGCTGGCGGATGGACAGTCACACCAGGCCAAAGGTCAAGTTCGCCTCACTTACCTTCTCCACGGGGAGATCTGGTTTCTAGGCACATATATCCTACAGGATCATCATCTAACATTTCCCCTAGTTCTAGGCTTGGATTTCCTGGAGAAAACTCATACCCAGATTGACATTGTCAATAGGCAGTATGGTGTCAAACATCAGAAGGATTTCTCCTACCATCCTTTTTTGCCACGGTATGAGGGGAAGCTTCCTGGGACAGGTCCTTATCGAGTGTCAGCCTCTACTTCCATACATCTTGCCAGCCACCTACCACCTCTGATCCAAAACCATGCCAACCGCGAAGGTGACCATGACCATCACTTCAGCTGAACCATCTCCTGTTGAACAACAACTCCAGAACCTCCAGCAAAAGTGGTCATCGGTCTGCACTGATCAGTTGGGAATGACAACAGTCACCCGTCACTCCATCTCCACAGAGGACGAAGTTCCTGTCCGGGGTCGACTGTATAGAGCATCTCCACTGAAAAAGGCTTTAATCAAGGAACACGTCCAAGACATGCTTCTGGACGGAGTTATAGAACCATCGAACTCCCCATGGTCCTCTCCAGTGGTGCTCACAGAGAAGAAAGACGGAGGATACAGGTTCTGTGTGGACTACAGGAAGCTGAATGCAAAGACCATCTTTGATGCATATCCCATGCCCCTCATTCATGACATCCTGGAGTCCCTGAGTGGTGCCACGGTATTCAGCTCCCTTGATTTACGCTCGGGTTACTGGCAAGTGGCGATGGACTCAGGAAGTAGAGCGAAGACTGCATTTTCCACACCCTTTGGTTTCTATCAGTTTAAAGTAATGCCATTTGGGTTAAAAATGCTGCAGCCACTTTTCAACGGCTGATGGAGAGAGTGTTAGGAGACCTCCGAGGGAAGATCTGTTTCGTCTACATAGATGACATCATTGTCTATTCACCAAACTCAGCGCAGCATCTTCAAGACCTCAAGCTGTCTTCCACAAACTTCATCTGGCCTGCCTTACTCTCAATCTCAAAAATGCCACTTCTTTAAACACACTCTCCATTTCCTTGGTCATGTGGTTTCAGGTGAGGGTGTAGCTGCTGATCCCCACAAGCTCCAAGCCATCCAGGAATATCCCATTCCTACCAACTTGAAGGAGGTTCAACGGTTCCTAGGTTTGGCAGGGTGGTACCACAAGTACATCCCCAGGTTTGCGGATATTGCTGCCCCACTTAACAACTTGAAAAAGAAAGATGTCCCCTGGAAATGGACAGGAGAGTGCCAGAAGAGTTTCAAACTCCTCCAAGAAGCTTTGATCAGTCCTCCAGTCCTTGCTCACCCAGACATCAACAAGGCGTTCCGAGTCTTCACTGATGCCAGCGATGTAGGACTAGGAGCAGTTCTGACCCAGCTAGGAGGAGAGGATGAGAAAGTAATAGCCTACGCCTCCAAATTACTGAACTCTGCTGAAAAAAATTACTCCACATCTGAAAAGGAGTGTCTCGCTGTCGTGTGGGCAGTAGAAAAATGGCGGCATTATCTGGAGGGGATGGAGTTTGAGGTTGTCACTGACCACGCTGCACTCTCCTGGGCATTCAATAACCCAAAAACCTCTTCCAGACTGACCCGCTGGACTCTTCGCCTACAACAATTCACTTTTACCGTTATTTACAGGAAAGGTAGTCTGAATCGTGTACCTGATGCACTCTCCAGAGCTCCACTTGTACCACCTTCAACTCCTTCTGCATCAGTGTGTGCTAGCAATGCCCCTGCGAGTAGCATGGATCTTCCCCCACCATGGACCAGATTGCGGCGCCAGTCCAAAGACCCAGCTATCGCTGATATCATCAATGACATTGCTTCCAATACTGCCAATGATAACCGCATCTCCTTCATCCAACAGCAGGGACTTGTGTATCGCGGGTGCCCATTCCTAAACAAGGATTCCGATACCAGCTGGTTATTCCGAACAGCTGACGGATTCCTTCCTCCACCACTACCATGACAACCCTTTGGGAGGTCACCTGGGCAGGATGAAGACCTTGTTGCGCATGTTGGAGGTTGCATGGTGGCCCTCCATCCGTAAAGATACATGGCGCCACATAAAGGAGTGTCAAACCTGCCAGAAGTACAAACCGTCCAACACCAAACCTGCAGGTCAACTCCAGTCCACTACTGTGAAGGAGCCCGGGGAGATGCTGGGTCTGGACCTAATGGGACCTTTCCCAAGAAGTAAAAAAGGTAACACTTACATCCTGGTCATTGTTGATTACTTCACAAAGTGGGTTGAGCTGTTTCCATTGCGGGACAGTAAGACCACCAAGATTGTGAACATTTTGACGCAGGAAATATTCACTCGATGGGGAACACCGCAACACATTCTTTCAGACCGTGGACCTCAGTTCACAAGCCAGCTACTCTCAGAGGTGTGCAAGACCTGGGGAGTCGTACAAAAACTCACCACCAGCTACCACCCACAGACCAACCTGACAGAACGCGTGAACCGCACCTTAAAGACCATGGTTGCATCTTTCGTCGGGAAAAACCATCAGCTGTGGGATCAGTGGCTACCTGAGTTTCGTTTCGCCCTCAACACCGCCAAACATGAAACCACTGGCTTCTCTCCTGCAGTACTAGCGCTCGGAAGGACCATCAGAGGCCCATTGGACCGATTAATCGCTGTTGCTCCTGCTCCATCCACCGATCCCTACCAACTGCTAGATCGCCAGCAGCAGATTGCCAAGAGGTGAGGGATCACGCTGCCAAAGCTCAGAAACGGCAAGCTCGGAATTACAATGCCCGAGAGCACACTGTCAGTATGAAGAAGGTGAGTTAGTCTGGATAAGATCTCACCCCTTATCTGATGCCTCTGGAAAGTTTTCCATAAAACTTGCCCCTAAATGGTTTGGGCCAGCTCTTGTCACCAAGAGACTTGGACCCAACAACTACAAAGTCAAGTGGGGAGCCAGATTATTTCAAAGAGGATACCGTCAATATTGTTAATTTAAAACGCTACTATGGCGTTCGTCCCTTGCACCTCCAGTGTGGGGGAATATGTAGCAATTCCCATGCTACATAATGTGGGTGTAAGTCTCACCCACCTGTCCCTTTAATTAGGGTCAGTAGCCTGGCCAGGTTAAAACTTCATTTCCCATAGTTCCTTGCAACTACCCTCTGTTCATCCTCTCTCCCCATTGGCTCATTCAGATTTCCACCCTCCAATCTCAGAGCTCCTTGTAAGCCAATACCTGTTTAAAGAAGGCTGGCTAGGCCAGGAGACTGACTCCCTTTCTCAGAGGAATCCATTAAACAACAGCATTTTCTCTACTTAAATTTCAGTGAATCCATTACCATCATTAGATAATTCCAGTGCATCCATTCATTTTCTTTTGTTGCTGCGCTTTGTCTAAACTGCTCTTTTGTTTTCACTGTTACTTGTTTAAGTTTAGCTGTTTTTCTAGGTCTGTTTAGTGTTTGTTGTTTTATGTGTGACAGCCTCCATTTTTCCTGATCCTCCTGATTTTTCCAAACAACTGTTCACCATTCAACTCAACACTACTGGACAGTCTCAACAATTTCAACGTACTCAATGTTTTCAACCTTCTACAATCACCATCATTTCGGGACACTTTGCTGGACTGCCTTATTTGTGGGTGAGATCATTTCTTTTTGTTTGGATTTTTTCTACTTTAATTTGATACTTTGTTTCCTGTATTTTTCTGTTACTTTGTTATTTTGTTACTTTGTATGGATTTCAATTACCCTGCTATTACTGGACTTGTTGGGCCTACCTGTCATTCTCCCACCATTGCCACAGAGACTGTTAAATGTAATTGTTTCCACAAGACACTGTTTTCATCTATCTATTTATTTATCTTTTGTCTATCTGTGTGGGTTGTGTTTGTGAGTGTGGGTTTATTGGAGACCCTCCGGACACCATTCATTTCTACTTTGTGAAACTGTTTAGCCTTCTGTTTGTCCCTACATACTTATCTGTACCATCTTACTTCTTATCTGTTACCTGCAATTATTTGAATTCCTGTCTTATCATTATTCATTTAATTCAGTTGTTCATTTTTTTCATTTGTTGACATTATTGTTCAGAATAATAAACTGGTTGTTCGTGAAATTGACACCTCTGACGTCCCTGCTTTTGCTGTCTGTCACTCTTGCTGACTTATTTAACTATAGGAATAGGGCCAGTAGTATCTCCTTAGGGAGGACAGTGCAACTGCTTCTCAGTTGTGCAGAGTGATCGTTACAATACAAGGCGGTAAATCGTGCAATATTTATATATTTTAGAATTTCTCCAATTGCTAAGTGTTTGATTAGAAACATATGTAGACTGACCTATTTCATGGAGCAAGAGATCCATCTACTGACAATACAAGGATACTCTCTCTTTATCCTTCCTTCAAAAAAACCTCTAACACTTTATTTTTATATCAAAGTACATTCCATATTTGAAATTGCCTAGTACATTTCCAGCATATCCACACGTTCCCAGCAGGATTCAACTTCTGTGCCAGGTTCAGCTCTGGTCGGCTCCGCGAAGACAATCACTGGCCCCTTTATCCAGAGTTTAGCATCACAGGTGTGAGACGCCATCTTCCTCACTTCGTACCTACAAGATACTTGGACACGTTTAGCTGGGACACCTTCTGCACATTCTAATTTACCTAGATGTGCTCATTTCACTAGGTGACCTCCTTCACAATTCATGCATTCAATCCTCTTAATATCTTTTGGGTCTACATTTAAATGAGAGAAAGAAATCCCTGTAGAATCATTGCATTCAAACAAAATTCTACAGTGTTTAGCCAAATGACTGCAGGCCGGACAAAGTTTAGGCCCAGTCACTGATGACTTGCTTTGGCACATATTACATGCACACCTAACAAGAGGATTATGTTTTAATTTATGTGTCAGGGTTAATTCTGCACCCTGTACAATAGTTCTGGATCTGTACACATTATGGCTATACATTTCCTTCTGTTCGCACAGAGTCACTTTGCAAGGTACGCCCTCCATCCAGAATACAGAGGGATGCCAAAACTCACTGTTATTCATATTTTCTGGTATCCAATTATTGTTCTGCCTTACATCATCAGTTGGCAGACACAATACAACTGAATCTGAATCAATTGATGAACCATGAGCCTCAGCTACTGAGATCCTCCATGCAAAAGGAGTTAATGTTTTACTGACCACCCTAGCTGATTCAGCGTCACTTGCGACATTTCCCCCTCTTGGTTCCTCAAATGAATCAGATTCAAACCAAGACTCTGGGTCTTCATCAAGTACACGAACAGAGGAAAGCTGAGGTGCAGTATAACAGTATTGTTTACATGGGTTATAAAAGTCCTCATTAGTTTACTTACATTTTTCAAACATTAACACGTTTCCAAAATCCTTACTGCTTTATGAAATGGATATTTATCATTCCGCACATCCAAGAGTTACACAAATATATTTCTTTCTATACCATAAGGTCTGCTGGAAAGGTATTTAAAGATCATCCTATATAAATGAATCCCCAAAAATCACTATGACATAAGGAACAAGTTCAGCAAATTTCAATGCTCATGCTATGGGTCCTTGTTTATTTATTTTATTATTTTATAACTTTATTCTATAATTTTATTTGTATTTTTATTACTATTATTATTATTATCTGGGAAAGCAGCTTGTAACAGAGAAAAACCGCTTGCTTCTCGATCAATGACCTGTCTCACCTTTCGGTTATTTATTCGCAAGGTCTCTATTGAAATATGAGTGCAAGTTTTTATTTTGTCTTATTACAAGCAGATATATCTGTTATAATTAATATATCTCCCGGATTTGAATAAACTTCAAAGTGTCTTAAAATGTTAAAAATGTTCTCAAAATGATGTTACAAAAACCCATAGGTCTTAACAAAATATATATAATTACTAAAACCAAGACAGGCTCAACTATCCTTGAAGTTATTTTCTATTTCAAACTTATAACATTTCATTTCTTATAGCAGCATACTCCATTGGCTGCTTCCACTGTACCTAAGGAGTTAATCTGACTTCCAGCTGGCTTGCTTATCAGTGTTGCTATGGTTTCCAAGCAAGTTTTACTCCCTCTTTTCAATCCTGGCCACAGACTCGAAAAAGTTAGTACATATACATTTGAAGCACAAAGACTAAATTCCTTATCTCCTTCATTTGTCAAAATGCCTAGAATACATCAAAACTGAATTTAAGAAAGTGTTAAAAGGAAAAATATTGATTGTACTCTCCCCTTTTCTTTCTTTCTTTCTTTTTTTTAAATAGTTTTGCAATACAGAAGCTGCTTGCTGTATTTCCAGAGGACAGTGTATATTAACACACTTTCTCAATCAACAGTCATAAGCATTTTTGTACTTTCCAAATTGCTCTCTCAAATCTCTGTTATTTTCCTTTGCATGGTTTTGCTTATCAAGACAATAATTCTGTTACATTCCTTTTATGAAAGCAGAATATAAAAGTTTCAGTTTTATTTTAATGATAGCCAAATGTATCCATTAAAATAATTACATGTATAGTATCAAAGGTTTTACTTTCATTACTATTCAAATGTATTATTGCTAATTTTGATTTCAAAGTTGTTGTTTTTTTTTCTTCTTTTCAATTCATGTAATAAAATAAAACCATGTCAGGCTTCACTTATAACCATTACAGAATTACTAGTAAACTGCAATAACATTTTTTTTTTTTTAAATTGTTAACAGAATTTCATTTATTTAAATTATACTCTAGTTAAATAGTATAATGCATTCTTTCTTTTCTTAAATTATCTTAGCCAAATTAATAATATGTCTTTAATTTTTCATGCAATTTTATAATCCAAATATTTATTTTTGATTCTTAAAAAACAGTTACTTCATTCATGAAAATATTTTCAATATAATATTTCCAGGTACAGTTCTTAATCTGTTCCATTTGCACAGTGACTTTATCAAACAGAAGTCTCTCTCTCTTACCTCTGCCTGCCTTCATGTAACACTAAAGTACTGGCAAAGAAAACATCTGCTGTTCTCATATTACCTCAGTAGTTGTCGGCTGTTTTTTTATGTTTTTGGTACCTACTACTTTTAAGGAGTGGTTCCACAAAATCCATCATTACTTTTTACCAAGGGCTATTCCCTTTCAAGCTGAGCATAGGTTCCACTGTCCTTCTATTGTTTTGATTGTGTTGTAGACAGGGCAAGCATCTTCTGCAAACCTCCACAGTTTCAGCATATAATTCAGGACACCAATATTTACGTAACTGACTTAAGATTCCTCTGCTTGCAATATGTAATGCATCTACTCCTTAGTGAGCTGTCAGTAATATGATCTTTCAGCTTGCTTCAGGAGGAACTATCTTTTTGCTTGTTTCAAACAGTTTGTATAAGATCTCCTGTTCCAGCTGGTATCTGCCTCCATCAGGCGGATATTCAGACAACAGTTGACTTTCAGTGAGCAAACTAATCAGCCTTGCTGCTGATGCTAGGAAAATCAAATTTTAATAACCTTGTACTGCTTCTTATGCCAATTCATCAGCATGATTATTTCCAATTATTGTTACTTCCTTCCCCCTCTGGTGACCTGCTGTATGCTGTACACTGAGTCTATTACTTCTTAATTTTTTCAGTCTCTCTCCATATATTAGCATGTGCTACAGGACTACCCCTATGGTCAGAAAAATCATTTGCTTTCCACGCTAGACAGTAAATGTTGAATGCTTGGGCACAATAGTGAGAGTCTGTTATTAATAGTATGGTCTCTCTGGGCGTCCCCAGATCATGAGCCATTTCAAGTCCCTTCAACAGGGCTTTTACTTCTGCTAATTGAGCAGTTCGACCTGATACCACTGCGGCCCTAATACCACTGTGGTATTGAAGTTCCTCATAAATTCCATTTCGGTCGCGTCCTACGGGAATTCCTATCCCACAGATCAGCTTGCCTTCCACTGTCTGACAGGACCCGTCGGTGAATACCAACCAGTCAGGGGTAAATGATTGCCCTGCTGGAACTGTTTGTTCCTCCCATTCTTCAAATGGGGGAAGGTGCTGGAATTTTTTACTGAGGTTAGAGGTTAGCTCAGCAAAGGTGGTAAAGACTATTCTAGGGTCAGCTAGCAAAGTAACCCATCTATCCCACCTTGGTTTCAGCGCTTTCGTGTTTATCAGTGATCTCTTTGTCAGGGTAGCTAATCCTGGGATATCACTGAAAATTTCAATAAGATCATCCTGAGCTAAATTGAACAAGGATGGCATTACTTTAGAAAGGGCAGTCATCAACCTTTCTTCATAACAAAACTGCTGTTCCGTGGAAGTTAAATTGAAACCCAAATATTTAATTGGCATTTCATCTCCTTTGTTTCTTACAACCACTACTGCAGCCTGTTTTCCAATGTGGAAGTGAGCTTCTAAAGGCTTACCACTCACGCTAATGATTATGTCTTGTGCTTTTTCTTTTAGTATTTTCACATAATTAAACAATTCCATCACAACCTATAGCTGGTTGTTTGTCTTCATTTTCATTTTCAGGGAAGAGATACTGTTAACCCTTTCTTTGTAAACTGTACTCAGATTCATACTCTAATCCTTAATCTAATTTAATTGAATTTAATTTAACCCTAATTATTTAATTTAATTATTTATTTTCAGTTAATTGTATTTAATTATTTAATTTAATGTAATTATTTTATTTCTGTATTTTATTAATTTCAATATTTAAAATAATCTTCCACCTCCTCTATAACAATTTCAACTGCTTCTGTTGCTAAGGGGTTAAAAATTAAACGTCTGCTCTATCTCACTCTATGTTATTTTAGGTCTGCTCTCTGTGCATTCCTGTTCTCTGGGCTCTGCAAGACCCCCTCCTCATTATACTTACGAGTTGGTGCAGTCTGTGAGCTCTCCCTCTCCTTGCAGGTTACCACCCCTCTGGGTGAACTAAACATTCCTTACTTGCATTACAAGCATAGGCTGTATCAAAGCTGCTAGCACTGCTTTAATTAATTTTTGACTGAATTCAGCATTCCCTTCTATAGGACTACATGAATCATAGCAAATGCATGTAACAAACCAGTTGCAGTTACATCTATTTCTCACTTCTAACTTTACTTTTATTTATTTATTTATTTTTCTAATCCAATCGTAATTTTCTTCCTGAATACTTAAGCCGCCTGCATCAGACAGGGCTCTAGACACACCCCCTCCATCACAGCTTCAAACAGCCAATGGATTATCGGTGATCTAACGTATTCAGCGCTCTGAGTTTTTCAGAGGTAGTTCCTTTCTGTGCTTGTATTCTACTCCCTTTAGGACCTGATCGCAAGTCACATGAATTAGTGGGTGGAGCCGGTGCTCTACTCTCTCTCGCTCTCTTTCTGCTAGTTGCAGCTTCCCGAGACAGACTTACTGAGTTTTCTCTTGCAGCTTTTTTCATCAGATTTATTCCTTTGCTTACTTAATTTATTTTTTTTCTTTGGACCTATTTAAGGCAAGTAACAGCTTTCTTCCACATACTTATTATTTTTTTATAAGCAGTCTCTTCCCCTACTTCTGACTCACAGCAGGAAGATTGAAACTCCTCCTTAATTACGCCACCTTTATCTAAAGTTTCAACTGCATTTTCATCTGTAATCTTATCCATATTAGTCATACTCTGTTATATATTATCTATGACTAGTTGATCTCTATCTTCCACATTGTCGTCCATTGCAAGGAGTGCCTGTGCCGTTCTCCTCTATAGACGTTGCCAATTAACCTAAGCTATTATTTACCTATAATAGCGTGTTCGTTTTCCTCTTGAATTTGCTAGACTTTATTACCGGAAGGTTTGTGCACGATTAATGTCACCGCTTGTGGGGGGGCGTAGTATGACATTGGGTTTCCGGATTTTAAATGCCCATACGTAATTTACCTTATAAAACTACGTTATGGAATTAAAATGTTTAAACGGTTTTAATATTCGTTTTAAAACGTTAAACTATTTTAATTGTACATAGGTCGATATAATATATATAAAAAATAAAAAAAATAAAATAACAAACAAAAATTTCTTGAGTAGTCATACAGAGTATTTATCTGCGGGCCCCACGTTGGGCGCCAACTGTCACGAATTCCGCGTGTTCAGATTCCGTTACGTACTCTTTTGAATTCCTCAGCACACACTCTTGTCTCAGGGGAGACGTTAGGAGGACAGAGATGTTATTACTCCTAGTGGGATATAGTTCGTGCTCTGGACCCGCAGTATATTCAGATGACTAATATAGTACTCAAGAAATTGACAGACTCATGTATTTAAAGTTTTTTACGAATCAGAGTATCAGTACTCTTTCGGTTTATTAAGGGTTAGATATTGGATAGAGCAGCTACAGGCTACGTCGTATCCCCAGCTGACAGACACACTGGGCAGTCCAGCGTCTTAACAGATATCACCGTTAACACTTTAATACATGTATATACATGTTAATCAAGGCCGACAAGCTGGCCAAGAACATGTCACCTAAAGTACCCAATGGTCTATTTCAGCACATTCAACAAAACACTCTCTCAACTCTAAAACATAGCGTAAGTCCCTTATAGCAATACATGCAATACATGTGAGGTAAAATAATAATTGATAAATGCTTACCCTAAAAGGATATGACTGTCTCCACCAGGCAAATCAGACTGAGTTCAATCAGCTCTACTGTATTTTGGTTTGCAGAAGATGGACCACCTTACCCTGTCTCGGATGAGTGTGGTACTCCATTGTAATTACTTAGGAGTTATATAGGTTTTTCGCCTCATTGGAATACATGGGACACCTCAATTAAATCCAGTCATTAATCTGTTGAGACAGCTCCTATCCCTTTTACAAATAATAGTTTGCAAAAGATCCAGACTAACTTTTCAGAATTAATAAGTGTCATGAACTCAATAAATTCAAGACTTCATATTTGTCTAACTCCAAACTTTATGATCTCAC